>VXBL01004900.1:725615-806294 GCA_013400195.1 Aramus guarauna
AAAAAAAGAGAGAGAGGGCAGGGAGGTCTGTGCTCTTCCAGTCCTGGGGTGGGTAGGACATCTGTTCAGGTTCTGATCCTGCCAGACCTTGTCATGTGCAGAACAACCAATTTCAGGAGGAGCTGTGTATTGGCACATTCAGGTCTGGTCCCTTAATTACCTATTAGCAGATTGCCAGTTACAATTGAATCCTGCCAAACCTTATTCTTTGGCACTGTCTCTCCCCACACCCTTCCTCTATCCCTTCTGTGCTCCAAACACCAGATCTGCATCTTACTCTTCACAGTAAATTTTCTTCAGACTGCTTCACATTTAAATCAGGACCTCCTTGGGCTCCAGCAAACTACAACCTGCACATTGCACACCCCCAGTTTTAACACCTACATCTTCTCCCAAGGCTTTTCCACAGACAATTCCTCCAAGCACATCCTGAAAAGCTTCACATCTGCTCAGCCCCTCCTCCAGGGCTGGGCTCAGCATGGAAAGGAGCACCAGAGAGGTTCATAATGGAATACCACACTGAGCCGAGACCGCAGTCGAGCTGCTCTAATGACACGGTGTTTCTCAGTCTCCAAAAGCGGGACCCCTGTCAGTGGGTACCCCAAAGCATTTCACCAACCAAGGAGCAAAGTCATCGTCCCCAGGCTTTGACTGTCCCCACTGTGCAATTTTCTCAGTCCTCTGAGGTGAGGACACGCACACCGCAGACATCTCAAGTTTATGCTCTTTCCAAAAACGCCATGAAAGCAAGTACCACATGTACCACCCACTCCTTAGACTCCTGTTTTATTGAGATCACGCTCCTTTCCAAGCTGAGAAGAGCCATTTACCTTGTGAAGCCAGTGCAGGTTCATTTGCTGTCCCACAGCTATGTGACATAGTGCTAGTATCTGGGAAGAAGAAATCAAGAGTCAGACAATGGCACCTGCAGGAGCACACCACCCCAAAAAGATAACCCAACAGGCCAGGGCAGAAATCAGGCCTGGGAGGGGGGGAACGGGTCCAGCAGACAACGCCTAGCTCATCTGTACAGATAGGTCCTCTCCAAAGCCAAGGACAGTGAGGGAAAGACTGGCCTCTAAGAAGCAGAGAGTTGGAGAGTCTGGTCCATGGGTGCACAGCTCCTGGGATCTCAAGAGCCCTCCTGGGACTACATGGGGCCAGGTACCAGCATACTACCTCAATGGACACCACCTTGAAGGTCCCAGCATGCTGGAATGAGGGGAAACAACTTGTATTTGTGATTGGCAGATACACCAAAGTGAGATTGGGGCTAAGGGAAAACAAAAGCTGTGTTTCTCCTCAGGCCAGCTGCACCACCATCGTCAGGGTGTCTGTCTTTGCTCTTGATCATCTGAGGTCAAAGACCACGCATGTTTCACTTTCCATTTATTTTAGGTAACTTAAGGGAGAGAGGGAGAGAGAAATCACTCGGAAAAGGAAAATTGCTCAAGTCATAGGTGGACTGAGAGGTTCATACCCTTCTTAAAACAAACGCATGAACCTTTAGGAAACGGCATTTTATTCTACTCACCAGTAACACTGTAATGTACGTAAAGCCAGCAGCAGTTGTTACAAGTATTGGAATGGACCAGTCACTCCAATATCCCATTCGGTTATATAAAAACCTGAAAGATAAGTGCGAAGGACAGGTTAAGAAGAGATTCAACACCATAGCACCTTCATTAGGATTAGACAAAACTTTAGAAAATGGACCTTTCAGTTTCTCCTGTACAGACAAGAGAGAGGCAGCAAAAAGAACAAGTCACCCTGAAACAAAATGCAATGTTTTTGCTTTGATCCCTCATGGGCAATTAACTCTGCAAAGAGGAACCAGGTAATTATGTCAAACACAACAACAATGTTACTTCGGAAAAACACAACAACAATGTTACTTTGGAAAAAAATCATACAGGACCAGAACTTGAGTTTTCCCTACAAACAAGGGAAAAGTATCCTCACATGTGGTGGTGTTTGCCTAAACAATAGATCTAACGCTGTCCCATGTCCTCATGGACTAATAAATACAATATAGAGATTGCATCAAGGACAGGGGAAGAAAATGAACGTGGCTGTGCATAGCTGTGCTAGATACTCGAGGTGCAAGCTCTTTGTAGAGGGACAAGTTGATGGAAGAAATTGTCTCTCCTGTACATATTGGAGACTGTCTCTTATTCCAATGGACTGTAGAGAAGGTCCAGTCCTGCAAGAGTGGAGACTGTCGGTGTTGGGCTCAGGACTTCCCAAAATGGGGTTGGCTAAAGGAACTGCGTCCTTCTGATCTTGTCATCTTCAACTCACTGAAGGGTTTGTCTGACTAGCCTGAAGGATGCCTCTGGGTTTTTTTGGCTCAGTGGGTTCCCTCGTCCTGGTCTTTCTGTTTACCTTAAAGCTCTAAGTAAGAGACCAGCCATTCAATGGCTCTGTGATCCAACCTTGGCAAGAGGCAGCAGCAATGTCCTGATGCAGTAGGCAATCAGAGCAGGGACTGAAGCCAGGTCAGAGCAGTACTGAGGCACAGGTGACATCCTACAGGCATATCTCCAAAGCACGTACCTCCAACCCTGCTTCTTTGGTTCCTCTAGGCCATTGCTCACCAGTGAATTCCTGTTTCCTTTCACACATGCAGAACAGTTGCCATCTCATCGAGGCTTAGCGGCACAAAAGCATAGAAGCTTTTTTCCTATGTGTATGACATGTTCTTCCTATAGCCTAGTGGTCACAGCACTGCTCTAGGAGCAGAGATACCCACGTTCATTCCCTGCCTTAGCTTTTGGAATTGCAGTGTTCTTTCCCCACCACCTTCATCCTCCTCCCGAAGCTGTCTAATTGGCATTTAAATAGCAATACGTTTCCCAGTAAAACTGTCCTGGAGTTGGATGCAATAGTCATTAAAGCACATTTCGACAAAACTACAGCAAGACACAAGACAGACTCAGTCTGCTGCCTTCCCCAACCAGAAATGCAGAAGGGTACCCAGGCACCACGACCCCAGGAGAGAGGCAGCTAAATCCCAGAACCCTTCTTGCAACTTCTGAGTTCAAGCCTGATCTGCATTAAAACTTTTTTCCCAGGGGAATTTTAGAAAAACACATCACTAAGTTGACTTGGATTGGGGCTAACTTTAACTCCATGCAAGTCTTCTGGTACAGCAAGGACAAGATGGTTACGGGGTGGATGATGCAGCAGGACTGCTCACACATGCCCAGCAGAAACACAAGCCCTGGAGCAGGGCCTGGCTGTTGTGATCTCCTGTGCACCTCTGAACACAAGGACTGCATGAAAACTACCCTGATTTGCTAATCTCAGGATTGAGTCCTGCTGAAGAGGAGCAACCAGGTTCAGAACACACCTGAACAGAGACTCCAGAAGGCTGAGTTGAGACAGACCTCACCGTATTGAAGGATCCCATAACACAGTAGACATTGGGCTTCAAGATCTGACCATGCAGGCCTCAGGTTGAATGGTCCTATTAGCCTTCTTCAGCCCTACTCATCATCTCATTCAATGAGCTGGCCAAGGTGAGCACCCAGTTTTTTGGTTGCTTTCTTTGGTTACAAGAGACATAAATGCTGCATGCAAGGGGGTCAAAGACTCAACCTACTCCTCATCACTCAAATACAGCATCATTCATCAGCCACAAACTCTGGTCTGGCAAATGCCCCAACTATTCTGTCCAGAAGTAAAGCTCCCATGTAGGATCTGGAGAGCAAATCCTTGAACTCAGCAAATACGACCCATGTCCAGGTTCTTCTTAAGGATTCAAAGAGCCATAACAAAAGGGATCTGGAGGGATTCAGACAGGCTGTCAGTTAAAAAAAAAAAAAAAAGAGGGAAGAAAGGAAAGAGGGCTCCTCTGAAGTCTTTGTTTACTCAGTTTCAGTACATTTAAGTTTTTGTTCTGATGTCCCTTCAAAGTGGCCCTCTGATAGTGTCAGGTCTTCACTTGATGTGCAAACGATTGTTTTAAAGTGCTGTTTCCATGGTAGTTATGAACCAGATGAGCCTTCTCCAGAACTAAGGGGGGGGGGGAAATTTGCTACACAGACTTGCATTTATAGTCCTGTTCCAGAAGGAACACAGCCAGGTTCACAAATTACAGTATCTCCCACATCCTTCATTAACCAACATTGAGCTTTCTGTTGCAGTACATAGCTTGCACACTGGAGATCTATAGTACAATGCAATTAAGTGTAGGTACCACAAAGAAATGCCCAAAGCAGTAAGTTAAAAAAATATTTGCTTAAATTTAAGAGGCACAAAGCCTTTTCACTGACAAGGGCCTCATTGCGTATTCAGCCTCACAGAAAAAGGTTAAAAGCCTGCAGCAATACATGACAAGCTATAATTTTTGCCTTGTCTTTCTAAAGCCCATTTCAATCCTAGAACAGTCCCTTAAGTCTTTACAACTTTAAATGCCAAATCACCACATTTATGTAGGTAAACCCTGTCCCTGCCAGAATTTAATTAGGTCAGTTTGGTTTTACGTAAATATGTGCATCCACTGCTGGAGCCCGAACATGCTGCCTGAACCACAGACAGGGTTTGCTATGCTTGTCTGTAGGTTTCTGCTACCTCTTGAGTCACCTCTGGCAGCTTCTCAGCAGCATTTAGCAAAATTCTGCACATCTGGGTTAAGAAACGAAGAACATCCTAATGCGTTCAGGTTCCAAGTACCGTTTTAGCCAAAAACACAGACGAGAGGGGATTGCAGTGCATTGTAGTTCCAACTAGCCTAGTTCCAACTAGGCTTTGCATTAGCACGCTGATAACTTTGCCAAGAAGGACCTGGGTTATGGAGGACAAGAAGTTGAATGAGCCAACAGAGTACCTTCACTGTGAATAAGTCAAACTACTGGGTGACATTAAGAGAAGTGTCGCCAGATCAAGGGAAGTTGCTCTCCCTTCTGCTCAGCACCAGTGAGGTGGCACCAGCACCACAGTGCCCTGGTTTGGGCCTCCCAGTTCAAGGAGGATGTGTAGGGGGTCCAGTGAAGAACTACCCAGTCAAGATGGTGAGGCACCTGGTAAATACAGCTTACTTTTTTGTTTTGAGGAAGCTGAGCTTGTTTAGTCTTACAAAGAAGCAGCGATGAGATGATCTAATTGCTGCCTGTGCTGACAGACAGTTATAAAGATGATGAAATCAAACTCTAAGAGTGACAGGCACTGTCGTGAGGGGAAGTGGCCCTTAGAGATTTGGTTTGGAAAAATCTCCTCACAGAGGGTGGTGCAGTGCTGGAACAAGTCCCAGGGAGGGGGGAAGTAGTCATCCTCAGGATTTCAAGACTTCAGTCAACCTGGTCTATTGCTGGCAATCGTCCTCCTTTGAGGGGCTGGTTGGGCAGATGCCTCCAGTCTTTCTTCACTTGCTGTGGTGGGATAAGTTGAAGAAGTTCGGTTTAGTCACCTGCATGTGACGTGAGGAAGAAGAGCTCACAAGGATGAGCACCAGAGGGCAGGAACGAGCTCAGCAGCTCATCACACCAATGTGACAGCAATTCTTTGTCCCATCTCCTCCAGGGAACCCCTGCCAGTAGCTCGGTGTGCTAGGTACTGTGCAGAGATGGTGTTTGCCCCAAAGAACCCTTCCTCTAGTCTGAGAGATGTCACGGCTTGCAAATAAATCAGTAGAGCAGAGAGGAAGGTAACAAGGACAAGTATCAAAGAAACCTCGTCCACAAATATGCCCCAGAAGTTACAGCCACTGAGGAACAGCAAAGATGGGGGTTCTAAGAGCCAGGACCCCACTGTATCTCGTCAGCAACAGGCTCACAGCCCTCTTGGGACCAAAATGATGCTTTCATCTCCTTTACACCCATCTGGCTGAAAACTGTTCTGTCTTATCGGAGCCCGCACATCTGCGCTGGGAGGGAAGAGGGCCAGGCTCAGCCTGAACGGACCCAGTGGAAATTGTTTCCTCTCTGTCTGGAACCAGCGTGGCTGTAATTAAAACCTCGCCCCATGTTATCATCCTCCCTCCCAGCCTTTCCGCAGCACTTCAGGCTGTTTTTCAGAAACCCTGCTGTTCTCCTCAACCTCTGGTGCCAGTGCGTGGAGCAAGGGATCTAATTGGGGTTACAGCACATACAAAGCACTGACCCATTTTCAGGGCTGAATGGCAACGCTTGAACAGATGTAGCCCTGCTATTTTGCATCCAGAGAGCCTCTTCCATGACTGTCGTGCACAAGAGGGCTTCCTTTTCCAGTGCTGTCAATCCTGAAGTGCTTCTAGCACCCCGTGCACACTGGGTTGCATGACAGCGGAAGGGGCTTTGGTCTGCAGGTGACATCTGTGGGCTTTTTAAAGTCCAAATACCTCTTGCATCCACAGCAGACCTAAACATCTCCTCCCGTTCCTGCACAAATATTTGGTAACCCAAAACTTTGCAGCACTGTGGCTGCAATTCCCATTCCCAGCATTCCCAGGGCTTTGCTTCATCTCTGCATGGTTGTTTTTCAGCTCTTTTTCAACTTTGAGCTAAGACAGATTTGGCTTTGCACTGGAGGGTGACTAGGAGCGTTCACATCCTCTACTGAAGGTATAAAAATGAAAGAAAGAGGAGTTCCAAAACACCCTTTTAAAAAAATAAGTTTGGTTTTGTTTTGGGTGTTTTTTGTTTTTTTTTTTTTCATGCTCGACTTATAAATAATCAAGAGCAACGGTGATGGTTTCAGTTCTCAGAGTGTGGGTCTGAGCAAAGAGAAAAACCACACTCCTGGGAGGAGACAGCTCACATCATTAGGTTAGTAAACACTCTCCCTCACACAACTTCAGTTTCTAAAGCAGGTGCTTTAAGGGATCAACTACCACTGCGTTTTAAAATACAGTTTACATATTACCTTTGACAAGAAAATTATGTCAAAGCAGTTTGGTTAGAAGAGAGCCCAAGTTACTGTCAAAATGTTTTAAGATGCTGCTGAGATAATAAAAGGGAGAATAATTTCCAGCACTGAGGGGAGCTGGCAACACCCTAAACTCCCCAGCACATCCCACTGGAAAGCTTGTTTTCAGCTCCTTCCAGCCCTGCAAAATTTTCCACAACCGTGTCTGCTTCAGGCTGAATTTTTGTCATTTACATTTTGTGGAAAGTTGCAGCCAAATTGCTCAGCCACTTCCAAAACCATAGAAACAAACAAACAAAAAACAACCAAAAAGCTTCTACATAATTTCAACACCATCTTTGTTTTCGCATGCTGGTCACCAAGCGGCACACATACCCCAAGCTCCGTTACAGCCGTGGAGATGTGAGGACACATGACATCTATCAGTGAAGACAGGCAGAAGAAGCTCTCCTCCAGTCTCACTTCCCACCTTGCCTTTCCTTTACTGTCATTAACAAACCCATCTGGAGGACCCAAATGCATCCAACCCAGCATCAAACAGCTCTTAGGGACGTATGACAGCAGCTAAATTTGTTAAGGGTTTGCCCCTCTGCAACGGGGAAGCTGTACTCACCAGTTGATTTCATTGTAGTCGTTGTGAACTTCCCACCAGAAGTAAAACCAGACCAGGGTCAGGAAGAAGGACAAGGTGAGGATGAGGAACCAGAGGCGCTCCCACTGTGGATGGAGAGAGAAGTCAGCATTAACACTATCCCATTTCAGGGCCAGCGTCCCATCCTTTCCCACATCTCATCAAGAAGCTGTTGAGATTAGATGGAGTAGCTAGACATTTCCAAAGGCAGATTTCAGACCTTTCTCCCCTGGAGGAGGTGGGAGATGTAACCCTGGTCTCCAGCTCTGGGCAGAGGGGTCATCTATCTTATGTAGGGTTGGGGACAGCAGGTGGAACGAGGGAGCGTTTCTGGATACAGAGCTGGGGTTTCTGTTTGGTTGAGGTTTTTTGTTTGGGTTTTTTTTTTGTTTTTTTGGGGTTTTTTTTGTTTGTTTGTGTTTTTCTGAGACAATTGTTTAACTTTTCCATTCACACATGAGAGATGCAACTTGGCATCTTACTCTCTCGTGGGTTCAGCCTAAATGACTGAGTAGTTATCACATGACAAAGACGATGCAGCAGGTTAGGGATGGTGCTACCACACAGACATATGAACCCTTACTCCTTCCCCAGGGCACTCAGATCCTGCAGAGCCAAACCACCCATCCCACAACACTCATTCCCACCACTGCCACATATGTAAGTGTTTTACAAATAATACGGCAGGAGGAGAGACCACACCAGCATTGGGTGAAAGACATTTGCACCAACATTCAGTTTTGGTGAATATTTCAATTAATACTCCACCCTCTGCACAAAGAATAATAATAAAAAAAATCCCTAAAACATCTGTTCAGTGCCCCACTCCAACGGCTTGGGTAAAATTGGGTAAAAAACCACAAGGACATCCATGAAGAGAACAGTGTTGCAAGAAAACTGTCCCTAACCAACATCATTTCCATGTGCTCCTTGTTGATTTTACTCTGCAGGCATTAAATCATCCACATATGTTTCCGTTTCAACTAAGCATCCAGTCTGTTCAGAACAAAACACTGAAATAAATTCGTTATGGAAAATATTCAAATGAATCCTCTCTTCCCAGAATGAGCAAGAAGGGATGAAAATTGAAAAAGTGTACGAGCAACTCTACTACTATAATTTCCTTCTAGACCCTGAGCACGCCATTAATCTCTTTTGAAAATACCCTTTTGTCTAGTGAACTGTCTCATGGCTTTTCATTTATGCAAAACAACATAACCAATATAAACACTGATTTGGTGATATAAGAAACACTATTTTTCTTTGTCTTCCCTTTCCATCTTAAGGGCTGAAGCTATTTACTTAACTGTGTATTGACTATGTTTCATCATGTATCACCCTGGATACCAATCTTGTGATACAGCTCTTCCTTGTACACTCCATCTCATAAAAAAGTGCCAAAAGAAAAAGAAAGCAATAAAAAGAATTGGAATTATTTAAATTTTGCTGCGCCAAAAATGATGTTTTCTGTTAGAAATTCCCAATTCTTGGCCAGGGGTTATGGTTAAAACTTTTCTTCAATTCAGCTCAAGTTTTTTATCCAACTTCAATCAAACCTCAGGACCACCAGGTACCTAATTCTCATGTGGGACTTTGTGTTCCAGATAAATGGGGCAAAAGGAACCAGAAAGTGGTACAAAGGGACTTCTACAGTGCACCTACTGAGCACATCCAAAACCACATTGCCAAACTGCTCTGCCATGATCTCAGAGACTATCATCTCCCCACCTCATGCACAGATCTGCACCTACACACACAAAGATGAGCTCCTGGAGGGAAAGCACTGAGGCTGGAATGGGAGTTTTCCCCCCAAAACACCCCACCTTTAGTAGCAGGATGCCAGCCGTAGCATCTGCATCAGCTCCATAAGCAACACCAGCCTTCCCCACTCCCAAAAGCATCATTAAGGCTGCAACATCTCTCCATGATGTACCTCCTCCACACCGATCTCTGCTGCACAGCCAAGCCAACCCAACCCTTTCCAACCAAGGAGTTTCAGATTAAAATCCATCCATGCAATATCTGGATTGTATAAACAACGAAACCAAAACCCACTCCCACCAAAACTCCATCCCACCAAAACTCCTCGGGTGAAAGCCATTGCTAACCCTTTCGCCAGACTATGACTATTTTCTCATGGATGCCTTCCAGTCTCCAGATCTCCAAGCTTTCAAATCTCATTTTCCTTATTTGCTGTTTTTTTCTCCTCTCCAATTGGGTCTAAACACCTCCTTGCACCTATCAGCAACATTGCTGAATCAGTTAACCGGACTGGTTTTTGGGAGGCAAGTGACGTTTAAAGTATCTCAACTGCTGAGGACCAACATTGCTACAAAAAAAAATAAAAATCCTCCAGCTCTTTAAAGGTCATTATGGGATGAGCTTGGCCAGTATTCATGCACTGGATGACACTGATTTGGTAAACAAGCCAAGGAAAACATTTCAGAACATGTTTGGGCTTTTTTTTTTTTAAATAGATGTATATTTTTCCCCTCATTTTCATGCAAGTAGCATAGCTTGTGTCAAGCTCTCCAAGAGCTATTTTTGGTCTGTCCTTGATGATGCACTTGCCAGATATATTTGCCTGGCTGATTTCGTGAAAACCCAGTCAAATTCTTCAAGGGTTGACATACCGCAGTGAGTTCAAGCACAGTTCTTGGTGGGCTTTCAGAAGAACAGCACCACTGTTCTTCCCAGCACCACTGATGCTATCAGCAGAAATTAAACCAGAATCCAAACCTACGTGAATCTAACCTATGTGCACAATACATTGGATTTAGCCCAGGTCCTGTACAACCTCCCTCCAGCAGCCTCTCATCAGAAGAGCTTTAGAGGTCCCTACTTTGCAAGCTCCCACATGCTTTAAAGCAAGGTGAAATCTGCAACATGCAACAACTTCAAGCCTCTGCTTCCAAAAATAAAGCCTTACAATCATAGCCACAAGTAGGTGGAGGAAGTGGTGCCACTTCACCTACAGAAATTCAGGCAGAACCACTAGAAAGTCTTGAAGGTGCTTGAAAAAATGTCTACACTTTCAGCTCCATGACATTTTATAAGGATGTCAGCACTGACATTTTTGGCAGTTGTTCTAGAAAACCTTCCCCTTGCCACCATTCCCGTTCGGTTTCTCCCTTTTCCCACAGGAATAGGATGGACATGCTCACCACTTACCAATTTCTCACACGGACCTTAACCATGCGCAGCTCACACAGCACTCAGTATTGTCCTGTAAATGAACTCGACCAAGCACACCTGTATTAACACCTTCATGCCTATCAGGACGCATTTTGGAAGTAGCTCACCCTTTTGTCCTGCTTTCTGTGTTCTGGTTCACATCACTAAAGGACTTTGGATGATGCTAAACCAGATGTGCTCCAGGAGTGAACCCAATGCACCTCAACCACCAACAGGCACTCAGTCCATAGGACTAGTTTAGAGCTAGTCCTAAAGTGACTACACCACCACCTCCAAAATGCTTCTACCATGGACATCAGGATCTCAGCACCAACTATCTCCTTCCACAAACCTCTTCTCTTGGGCCATACTACTTGCTAATGCAGATGTAGCCATAATGTATTGCAGAATGGTACAAAACAGTATTAACCTCATCATACCATAACTTAATTTTCAAGGAAAGCAATAAATGAAGAGTCAACTTTTTCCTCCAGCTAAATGGCCAGAGAGAACATGCACCACATGCCCAATTAACCCAAAAAAAGCCGATTGTTACATGGACAAAGTCTTTGGAAACCACACCCACTGAGATGGCCACAGCCCAAAGAAGGATGGAGAGAGTATTGATTAAAATAAGGGAAGTTACTATGAGGAAGTGAGAGTATTTAAAGGGTCACGCACAGGTTAAAGATTTTACACTGCAGAAGCACTTTCAAAAACAGGCATCTTGCACGTACCACTGCGTTTGTGATCTTAGGTCGATAGTGAGGCCACTTCTAGCAATAGGAATAAGATTCCTTACTCCAAGAGTGTCTACATATGTAATCAGAAGAGCCCCAAAAGGAAATAAATGAAGACTGAGACATGTTACCAAGTTGCAGTTTGTCAGTGATTTTTACATTTTTTAAAATCACAGAATCCTTAAAAAAAAATTAAAAAAAAATAAAAAAATCATCATTTTGTCCGCCTTCTCCACCACTTTTGGTTATCCCCAATCCCCATCCTATGTCAGGTGGGAGCATAACCAACTCCAAAGTAAGGGATGACAACACACAAAAAAAAAAAATAAATTGAATTGCCACAGAAAGAGTCAGTTTGTGATTCAACTGTGAAGTTGGATCATAGGTTTTACCTGCTCTTGTGCTGCAAGTTTTAATCTAACTTGTTAAAAACAACCCCGAACTTCATATCACAGAGCACAGAAGAGATTTTCCAGTCTGGGGATTAGTTTTGGTTAACTGAAGTCCACACCAGCCTCTTTTGCTGCAGCTCCCTAATGAAGGTCACAGCATTATTTACCACCTGGCACCAGTGGCACAAGAAAGCAGAGAGGCTCAGGAAGATTATTTTATTTCCTGTAAGATCTGTAGGAGATATTATGAAGTTCAACTAAACACACCGTCCCGTCTACCCCTCCCCTATAGGGACTATTTCAATTTAGTTAAGCTTGCTATATTAGAAGTGATGAGATTTCTCACCCATTTCTATGTTCTAACTGACGACACATATGCTGGAAGACATCTCTTTGAAAACCACAGAAATTCATCAACCAACAAATCCATACTTTTAAAAAAAAAAAGTTTCTTTAAAGAGGTTCCCTGGCTGTCACTAGAAAGCGATCCTCTGCCAAAACCAGCCACGCACAGAGCTAACGCGTGTTTGGCTGCCACAGCTATTCCCTGCTGAATTATGGGGTGAACACAACTCAACGCTGTGCTGTTCTAGAGAGACCAGAACCATGCCATTTGATAATTTACTTGATGAACCCTTTATCAAGCCTTTAAATCACTAAATTGGCCATTATCTTCCTAAAAAGCATGGTATCAGGGTCTGAATAGAGTGTGATTTGAACTCAGAACAGAGAAGGAACATTTAAGAACTTAAAATCAGTCCAGGGTGACACTCCATTGATCAGAAGTGGCTATTGTTGCATTTACGCATGCTCCTCCTCTTAAGGTTTAAATATTTTTTTATTATTATTCTTAAGCTGAGTCTATCAGAAAGTATGTCCCAAGCTTTCTCTGGGGCATGCAGGGAAAACAGAGGGGTACAACATGTGAGATCACAATAAATTGCTTATTTCCTACCACGTATATTCCCAAAGGTCACTGAAATGCTGTGCAATGAGCTAAAGCTGCTCCCCTCGCTCCTCCTTTGCCCCCAGCTGGAGGAGAAGGCTGCGTTTTCAGAAAGGACAGTACACCATTTGCTCGAGGTCTGCTCCATTAAAGCCAAGAAAAGCCAAGGCTAGAGCCAGCTGATTTGCTGGCAACCTATGGATGAAGCAGAACATAAACAATTTGCTTCACTGAAGTTGCTGGAGTTACCCCAGTCGACACTAGTGCTGAAATGTCCTCTTCCAGCTGCGGTGGTTGCCAGAGACCTCTGTCAGCTCATCCCAAATGAGCACCGTTGAGATGTGCCTACATCTCCTGGCCTTGGCACAAAACTGCGGGAGCCCATCTAAAGCAAACCCACCACCTCCAGCATCCTCTGGGGCATCCAGAAGCATCGTAGAGTTTCGAAATGAACTGGAAAGAGAGAAGCCTGCTTTGAACTGTGAATGGGTAAGAGGAAATGCCAGTGCAGGATGGATTAAGGGCTCCATTCCTACACGGATTAGCTCACAGCAAGCAACGGTCCAGCAACCAGTGTGGGCGAAGTTGGGTCCCTTCCAACTTGCGCATCCCTAGAAACTTTCCGGTGAAGGAAGTGAAACACCACTGCTGTAATGCTGCTGGGAGCTTGCAACCCCCCTCCATACCAGGAGAGCTAATCATGGCAGCTCACAGATAGAAATAGACTTTTTTTTTTGGTTTTTTTTTTGTTTTACAGTCCGCTTTTTGATTCACATCCAAGTGTGAGGATTGCACAGATGCTCACATCAAACCCTCTGTGGCAGCAGGTCTCCAAAGCTCTCACAGAGCAGCTGAAACCACAGCGAGCAAGATTTCACCTAAATGGCCTTAAATGTAGAGGTGAGGTTGTGGTTGCTTGGAAGCGAGGAGATACGCAAAGTGGATTTCTTTTCCAGATTAAAAGACATTTTCTTTAAAAGACTAAAAGCCAGAAAACATTAACAGTTTTACACTAAGCGACCACCGAGACCAGTCAGAGGAAACATCGTACTGTTTTGTGGAAGAAGTTTAAGTCAGATGAGTACAGCAAGTGGGGTACTGTAATTTTCTTTTTCACAAAATCCCATGAAGACCCTTCACAGAGAGCATAAGGAGGCTTAAAAGGCAGCAAGAATAAACCTGCATTCACAATTCAAGCGAGTCAGCTCTGCAGGTGCCTTGGTCTTTTAACAATATTCAGTGAAACAGAAGACCTCTCTCAAAAGAGAGGTTCACACAGAAAAATGCAAAAAGAAAAAGAAAAAAAAAAAAAACAAAACCAAAAACAAACAGAACCAAAACAACAACAAAAAAAACCAAAAAAACCCAAACAAAACAAACAAACAAAAAAACCACCACAAAAAAAACACAGCTATTTCTCCCTTCAGACTTAAATCTCCCTTAGTCTGGAGGGTGTCAAATCAAGAAAGATCATCACTACCATTTACAAAGAAAAGCCAAAAACCATAAACCACAGAGCAAGAAAAAAAAGAGGAAAAAAGCTCTTCACCACAGACCACTACGTAAAGACCCAACCTTCATTTGAAGAGCAAAGACAAGACAGACAGGCAGCATTTGCTCCCAACCAGAAAGACAACGTGACAGCGCAAAGGCTGAAGGGCAGCAAAAGGATTTGGACGAGCCCACTACAATCAATAGAAAAAAAAAAAATCCAATTCACTTCCTCGCGCCCTGGCTTTGAATCAAAAAATCTTTTATTGCTAGATTCATTGTTTCAGAGAGTGGATAAACTGAGTTCCCTTTCAATGCTGCATTCCTCTTGGCTGCACCAGGAAATCACTCGTCATTAAGTGTTATTGGCAGAGCTGACTCCCTCCTTGTCTCGTTGCTACTTCGAGCAGAACCGAGGTTTATTCTGCCAAAACTGTTCAGAGAACCCCTTCCTCCTTTTAAATATTTTTTTTTTTTTTAAACTTTCCTCTTAAAATAGTTCGGTTTCCAAATCCAAAAGCTGAGTGTGCTATGGTCCCATGTTTGAAAAATGTCAGTGCAAACCAGAGCCATAAAAACATCTGACTCGCTTCTCCACATTAACACCGAGTTATAATAAACATCGTGCAGAGTAATCCCACCTAACAAGTTAGTTAAAATTATTTTTCCATTTCACCTGCTGATAGGATCTGTGCTCTGGTCAGAAGCTTCTGTGATCAAAGACATTAAGCCTCTTTGTAATAAATATAACGAGCTACTGAAAAAAATGTGGAAGGAAGTTTCTCCACACTGGAAAAATAGCAAGTATATTTATCTATAGCTACTGGGGACAAGAATTATTATGTACGCCTGTGTAAGGCTATTGTGGTCTCATGTACAGCCAACCAGAGGTTTGCTCCAAACAAAGGTTTCGATTAAGTGATCTAAATTTTCTCTAGAGGAAATTGCCCCCCTCTTTGTTGGCTCTATAAAGAGCCTCTGAAACCATCTTCTCACTTTCAACACCTACATCTAGATAGCGTGAATATCTCTCCACCCTCCAAGCCCACGGGTCTTTTTTCCACCAACATGAATAGAAACAAGTTCCACCTCCAGTCCTTGTGACCGGAGAGGATTTTCACAATAACTTTGTGTACAAGGAGTGCTGAACAGTCTCAACTTTCAGTCTCCCTCCAGCATCTCTGCAAATCCCACCATCTGAGCCAGGACGTGCCGTGTGAGGTGGCAGATGTGCCTGCTCCCGACATAGCTTGTGCTCCCCAGCTAGAAATGAAGGAGTGATCGGAGGCACAGACTGGTTTCTGGAATTGCCACTCATCCGACGTGAAGGGGGCTCTTGTTCAAGTCAAAGTGCCTCTGGGAATTCATGGCTTTCAGTCTTAGGGGCAGACCCCAACCATTCTGTCTCCTGAACACAATAAACCTACTGTTCATTCATTGAAAATGATTAAATAAGTAAATAAAAATCAAACTAGAGCAGGAAGAAGCTTTTTACAATGTCTTCGCTCCCCCTTTTTTTTTTTTGTCAGAAAAATCGCAGTTGTGAAAAACGGAAGGCTTTTATAGGAAATATTATATTTTAAAGCAAGGTCTTGCTGAAGGGCAACTCAGCTTGAGCGTGGAATTTCTGGTCAGAGGAAACCGGAGAGAGACTGAGCCCTCTGAAAACCTGGCAGCACACTGGTCAGGACATGCACAAGCCAAAGGAGAATAACATCTGACTACACATACAAGAAAAAAAAAGTCAAACGTGGTCATTGTTCTCCAGTTCCATCCATCCATCCATGCTACTGGAACAACTGCAGCTACAAACTGGGCAATATGAAGTCAAAGGGGAAAACGCAGAAGTCTGGAGGGTTGATGTGACATGCTTGAGGATAGGAACAAGTGACAGGGACAGACCTCAGCCTCTTGAATGCCAGCCTATCGTCACCTTGAAAACCAGTCTCATTTGCACACAACTCAACCTTGGGTCCATGCTCTGTTGGCTTTAGTCTTCTCCCCATCACAGGTCACATCCATAGGTGGAGAAGCCATCCTACATCAGTTCTGCCCTGCCAGCACTAGGATCTCTAGAAAACAACTACTTTGGACTGCTTCGTTGTTTTAATGCACCCTGGCAGGATCTGCTTACAATTCTAAGGATATCATCCAAGAGCAAACCAGGGTTACTCATTTTTGTTAGAAGTACATCAAAACCACTAGAGCAAGCAGTAACTTCAAACAAGTTATGTTAGCACCTCCATAGCTCCGCACAGATCAGATGTCCAGACACCCAGGGGCTTCCCTTAGGCTTTGGAGAGGTCTCCCTGAATCCCTCCTCTGTTCTTGACCCCATCACTATACATCTAAACACTCCTTATGCCATCACTCCTTTTAAATTCAAGCCTTCATCCCAGAAGAAAGCACCTACTAGTTAAATTGCAGAGCTTTCAGAAGAGCTAAGCTGTATTAACCAGAGCACGTAAGCAGCCTATGGATGAATCTCACCTCCATCTCCCCACCAGAAGATATTTATCATTTTCCTACAAGACATTAAACCTCCATGGTGAAAGCTTTACATCCAGATGGCATTTATAGAGACATCCAACACAACCAGACCCTCAAACTTGCAAGCGCAGCAAGGCAGAAAAGGTATTTTATCTTCCTGCAGTGCGCACCATCCTCGTGTCCCTAAATATCCACCAGCCCAGGCAACTGCCTTTAGCAAATGAATGGGTTTTGTTGAAGGATCAAGGTCACATAGTCCTAAAGAACTGCTCTCTACCTCAAGAGCAAATACAAGAGCTGGACTCGAACCGGAACCCCACCATTACTCAAGTGTGTTTTCAGGTCATTTAAATTCACTCCTGGATACAATGAACACTTTACTAATGAGTCTTCACTACACTATTTTTTGACATTTTCAACAATCAATTTCCTGCAGGCATTTTTCAGTATTAGCTTAGAGCGGAAAAGAGGCAAGCTAACGTTTACCCAGTGAATACAAAAGCAAAATTGATGGCATGATTCTTCATTTCCGGATTACCCAATCGGGCCTCATTCGAACAAACAAAAGAAAATCTTCAAGCAAGTTATTAAATCAACTCCGAAGATGAAAGACATGCCCATCTCCCAGCTGCGCCCATTAGAACCATGAACTGAGGATAAACCACAACAAATATCAGCTGGAGCATTTTGTCAGTGTGCACAATACTTCAGTTCCTACAATGAAGTTACAAAATTTCATTACTAGCTCATGGTGTGTGAATGCATAGTCCTTAAACCAGTGACTTGCGTACAATAGTTGTGAACAGTTTTCCATCCCAGTCAATTCTGAGCTCATTAGCTCTGATCGCAGTGTCAAAGATCAAATGCAGACCCCGATAAACATTTAAAGACAAAATCACTGCGGCAGCAAGGGGCCTCTGGCCAGCTCTGCTCTAAGCTCCCACTCAGAACAAGGCCAACTCAGGTCAGGTTGCTCAAGGCAATGTCCCAGCAAGGTTTGAATGTCTCCAAGGATGGAAATTCCCACTCTCCTCTGGGTCCTGCTCTAGGGTTTGACCATCCTTCATGGGGAGAAACTTTCCTACTGTCTAACTGGAATTTCCCTTGATGCAGCTTGTGCCCATTGCCTCTTGCCAAGAGCCATCATCATCTCTCCAGACACTCCTTAGTTGCAGAGAACAGTAAGATCCCCCTTTCCCTTCTCCTGCTGCACAACCCCAGCTCTCAGCCTCTCCTCGTATGTCCCAGGCTCCAGCTCCAACAAGCTTGGTGGCCCCACTGGGCTTGCTTCTGTCTGTTATTGCCTGCCTTGGTTTCACAGAGCCCCAAACCAGATTCAGTGCTCAGATGTGGTCTCTCAAGTGTCAGTAGAGAAGAAAACCCACATCCCTCAAGCTGTTGGCTGCATTGTCGCTATTACAGCCCAGGATGCAACCAGCCTTCACTGCCAAAAGTACATCCAGTAGCTGAATCTCATGTTGCAGAGGGATATAATGAAGGGAAAGTACCTTGCACTCCAAGGATTTGAAGCATTTAAGAGAGCAAATCAATATACTTGACTAGCAGATGTTGACCTACCAGACCTTACGTACATCGGGGACAGAATCAAGGCGCCTGGGCTTCAATTCCCTCACCTTAAAGAGGCTGCAGAGGGATCATGCTTTCATCCCACCATTGGATTTAAGACTAATGAACCCAAGAGAGAGCAGGCAGCACTCTGCAGGACACCACAGCGCATCAGTCAGCTCTCACAGCACTTTGTAACTTGTCCAAAGGCTTCATTATCTCTCCACCTAACAACCAAGACCATGAACACCTGGTGCAAAGCTCCACTTGAAAACATTCTCCTGCTCTTGCTTTTTACTCTTCATCCTCAACTTTCTTCTCCCTACCTTTGCTTAGTACTTCAAATCTCTTATGGTATGGAACTTGTTCCTCTTGCTACAGCCCTCTCTAGGCAGGAGATGGACTGACTGGAAGGATACATCTGTCAGCACAACCGATTCGAGCCATTCTGGCCACTTCATAAATGCTGCAAAGGTTTTGGCTGATTGACTACTCCTAGGTAACATTCTGTGGTCTTGCACGAGATGCATCTGCCAATAAACAAACAAACGTGAAGAAAAAGGAAGAAATTAGGTCTAACAGACAATGGGTCTGAAGTAAGGAGGGAAAAAAATATTCCTGCTGTTCTGGCTGCTGAGGCTTCGATAGTTAAGCAGATGCTTCCTGAAGTCATTGCACATCTCAGACATATCTTATTTGATTATTGTAAAGACTAGGCTAATAGCTCTCTGCACACCTTGTTAGAGAAGGCCGTGAATGAGATTTCTGAGCTGTGACATGCTCCATTTACAATTCAATTTAGCAGGTCAAAGAAAGTGGCAGAGAACATATTATTGAAATATGCATTCCTGCTGGGGCTGCCATAATTGAACTGTAGATCAACAGATGCAACAAAAAGAAAGCCAAATCTCTAAAAATAACATTATTACACTTTGTAAAACACCTCGGCTCCCAGCCTCCAAAAACACAACCAGGAATGGTACTCATGTAGGACCTGACTAATTCCCTCCAGGCTGCAGGGATCGCAGCCTTGTAAAGCGGAGGAGCAATCGGGCAGTTTTGCTCGCCCAGGTAGCAAGCAAGGGGATAAAGGTATCCGAACTAAGGGATAACTCTTACTTGCCGGCCCCTCCTTCCCCCCATGCTCTGGCATTACAGAGGACCAGTTTCTCTCTAGGTGTATTCCACTGAACAGAGGCAACATCTAACTGTAGCCCAGCAGCTGTATTCATCACAAAAAAATGCTGGCAGCTCTCGATGGTGCTGCGACGGGAATTCCTGCGCCGTTCCAGAGACTGTGCACAGCTGGAGCCAGGGCTGTTTCTGGCTATTAGTGGCCCCAGGGGACTTTCTGCAGCAATAATAATGTCCTGGACCAGCTCTGCCTCCTGCAATTACATCCTCCCTCTTTCATTCAGCACAGAGGTAAACAAAAATCCCTTAGGGAGCCTCTGATTCACGAGAAAACAGGACAGAGCGATAGGGGTTCCCCAATCTACCCCCTGCAGCATGATTTACTCCACTTTCACAGGTCCCGACAATGTGTTTTTAATCTACTGGATGTTTCCCAAACACCATAACCAGCGATACCCAGTGCTTTTGGCCATACTAATGGAAAGATTTGAGTATTACAAACCTATAACTGATGCTAATGATGCCGTATTCCCTTTCTCTTTAACAAAGACTTTGCATATTTGGAAGCCAAGGGAAGGCAGCTATCTTTTCTAGTCTAAATAGCTCCAGTTCCTTCAGACTCTACTGATGAGGCTCATCTAGGAAAAAAAAAAAAAAGTAATAATACAGCCCATCACTCTTACACAGACAAACTGGATGAGGTCCAAGCCTTGCCTGAAGTGGAGCACCTTGCTGGGCACAGCATCCCTGCTGAGCTCTCATGAGCATCAAGCAGCAGGACAACCACATCCTCAATATCTCCTGAGGATGTTGTTCCTGCTAACACATCTCAGTCTCACCATAGCCCTTTTTGCAGGCACATCATGTTGTTGACTTGCATTCAGCTTATGGTTCACTTAATTAAAGCATCAGCATCCTGGAGCAATGGGGTTTAGGATAAAAATAGGTTGAATAAAAGCAAGTTTAATTAAAAAAAAAGAACTAAGTTAACTAAGAATAGAGTGAATGAAGGCTATTAAATGTAATGGCCTCAGTACCACCTCTTACCCAATAAAACTCAGAAAAACCGATTACCAGGAGGATCGTTTTGTGCACATCCTGGGGGTTTTGGAAAGTCTTTCCCTAGCTGTCTGCTTCTGGACCTAGTTGGAAATATGACATTTGGCTAGATGGGTCCTATACCAGGCCTAGAAAAGGTTGTCGTCATTAAAACCCCCAGACACCTTCAGCAAAGCTGTGGCCCAACCACCCTGCATCTCAACAGATCGCTCATGCCATAGGAAAAAATTCTGCTTCAGTCTTTGCTGATCCTGGCCCCAGACTGCTTTTGCAGTTTGCCCAGCTCAAGTCTAATCCCAGGTTTTGACGTGCCTCCAGCTTTTTCCTCTTTGATGTTTACGAGTTTAATAAGCATGGCTTTCATTAGGAAGAATGGTGGATGGGATAAATACTGAATATTTATCCCTGTTTAAAGAGAATTACTGTATTGCAGGAGTGTTTATAGGAATCCTGTTGCAAAATGTTCTGGTTCAGAGGAAACAGTCCTATCCCAAATAGTCTGACACAGATGTCAAATGGATTCAAGGGCAAAGAACTGGGCTGGGAAAACAAACAGTCAATTAGCTGATTCCTTGGACAATTTCTTTCTCTTGCTGCATCTTACTCTTGCAGCAAATGTCTGCAAATGAAATGCTAAATGTGCTACTTTGTCACAATGCTTGGTACAAAAAAAACCCAAAACCAACCAAACAAAACACCACCAAAAAAACAACTCCAAAGATTTTTTTGGTTGTTGAAAAGGATCACTAGCCAGTGCTGGAAGACAAAAACGTGGCAATAAAAGAGGTGACGGGTGCCATTCTTAACACCAATATGAGGTCTTCCACCTCCCCTCAAAGGAAAGACAAACAGTCTTCCACTTGAATGGAGGAGAAGTCAAAGGAGAGACGCACAGAGAGCAGGACCAGATGTTCACAGAATTACCAGGAAGCTCACCCTGGCAGTGGCCATCTGAAAGGATTCCTGTATTACACCCCAGATTAGACTCCATTTGGGTCTAGGGAAATCCTGCTTGGCTCCCTGCTTCATGTGAACAACGGGTACCAACAAGTTGTACCTCCAGACAAGGAGACAAGCTACGTATGTGAAATCTGCCATCCCCAAAGCCAATCTTGTCTTGCAGCAGTTATTTTGGTCCACCTGCAGATAGGGCCGTGCCCACACCAGCAGATGCAGAAGTGGAAAGCTAAACCAGGAGCATCAACAAAAGCTGTGCCAAAAGGCAAACTAGAACATTTCCCCAGGTGGAAGCCCACATAAGCTCGCTCTTCTCTTTCCATAAGGTCACAAGGAACAGGCAATGACAGCTTAAAAAGGCATTTCCGAGGGCAGACTATCCAGTTATCCTGCCTGATCGTCTCTTGGAGGCCAGCTGAGGACATCAGCAAGGAAAACTATAAAGCAGACGATATCTAAATGCTTGTATTATTCAGAAATCACTGTCCAGAAGGCACAAAAATAACGATGACAATAAGCAAAAATTATCAGCTAATAAAAGCTGCAGCAAAGAAGCTGAAGATCTGGCTTATGCAACATCTCCTTCCCACTTTCCAGCAGCTCTGACAGATCACACATCACTATTGTTGCAACTGAGTGTTTTCTGTGATGTTTGTAACTCTGGCACAGCAAAGTTGACTTATATAACAGCAGCTCTGCCACGCTTGTCTAGAGGGAAGCCACGAGATTCCCCCGCAGCTATTTCCTTTCAGTACCCATCACCGTGACTAAAACGTAAGCAGTCAACTTGCTGACAAGAAAAGTTGCTTCCATCCTGATTTAAGCGGGAGCAAGAGCCCAATTGCTCTACGAATGAGTTGAAAAAGGCATTGCAACTGCTTTGTCTCCTGGCGCTTTCCGATGCCAGGCCAGCACGTGAACTGTTCAAATCCCAAAATAATGGCACTGTCCAAATAAATCTATTTTTCCCTCTCTTCATTCATCAACATATGATCATCTGCAGCAAAAGCGCAAAGACATGCATTGAGCAGGGAATATCGCAAGTGAGATGAGAAATGGAGCCCCAGGGGAGAGGCATTCCTGATTCACCTTTCCAGAATCAGAGCAAACTTAATATTTCTGCTGGGATGCCTGGTGGGTGCCCCTGGAGACAACCAAAGCACACGGGAAGGATGCTCTTTAGAGGGAAAGCTCAGTCAATTTCCTTGCCATAAAATCATTTGCAACTTCAGAAAAGACATTTTAATCTCTCTCATGTTCTCACTCTGTAAAAATGGGAATAATTATCCCTCTCATCAAGAGCTGTACATTGATTAAAGCGCTTCAGTTCCTCCAATGGAAGGTGTTCCAGAAATAGCAAGTCTGCCATACTGCTGTTTCTGCACCTCGGCGTACGCGAGAGTTTTTTCAAAGCAGCACCACAACCATTCTGACTTTCCACTCTCCTTTAAGAGACTAACCTGAAGAGGACATTTCCTGGAAGTTCAAAAGAGCTCGCACTGAAAATAGCCCAGACCATCAAAGTTCAAGACTTCTCCTGGTTCACAACTCATGGGTTGTAAAACACGCCAGGCAAAAAGTGCTAATCTTGAAGGTCTCCTACGTGACACTGGGCATTTTGCATGAGCAACCTGCTTTCACACAATCTCTGTGTACAACCCAACATAGGTATTAAGCAAGTTGGAGAAAAAGCCACTGTTCTGGCCCAGAGATGGATGGTCCAGTCAGATACTGTGCATGGGAAAAACAGCTTGGGGAAGTACGCAGGGAAAGAATTCCCAAAACATCACTGTGGGATTTTATGGACAAACAACATGGCTTTTGGCTTCACATCTAGGATACATGCTAATAAAAAAATATTTCCAAGCACAAGAATAGATCATGACATGGGCACTGCCCACAGTGTCAACAATACCATCCCAAAAGATACTCATATCGAAACCACACACAACCTCTCTCCTGCTGAGGAAGAGACTAAGGCAGTCATTTGCTTCAGCCCAAAATTAGGCCCAGCCTGCATCGTACCAAGGTATAAAGCCTGCATTCAATCGTCCTTCACCAACTTTCTCATGGAGCAAAGGAATGTCTTTCCTCAACATAGGTCAAGTCACAATTCACCCTCCGTGATAAATAACAGCAGAGTTTGAGCTCTCCCCCACACTACCACATATTTAACATGTCCAGAGGATTAATATATATATTCATTACTCACTCCCTCAACTGTCCACAAGTTCAAAAAAAAATAAATTAACTGCTCATAAAGTTGCTTTTATTGGCATAAAAACAAGCTCCTTTATAGAGGAGCCAAAAATGTTGTGAGGACCAGAGCACGGCAAACAGCTCAGTAAGAGCAGGACTGGCCTTCTTGGGTATAAATGTTGATTTTTGCAGCTAAGAGAAAGGGTGCACTTGCAGAGGCAGACAGCTGCTGGCCTCTGTGTGCACCAGCATTTTGTGGATGGGCTGCCTCCTCCTTGCACAGGGAAGGGTGGGAAAGGAGATACCATTATTTCCACTTTATGCTGGTTTTCATCTACTGGGCACTGTGTTGCAACCCATGAAAGCCACCTCCAATTCACCGATGATCCAGACAGGCAGGCAGCGGTGCTTTACCGACAGTTTAACCCCTTGCTGTGAATCAGAGATGCAAGAGGAGAACTCAACCCATGAAGCTATGCAAACAGCAGTGTGAAGAAGGAAAAAAAAAAAAAAAAAAAAAAAAGAGAGAAGATCACAGCAACATCTCCCCCCTGCAGCTCAGATCCTGGTATACCTCATCTTTCTTAACTTTTAGAACTGCTGCACCAGACAATTTATCTGGCTGGTCTTTCATTAGCGCTTCCCGTGATTATTAGTGGGAATAAAGCTTTTTTCCCCGTGGGCTGTTTCTCATTTGGCATTAATTTATCCTCTTATCTTACTGGACATCAAGACAGACAGGGCCATGATCTGAACGGTGGGTGTATAAGCCCAGCTGTCCCAGCACAGCCTTGTGTAATGGCCATGGGCTGACACATCCATTATCAGAGGGTACCGCTCCCTTTCCATCCCAATTAATACACAGTAAGTTATGGTCTGTGTGGAGCTACTTAAGGCACAAGGTAACCCAGCAGACAGACCAATAACATCCTCGACATACAAGTGTAGAAACTGGAGTACCAGGGCAAGGGATAGTAGGACTCAATATCTAGAGTTTCTAAAGATCAGCTCAAGGCTTTGCATCCAGCAACCTTTCCCAAGTCAGCATTAAAACAGCCAAAAGAAGCCCTCATTGGGTATCTTCTCTTCAGTAAAAACTTCAGTGGACGTGGCAGGAGAGAAGCGGGGAGGTGAAACCCATCCAGGCACTAACAGCTAAATGGGTGGACATCCTTCACGGTACTTTCCTCAAGTGAAAGAGCCTTGCAGAGAGGTCGAGCAGCTGGCTTGGGCATGCAGGTTGCCACAGGTGGGTTTTTTTTCCACTTCAGAAGTTTAAAAGCAGCTCTTCAATCTATTTCTTGTTACACGATGGAAGAGAACCTTGGCAGACAGTCAAGATGCTCTAAGGGCTGCTGACCACATTGCTATCAGAAGCAATTTTTTCTCCTCCTACTCTGCTCAGACCATGACAAATATCTTGGACTTGAAGGAATAACAAGGGGAGATAAATGCATGGTAAAGAAAAACAAATATGGATTTTACATTAACTTAATTTTTACTTCCCAAAACAAAAGCTTTCCAAACCTCTCCCCCTCCCTGCAAGAGTATAACTGCTTACACAAAAAAAAAAAAAAAAAAACAAAACAAAACAAAAAACCAGGCCCACAGTAGGAAAGTTATCTGCACAGTCACTGAAAAGGCATCTGTCATCTCTGTGGGTTTCCCCTAAGTAGAAGATTGTGTTGCTGAGGTAGATGTTTTGGGGGATGAATGGTTTACAACGGCCATAGTTCTGGCTTTACTTGTTAGCTGGGATTTTTTGGGCCCTGAGCTATTCAATGCATCTCAGAGGATGAAAGATTTTCCAGCGAGAAACAGCTGGTGAGGAAAGGATTGCTAATATTTCAAGTAATAGCTATGGCAGCCATGGTTCTTAATTACAACTAATTATGTCAAGGCATGTGAGGTATAAGATACCTGCTCACAGCCTGCTTATTGTTCAAGTTGACAATACAGTCAGCGTTGCCTACACAGAGCGCAGGGCCATGGAAAAGTAAAGCCTGATTTGCAAACCCACAGCCAAACACGAGGCTGTCAACTGTCTGCCTGCAGGACACCGTCCAAACAATCCAGGTTTCTTTGTCACAGGAAATATCCGAATTATCCACGGCAACTCAGCTCCCATTTCAGTGGGACTGATGGAACTTCTAAACATAGCACATGCAAAGCCGTATTTCCGATTTTTTTTTTTTATAGACGTGATAAAAATCAGTCTTCAGCAGTCAGGTTATTAATACTTCAGATTCGCTAAGAGAATATCACGGGTATTTTGCAGAGATGCATAAGGACTGTCTGTTCCTTCCTATCCAAAAACAGGCAAGGAAGCTCAGGGGTAGGAGGTGCATCTGCTGTTTAAGTCTACAAGCTCAAGAGGAGACTCGCCTTGGACATACTCCAGTACCAAACATGCTGCAGCTATTAAGAGGCAAATAAGAGGAAAAGCAATAGCTCTAAAGCTAAGTACAAGCAGTAGCTCCTGACTCCCTAAGGGATACAATCTTTTGAATTTTCTTGTTGCATTTACTACCAAACTGGTTATGTTCTATTAGGAAACTCATGACAAAGAAAAGAAAGGTAAGTTGAACTGCGAGCTTTGGTTGTTGAAGCAAGGTGGCCCCAGTGCCCATCTCCTTGATGGGCATCTCCTTGATGGGCACAGCTGTCCAGCACTCACATGCACACGGACTGCGATTTCCAGTTACACAGGATTATTCCCCACCGGTCTTCATCCAGACTTTGCCTGAGTTATTCAAGCAAAGTTTCTCCCATCATCTCCCTCAGCATTCTAGCTCCAAATTATTTCCATTAGATGCTGAACATTCAACAACTGCTAGCCTGAAAGACAGCTGAATTTTCAGTTACCTGTCTCGTATCCCAGGGGCCATTTCCCAAAGCATTTGCTGGCTGTGGCCAGTAGCCCTGGGAGTAACACAAAGGATTACGATGATAAAAAGATGGAGCCAGGTTCTGCCTGGCATTAGAAACATTCTTTCCACCAGCAAAAGGGCACGAATGCTTGATGAGCAAAGCTTTTCTGCCAATTTCCATTGAGAAAACAACATCAGAACTGATTTCTCCAGCCCAGGGCCCCCCACAAAAGACCTAACCCAATGATTGCACTATGCCAGACCAAAAAAAAAAAAAANAAAAAAAAAAAAAAAAAAAAAAAAACCAAACCAACAAACCACCACACACTCCATCCCACACACCCCAAAAAACTGTTAATAAATCACATGGCAGCAGCCTGGAAGCTGCTACCACAGCTCAGCCTGATTTACAGTTGAGCTTGGAGGTGAGAGACAGGAAAAAGGTGGAATGTGACCCCCCACCAACCTCAAATTAGGAAGCCACAGGAAGGACTGCATACAGATGTTGGTATTTCCAGCAAGAGAACTGTTGCTAGAGACAGGCGTTAAAGCATCCAGTCTAGCCAAGTCTGCAATATAACAGACACTGGAACATTTAAACAAGAGCAGATCAAGGTTGCTCGTCCCTGACGCTTATTCTCATCAGGTTCTTGGGTACATCTCAGAGTACGATACCTCCATCTGGCTTGACACATCCATGCCAAAAAAGCAAGAGGGGAATGGAAAGGTGTCTCTCCACTTGAAAATACCCAAAGGCATAGGTTGCATGAATGGGAAACCATGAGCCAAATTCACTTGCCTCTCAGCCAAAACCCATGGGTTCATTCAGTTTTAAGAACAGAACTAGCCCGGACCAAGTTCACATTCGGTCCCACTCAGCACCAATTGACTATTCACTGAAAGGATTTATTCACTAGTCATTTGCACAGCTGGAAAGAGGGTGCCCTGGTGCTTTCTTGTCACTGGTGGTGGTCCTCCAACTCTTGAGGTCCAGAAGTTGGTGTTGTGCTCATTAGACAGACTGAAGCTCTCCCCTTGAACATCATCTCCAGTGAACAATCTGGACTTCAGAGGAACTGGTAGATTTATTCTTGTGGCCAAATATTTTTGTTCTTGATATGCTTAATGCTGTCTGCAAAACTGAGTTATTAACATGGAGTGTTCCCCCGTGATTGCTGTTCCACGCAGCAGATGTGTATGTAGAAAACCACAAGACAGGTGCAGTAGCTGCCTGGGGTCATGCAAGAAAGAGTATAAAACAAACGTGTCAGAATCACACAATAGCTTGGGGAGGAAGGTTGAAGTCTGAGTTTTCTGCTGGCAGGTGTTGAAAAAAGAAAGAATAAATAAAATTATACTCCACCTTACCAAAACTAAATTCTGTGGCACACAAATGTCTGATGCATATGTTTGAGCAATAAACAGAGTATACGAGTCAGCACTGAATGAAATAACTTCTCTGCTTTGTAAAAGGTCTTGATATAGCAAAAAATAAGGGGATGACTTGTTACCTGTTTGCACTGATGGAGTAAAGGACTGAGCATCCCACTACTCCACTGTCACATGCAGGGTGGTCAAGGCACATAGTTAAATGTGAAATCTTCCTGATTTGAGATGGAGATGGAGTGTTCCTTAGATGGATTAGGAAGGGCTCAGTATGATGAGCCCATCTTTTATCCACATTTCAGCTTTGCCCTGTCAGCAGACACTACTATGCATATACCTCAAACAACCTAGGAGGTTTCCTAGGTTGAGTCACTAAACACTTGCTAAAAAAGGAGAGACAGATCTTCGATTTGGGGCAAAGCAGCCTCTAAAAAAAACACCCCACCATCCCTGCACCAGCTGTGGACTTTGAATCAGCAGGGCTCACACAGATACTCTGCAGAAAGTTTGTTTGCATGAGCTAAACATCCCCAAACAGCTTTGAAAGTGATGGGGCATTACTTCAGAGCAAGGTTCATGCCTTCATTTACCAAACTGGTCCCATCCTTCTCTGGATTTCAGATCATTCAAGGGCTTTATGCCTCAAACATAATGCAGACTTCTTCACTGCACTGAACTGAACAACACAAGCATCTCGACCATCTCCAGACTCTCAACTGATGTTAGAGCTATGCAGTCTGGGTGACTAAAAGCTTTGGCCATGCTCCCTGTGGAGCACAAGGACTCCTCCTGTCCTCCTTTTCTATCACTTCAACATAAGAAATCCCAGGAGTTTCTTCCACCAAGCTGCATTCAAGAGCAATGAAGTTCTGTTCTGTTGGCCAAGCTTAGAGAGCAAAAGGATCTATGGAAGCTATGAAGTCAAGGCCAAAAAAGTCCTCAAAAAGTACAGAAACAACCCTTTCCCCTTTCATCACTGTCATCTCAAATCTACTATTAAGAGTCTCATTTCTTTCCAGCCCAGAGAGGCTGGAAGGCAAGTCATATCACCATGTGGACAGGCTCATTTCCCCCCCATCAGGAGGAATTAGACAAGCTATTCTTGGGTTGTAGCAATAAATTCAGCACACTAGAAACAAATCAAGGTAGTGCCAAATGGGATAAACCAGCCCATAAAAGCAATTGCACTGTAGAAGCTATCGAGCTTACTAAACTGCTTCTAAATTATTAGGTTTGGCCTGCTATTAACGTGCTTGCTTGCCTTGAGCAACAATCTATAGGTTTATTGGATTATAAATTAAAGTCAACAACTCTTGCAAGGTACAAATTAATCTGTTTTGGAAGCATAATTATCATAATGCCATAAACAGTGATACATGGCTCCTCCCTTTTATTTTTTTTTATGTTATTCTTTTATTCCATTTAGGATTTGCTTTAATTTTACAATAAAAATTCTGTAGCATGATCCAACAGCATCTTTTTAACCAAATAATCTTTCTGTATTGGCTAAGAAAATACTCCAAAAAGTAGAACACTAACTCATCTATGCAGGAGGATATACAGAAGAAGGAGACAAAAAAAATCCACTCAGCATGATGATAAATAAGGAAGCAACGACAGCTCAGATTGAGATCCAAGGGATATATCTCCACCAACCCATTTGTCTCATTGATAGAGAAGACAGGAGAGAAAGTGGAGAAACTGCTCCAAACAGTAATTCAGGAGCACAGCCAAATTTCACTGAAACGTACCAACTTTCCTTGCTACAACACAGCCCAAGCTGATCTAGTTAAATCAGGAACAAAAAGATTTTGCCTTATCAAATCCTGCTTTTACCGCACTCTTTGAAGGAGTGAACCTGTCTCAATGGGTTGGACCAGCGTGAATAGGTGCTGGAAGTTGCATAGACATTTTGTTTCGAGTGGGTACCTCAAAGATATCTAATGAGTCACAAAAGTTATATGGAAAGGAAAGCAAGGATGGGCAAACCTCCTGTAGCTTCCACCCTCCTCTTCCCCAGAGTTGGACCAGCATCTGCCAAGACTCAGGTGTCTGCAGAATGTAGGATTTCTATTTCCCTTTCCACGTCTCTTGTGAACCCATGTGGTGTCTACAGCTTCCCACAATCCCGACTGTGGTTCATGTTACCCAAACATCAGGACTATTTGACCAGCCAGAGCACACCGCAAGCCTTTGCAGCTTCCAAACTTTGGAAAGTTCCACCAGCCTTGCTCCTCAGCTGAGGTCTGTCCAGCCACCGCTGCCAGGGACAGATGTGAAAACCACAGGTCTGAAGATATGTGTTCGGAGGCTTTTTGTTATGGTCCTAGTTTGCTGGCCAGAACATGACAAATGCACACGCAAAGCTGCTTTGTAGCCTTGAAAGTACCCATGGTGGAAAATAAAATAATAATAAGCAACTGTAACAACTAGAGGGAGCCCCCTGGATCTAGAAATTCCCAAAAAAAGTTTTCTTCTGGGGCAGACACACAGGAGACACTGGAAGGAGATTTACCGCTTGCTTTGTCCATAACCCAACCAGGCCTCCACCTTTTACAAGCTCCCCCCTCAAGGATTCAGTTTATCTAATTTGCCCCCACCCAGGATACCTGCTCTAGTCCACTTCTGTACTCTTCAACCATAGGGGTTTTTTAGTGTAACTTATTAAAAAAAATCCCAATTCAGCCTTTTCCAAGGATGAACTGTCATCAGATGCTCCAGAGGGAAAGTCACAGAAAGGCCAAAGGAATCAATAGATCTGTTTCAAGGTTCAAATAGCAGCCAATAAGTAATAAAAGCCTCTTGAAAACTGAACATCCCTGCACAATGGGCAAGGCAAGGCAAAACCAGCATGCCAGCAAAACATTGAACTAGTCTCCTCCAGCACGGCAGACTGGCCTGGAGCAATACCTTGATGATGTTTTGCTTGGACCACGTGCAAGTCCTAGACGTGTGAACTGCCCCCACTTTCTGCAGACGATCTTATCCTTTCTTTTCCTGTTTCATGGGTGTGTGAAAGGCATCACGCCTGCTTTCAGCCACAAAGAAGAAATGCTGCTCAACAGCCAAGACAAAGGCGGTGTCTGCAGTGAGAAAGTCCAGCAAACCTCCCAAAATGCAACCTGACCCTTTTGCACTTTGTTTCTCCTCCTCCTCATCTACGAATAAGGAGGATCGTGTACTGCGAGGATTCATTTCGAGCCAGAAAAATCACTTTTTAACGAGTGCGGTAAGCGGAGCAAGCTCAGCTTTGGGACCGAGTCAAAAGGAAGAACTACATGAGATGAAGGGACCAGGGATAAAATAGCACAACTGATTAATAGAAATATGGCCCATTTTCCCTAAAAACCAATACCAGGAAAGCTTTTCCAGAGGAATTATAATGATCAACAACTTCACGCAACAGCCAAGCAGATCTCTGCTGCACCTGTATTTTATTTTTGCCCCTACCTGCAGTTCAGAATCAGGGAGACAAGAGGTTAAACCTTGAATTTTTCAGGAGTCCATGACTCTGACATCTCTTTGCTTGTAGAAGGCAGAGTACTGTTTGCAAGCCCTGAAAGCAATTAAAAATATTTGCTTCTTGCATCAAGCCCATCACAGGATGCCTGCTCTGAGACAACAGCGGTAGGTACATTTCATCAGCGCAAGCAATTGCATCAAGATAACTCAACATATTGGATTTTCCCCACAAGCCTTCTCTATGTCTTTACAGGAAAAGTAACATTTTTAAGAAGAGACTGATCTGGATAATTTGATTTTCAGTATTTGCAAAGCCTACAGAAAGATACACAGTGGCCCTGAAGTTGCCTTTCAAGCTCAGAGCCCGCAAAAGTAAAGTCTCTATTCACAGACAGCAAATCAATCCTGACACCTTCTCTAGACCTCTGAGAAAATTAAAATCATTTTTAAAACCCAGCAAACTCTGACATCTGGAATTTGACTGCAACAGGACCCCGAGGAGGATAAATAGCTGCAATTTTGCAGACAAGAATGACAGAGCACGCAGCTATGGTGGACTCCTTCCCTACCATTTAAAATAATTAGATTCATATGTATATAACCCTCCTCCCACCAAATTATATGAAAGCAAATCTACTGTAGAAAGCTATAACAAATATAAAGCAGTAGCCAAACACACAAGCAGCACATGAATTATTTCACAAGCTTTCATCATGGGTGTTAGTGTCCTTACATAGTAAATACAGCTTAATAATAGAGCTGAAGCCCTCCTTAAGCAAAATTTCAGGAAGCCAAGAAAAACAAACCATAATCCTATTTCAAGCCAGCGCTGTGATCATAGACAAGAGTGTTTAAACAAAGCTCAAGATGTTGATACATGAATTACTAAGCTCGAAGCCTCCTTTTCCACCAATTCAGAAGACACGCAAAAAGTGTTTCATCACAACCCCATCAGCAAGCCAACAGTACAAAAATTTGCCAGTACGTTTGTTCAATGATCTTTTCCCCAAAGCGTGTCCATATTTTTTTTTTTCCTCTCCACTTACTAATTCCTTCCCGTTCCTCTTTTGTCTCTGACCACCCAGGTAAGGGTGTAAGCTCTCAGTTTTCGGATGAGTGGATGTCTTCTCTACACACAGTGGTCTCCAGGAGGATGGGCATCGGCTCATCCTCTCAACACTATGCAAAGCCATTCAAAAAGGCAATTTCTGTTTCTAGGAATAATAATTCTTTAAAAAAAAAAAAGCAAACTCAGAGGTAGGGTTGGAAAACAAAACTCCAAATCCCCAAGCCCCTTTTTCAAAGCAAATACTTCCTAGATCCCTACAGTAAAGTATCTTCCATACTTTTTTTCCTCTTTTCTGAGCTTGAAATGCATTTATTTTACTTTTCTGGAGTTGCCAGAATGATCAATATTTAAAAAAATGTTGAAAAGGCAAGAAGAATAGATAGCTACTTTGTCATGATAAATTCTTATCCAAACATCCACTGTTTCTCTCCACCAACTCTCAAAATCAAACTATTTTTGGATATTTAACTGCATTTTCCTCACTCTGACCAAGACCTGGTAGGAAGTGGGACACAATGCAGGATGCTACACAAGAGTTCATTTCCAATTAGAAGATACCAGCACTTTGCATTTTGAACAGCTACATCCAAAGGTGTAGGCTCGGATGTAGGTTAAGAGGCTCGCAAGCCATTTCCGGACTTTACCTAATGTACTCAGTTTTGACCCATCATAGTATAAAGCAGCACTATTTGAGATTAAAACGCAGCACAGTGATTTGCACTTACAGGTACATTTACCACAGCTCCCTTCATGCTTTTGTTAAACTACCATGATCCCTACTTCAAAACAGAAAGTATTTTGGTCTTCATCAGATGGGAAATGATTAAATTATTCTTTCCTGTTATTTACTGCCCTGGCTCAGAAGGCTGCCTGATTATTTTAAGTGCACCTTAATCCAGGTGCTCCAGCATGCTGCACCCGGCTGGTCACGCACCAATCTACCCAGCAGCTTGAGCACTGGTGCACGATGACAAGTCAAGGGCACTCCTTTTATTTGGGGTCACCTTGGGTTTTGCAGGTGTTTTTGCACCCCTCTGCCTATTTGGACCACCCCAATTCAGCCCACAGTATCCAGGCAGGCTGGATGGACAAGTGTTTCCACTGAATACACGGCACCAACTGGAGGGAAAATCCTTTGTGGTTTTAAACAAAAGAAGTTGGCACACCTCTAGTTATCATCTTGTCTTTCAGACACCTAGCCCCAGTCTGCAACATGTCATTTGCCCAGCCCAATCTGACACATGGCTCTCCAGTTGATGACTAACTGGTATCCATTAACATAAGCCATATACAAAAAGCAGCAGTTCTGCAACCGTGATTTGCCTGATACAAACCAAAATCCCAGCAAATTTATGCTACTCACCTCTTATTTGTCCCTGATACTGAGACCAGGACTTTAGACTTTTGACTTTTTCCCCTTAATGGTTGGAACCCATTTACTTATATCTAGCCAAGAAATTGCAATAGACACTTCTTTATAAAGTTAGGCTGAAAGACTACATCTTTCTCCCTAGACAACTGAAAGAGGGAAAAAAAAGGTCCTAAATAAGAACTAGGATTTTTCTTTCAAACTGTGTATTAATGCAACTTTCACAGTATCTCTTCCAAGGGAAGTATTACCCCATAGCACAGAAGTTGGAACAGTGGGAGCTGACATTTTCATGTACAGAGATGAAATCATCGTTGAAATCCATTATAAGCATCAACCTACATTTCAGAAGCAAGCTAGCATCCTAAAATCCTCTTAGCATCCTCCTGAAGCTAAAAAGAGCTGTGGGTTATCTTAAATTAGGAGGTCATTTGAGACTTTGGGAAATGCCTCAGTGTCCTTGCAGTATGAGGATTTAATTTTAGCACCGATCCTTGAAAACAGTGTAATCTTGTGCCATGCTAGGGTGAGAAATTTATGTTCCCCAATCTCCAATCCGGTATCCAGGGTAAATCTCATGTTTTATAGGAGGTGCTGTTGGCATGGCCAACCAAGCCTACACCCAGACAACCCAGGAGCATAGCCTACCATGGTTCCTCCTAGACTTCGCTACTTCTCTTCAGCCAACTTATCTTAGAGTTGAACTTTGAAGGGCTGAATCATTCATCACTGCTCAACTCATCTGAAAAATAGCTTGTCTTTTGAGAGGTTAATAGAGAAGGCAACCCATGCATGATCACAAACTTGCCCCATAACCTTTCTAGCACGCATTGGTGACATCCAATGAAGGAGAGCAAGGCAATGTCTGTATGGAGCAGTAAGCTACTTAATAGTGCTGCTCAGATGAGACAGCCTAGCAGTCTTATGTCAGGAAAGAGAGAAGGGTCTATATAGAAAAGCCCAAAAGTGCCAGAGAGCACCAGGACCCTTTGCGCTGTGCCTTCTTCACACACAATACACAGGCCAGTGTTCACATTGATAGACACTACTCTTTGCTAACCCCAAAGTACCCTGCTCTGTTAAAACACTGCCAAGCCAATTAGGCAGAACACAGAAGTCCTTTTGCAGAATGAGACAGGACACAAGAATAATCAAATTCAGTATGTCCTCTTTTAGATTTTTGCCTTCGTTAATTCATAAGGGTAAAAATGTTGATTGGGAGGCCTTTTATCTTGAATATTTTTACTTCAAGGGTTTCTCACAGGTCTGGCAGACCAGCTCCTCTGCACTCAAAAGGGTGACACTGGATACATCAACCTTGGAACCACGGGAAAAGCAGGAATCCTCATAACTAACACCAAAGGGTGTGAAAGCTGCACTTCCAAAAGCCTTGGCCTCCCATCAGATAAGAAACTCTGGAGAAGTTGGTCTGTAAAGGCTTTAGGACCTCTCATCTCATTCATGCTTTCCTCCAAACCATAGAAACTACAGAAAAGGAGAAGTTTCATAGAAACATAGAACGGTTTGGAAGGGACCTCACAGCCCATCTAGTCCCAACCCCCTGCCATGGGCAGGGACACCCTCCACTAGCCCAGGTTGCCCAAAGCCCCATCCAACCTGGCCTTCAACACTGCCAGGGATGTTTGGTAAAGAAAGAGGAAGGATGAAGGAGGTGGGGGGGAAGAAACAGACTCTAGACCCCTCGCCTTACAACTAAAATAGAGGCAGGCTGGATGTATAGACATAAACATGCATTGAGGCACATCAAGACGTTGCAGAAAAGCAGCAGATATGTCCCCTTTGCAGACAAGAGTGGTGGCAAACCAGGAGCCAAGGACAGGACTCCACTTGGCAGCGCAGTGCGACTAGCAGCAGTGTTCTCATGATGCTCATTGGCCTTTTTCCAGAAAATCCAGAGCTTTAAGCTACCAGAACATATGTCAGTCAACACGTCACTGAGCATAAGCCTATTTGGCAGAAGACATCGTGTAGGCAGGACCAGGACAGAGAACAGCATAGAACGGAGCTTATAAAAAGCTGGTATTTTGAACCCAGCCATCGTGGACTGAGACAACACTCGAACACTGTTCACATAAAGGATGTAGAAGAACACAGCTCTTACTCAGAAGTTCTTGTGCACCGGCCCAGAGGATGCATTTTGCACAGTTATTCTAGCAATGGAATGCGACAAAAAACGCTGGTAATGCCCATCCAGCCCCATGTCTGATGTCTTAAGTGAATGCTGCTGTATTTGACAGGCAAATGAAGAAATTCGGTTTTCTTCTTGCACACATGGTTGCAGAGTTATCACTACAGCAAGAATCAGCAGCTGCAGGTTAAGTAAACAAGCCAGTACGTTTTCAGAGCTGGTTTTGCAACACCATCCACCCCTGAGGACTGCATTTCCTGGGGTTCCAAAGCTCTCCAAAAGACAACCTTTTTCCTTTATAAAGGAGATGAATGATTCCCAGCTAGCTCCAGGGTGAGAGGGATGATACACACTACGCAACACTCCCATTTTCTCATGCGGAGCCAGACCCTGTGAATCCATCCAGGGGTTCTCCATCCAGGCATACGGCCCCAGCCTCCTCCTCGGACACCCAAGAAACAAGCAATGCACTACAATTCCTCTATATGTATTCATGAGCAACCATAGGGTACAAAAAGCCCCATATACACACTGCAGGCCGTCTCAAACCAGACATACCTCTCAAAAGTGTCCAAACAGTCCTAGCAGCCTGCAAACCAGCCTGAACCACAGGGTGCTTGTAGAAGGAGATCTCAGAGGATCCTGCCAACATCAGGGCCTCCGTTACAAAAGCATCGTCATTCCCATCCTTCAAAAAGACGCAAACTTCTCACCTAGGAACCAACTTCCCCAGAGATAACTGGGTGGGATTTGATGCATCTGGTGATCTTGCATCTCAAAGGCCTTCTCCATCTACGGGAGAGACACGTTAATTTGAAGCCCATCATTTGCAATTTTTTTCCCTTTCAGCTCCATGCCTAGAGTCCTCTCTTGATCCTGCATCTCTCTGCTTTTCAAAGCTTTCTTAAAATGCACTGTTTTGTCACCACTCTCTATAGCCTCATCCATTACAGCACAGAGAAGAGGCGATTTTAAAAGGCCCAGCTGACGTTTGTAAAATTAACACAACACTCCGCTCTGCCGGGTGGTCAGCCTTGTTTTTACAAGCTTTTTACTCCCTGTACAAGCGTTTCAGCGCACAGACCTCACTCCCCCCATCCCCTTTGAACCCTCCAAGGGCTCTTTTGGCAAGTGCGGCCATCCACACGTGCCAGATCAGATCACCGGTGACGTGGGACACGGCGTGCCCTTGACCCCTCAGTATGCAGCAACGGATCGGTTCGCTCTCGGGGGGTCTCCCGCGTGGGAAGCAAGAGGACATCTCAAGTGACAGTCACACGTTTAACAGGAGGAAAAAGGGGAATTTCCTCTGCGGGCGCTGGTTCGAGGGTGGTATCACAAGGAGGGACGCGCGCATCTTTAGATATCGCTGCTATCGTTAAATTTGGGCACAAACAGCAGCTGCACAGAGAAGCCTGGAAGTGATGTGGGTGGCAACATTCTCTCTCTAATACAACAGCTGGACCCGTCGCTACCCAGGGGTCACAAACCAGCCCCAATTTGGCACAGCTACCTCTGGCCCTCACTCCTTGCCAGATGTACAGCTGGCCAAAGCCAGCTCCTCTGGGTTTTTTTTTGCAGCAGAGCAGCCCTCACCAGGAAAACCCCAACCTCCGTGCCCTGCAGCATCATTTGCACAAGAGCTACGGGCGCCTGATATCTATCTGATATCTCTGGACACAGGGTTTTATGCTGTTATCAGCATCTCCCTTCACCATGGAGAAAGAAGTACACGGGGCACTGAAAATCCGTAGAGAGGAGAAATCGGAGCTGCAGAGCTCAGGTAGGTTTTAACTTGCTCCGGGGAGGACACAAACAGACACAGAAGAAACAAATGACAGCCTGCAATTCTCCCCCCTCCTCTCCAGGAGCTTCCTCCCAGGTTTAACACCTACTGCCCAGCAGGATCTGAGCAAGTTGGTCCTGAAAAAAAATTGTTCACACCACTTAAAGGAGAAAAAACTAAGAATAACACTGTGCAGCAGAAGGAACACACTCTGCCTGTTTGAGAAGTACCATGAGTGTCACCTAGTTCTTTTCTTTAGAGATCTCAAAGCAGGGGAAAAACAATCTCTTCCTCAGTCTGATGTTGTCCTAAAATCAGCATTATCAGGAGCAAGAGTACAAGAACTCACTGTCCTCAGGGAGCTCTAGTGCAAATGAGATATCCGAGTTAAAAGGAGTTTGCATTTGAACAGTCTGTTACTTGCATTGCACCCTCTTAGAGGGATTTTTGGCTATTTGTCTCCTCACAAGGAAAAAAAAAGAGATCACAGAAAGAGGGAGAAAAAAGAACAGGGAAGCAGGGAGGGGAAGAAGCAGCGTGCACTAATTAAATCAAAACCACAAAACAACATGTGTAATTTTACTGCCAAAGAAGAAGAAAAGGAAAAAAAAAAATAGTTTCTTCAGGGCAACACTAGATGTTGGACAAGCCTGTGCTGCTGGAAGCACTGCAGAAATGGAGAAGCTGGAGCCTTTCTTTTTTTTCCCCTCTTGCTTTTTCTGACCTCAAATCCTCTGGAGGCTTCAAAGGGATTGTTCCCAGCAGAGACACCATCCCCTCATCCATGGCCATCCCTACGGAGGACACCATCGAGCATCAGCACCAAGGGCTGGGAGACCTTTTTCCCTGGATCACGATCACCCTCCCAACTTCACTGCAGACTTCTGAAGAAAGTCCAGAAGCTGCTTCAAAAAAAACAACATTATAGGGTATCATTGCTTTTTGTTTGTGTTATTAAACACTTACATTCAGCATTACAAGGCACCTCTGAAAAAACACTTTAATCAGTGGTAACAATTATAATGGGGGCTTTAGCAGTCATTTCAGCCTCTAACTCTCTAATAGCTTTAAACATTGGTTGCAAGTGCTGAAAATCTCAAATTTAATTTGTTTTCAAGCCACAGGGGCACTGGACTAATAAGAAGTTGAGCGCTGGCCTCTCATAAAGCAGTTTCGGTGCTAACTGCTCATAAACCAGTTAATGTGCAAACACCATCAGATGTTTCCAAAATCCCCCTCCGGCATGACATCCAGCACTGCTGACGGGAGTCGCTTACAAAGCAAAGATAGAGCAACACCCTTAAAAGCAGCATCTGAAGGGTAAGATGACTCCTCTCATTTGCGGACAAGTCAGAGGGAACGGAGGGAGGAAAGGAAGACAGGTCTTCATCCCCAAAGATGTCCTGCAGTGCTTTACAGGACAGACCTCAACAAGCAGAAGAGGTGCGAGTCAGGTACCCCTGAGAGCAAAATGGGTGCAGGAGCACCTCGCGTACGGCAGAGAAATGAGCCTTAAAGGTCACAGAAAAGCGACCAGCAGCTGTTGTAGGTTGCTGCAAACCACATCACCCCAACACCTGCAGTGACGGATTGCCACCATCCATCAGGTTTTATATGCTTGTCCAGCATCATTCTGAAGGAAGTGGCAGGAGGGTTTCTAGCCTGCACCCGACTCAGATGAACCCATCCATCACTGTTGGCAGCCTCGGAGGTAAACGCGTTCCCCCGGGGAAGCTGGTGTGCCCAGCTCACATCATCCACGCTGACAGCAGCACTTCCACCCGCATGTAATGACAGACCGGAGAACGAGTGATAATTGATAAGGAAAACAATTTGGGAGCACAGGGAGTAAATTATCTCATGAATCACACCTAGACAGGGAGGGTGGAGAACTCTGCTAAACCTTAACCCTGTTGCAAAATATAATTGTTTAGCTTCCAGTTGCCAGCTGACTTCGTACCTGAAAACATCCTGACAGATCAATGCAGCCAGGGACTAAAGCATGTCTCTAACATCAGCATAGATGAGTGTTCCCTCTTGCCGTGATCCAACACACAGATCCCTTTAGCAATGGCCCAAAATTAAAAAAAGAACGTCCTCCCAACTTGTTTCACACTTAAAAAAAAAGAAATATGGGTACAGAACTGGTTAAAAACACTCAATAAAAGGAAGATTTGAACCAAGACAACCACAGGGAGCCTCAGCCAGTTTCTTTCCCAGACCCTGCTCTAGCAGGCAGACAACTGCCACAGATTTGCAATTGAAATGTTAATGAGGACAAGTTCTCGCAATCAGAGACTCTGTAATTTAGACCAGAGTGCTTGTGATTTGCCAAAGAGCGAAGAAATGTGATTAGAGCATCCCGTTCTCCAAGGCTGGTGCAGATCTGCAAGAGAGTCACAAGATGCATTTGCCTCTGGGGAGCATCTGCCTGCAAACCAAGCCGTGAGCCCGTGCACCAGGCACCTTGACCCCAACCAATTTCCAATCCAACTGCTTACCTGGCAAAGCCAGGCTAGAAAAAAATATTTTATGCTTTGACCATAGTGAAAGATGGAGAGAAAAGGGAGAGAGCTGGTCACTTCTTCATCACTCCTCCCCAGCAGTAACTGCTGAGATGCTGTCACACAGGTCTGCTTTTAAGGAACAAGTCCAACATGGGAAAGTTTTGTTTCCTAGAGCAGGAAAAAGTGCTTTCTTGAATTTTGCAAAAGATTCTAGGAGAGGGAGAAAGCAATAACTTTAAATAATTTAGCCTGGCTGCTCCACGGAGAAGTTTATCCACTGATCCCTGTTTTTGTGCACAGCAACACATGTTCAACCACAGCATCTCCCCAGAGGGCACTTGCTGTCAGTGTGAAGACAGACCAGGAGAATTGCTCCAGGACATAGCACAACCCTTTAGGACACTATCTCGTATGTCACACATAAGTGCCTGCATACAGCAGCATCCTCCTGCAGCCGCTCCGCTCTCCGACAGCCTTTGAAGATCCCTTGCAGCATCATTGCATTGTTCAGAGACAAAAAAAAATATCACCTCTTCTTGCCACTCTGTATCCACCTCTACTCACTTTATTAGATGCCAGGAAGGAATTAAACGCTTCCGTTGCAAGATCCCGGGAGGAAGAAGTTTATATCAGTTATTTGGCCACACACTAGAGGAGGAGGCAGAAAGAATCCCAATAAACTTGTACGTATGCAAATATCCAATGAGACAGATTCTGTTTAAAATGCTAGAAAAGCAGAGAAAAATCAATACGTATTTTCTACCGAGGGTTAGACGGGTTACGTGCATTCCTAAATTATTTTCCAGCCTCACCACGGGTGGCATTGCCCACAGTCACAACTTTAGTTCACATCACCTTGATACAGGCAAAAGCACATCTTTTTTTTGGCCACTGCAACATTCGGTCCCCAAGTAATGGTACACGCACACGTTAACCGGCTCACCACCACTTCAGCACTTTCACATGTATATTTTCATGGCACTCAAAGTGTTAAACGTCGCTTCATCGCTATCAGGCCAGTACTCCCCATCAGCAGATGAAGAAAGATTAAATTGACACCTCGAAAGCCAAAGACTGGTAAGACAAGGGCCAGACCCCAGGTCTACATTTAATTCACCAACCCCCATCGTATCCATCATTCAGGGCTTTTATTACAATAAAAAAAAGCTGAGGAAAAAGACAGAATATTAAGGCAAGAAGCACAAACATAGTCCAGGCTGCTTAGAAAGATAAGGTTACAAAAAAAGACCCAAACCCAACCTTAGGATTAAGCTCAATTTTTATCGTTCAAGGAATTCCAGTCATCGCGCACAATGACATGCACTGAATCACGGTTCATTAGCATAATGCTCGGCACCACTGTCAAGACTCCACATCTCCGCTCGGAAAACTCCTGCGCAAAACAAGCAGCTCCCTGTGCCCTGAAGAATTAGTAGTTTATGGAGGAGGCTCAAGATTTAGAATAGCACCTAAGGAAACACCTTGCAGTCCAAGATGGGGCCATTTTTGGCAAAGCAGGGGAAAAAGTTGGAAAGGTTTTTGGTAAACATCAAAGCAAACACATGATATTTATTTTACTTTGTTCAAAAAGACAGATCAGAAGCAGCAATAAAGAGCAGCAGCTCCTGATAGTGGTCCATCTTCCCCAAGCAGGCATAAGCTCGTTAGCTAAAAGCCCTGGGTGGTTTCGTCTCACATCAATCCATTTCTTTTCTGAAATATACCTACTTCAGTTAGACACATCCAGGTTCAAGAGATGTTTCTGAGATGCACGGCACCTCTCTAGCTCAATAATCAGCTCAACATCACCACTGCTCTGCCGGTGTAAAGGAACCTGACCAAACCTTGAAGGACACATTGATTTTGGAAAACTGGTGAGCCAGATGTGTTTGTATTTCACATTAAATAATCCACTGTAAATTCAACTAGTTCCTCGCCTCAGGCTCCATCAAACCAAGTCATTAAGGCAAATTACTCTGGTGATAAATATTTTTCTGCCCATCTATAATGCACTGGGGAGAGGAAGGAGTGATGGAGTTGTTATTCAAGTGGTACTGAGATACCACCAAACTCCCCAGCAGAAACAAGCTCCTCATCACCCAATGGCTTGGATAATAAATACTGCAAAAAGCAGGGCACAAAGACAGATCCCAAAACTTAACCAGCAAGTCAAATAGGGAATTTATATTGAAAGGAACCACCACCAAATGCAACTGCTTGGTTTAACATTATCCAACAAGTGGTGGGAGTCCAGCCCAGCATGTGGGCTGTTGGTTAGAGGAGTATTATCCTACACCCAAGTCAGACCTTGGTGGGTTGAAGTTAGAATAAATCCATTGTATCACCTCTACCCACAGCCTAGAAGTGGGGAGAGTAAAGGCAAACCACTCATCCCTTTCACATCCATGATCCTACCTACAAGGGAGGCTCGGACAGCCTCGGAGAAGATGGGCTGAGCTGCGTGTCCTACGAAATAGTCCAGGCTGTATCTCAAACAGTCCCTGCGTGATCTGCTGCACAACCACCATCTCCCTCCCATGAGAGAAGGTGCATCTGCCTGGGACGTGCCCCCGTAACACCACGACTCATATGGGCACGCTTTAGGCTGGAAATTCAGGCAGTAAAAGAGTGTTTGAATTATAATGCTATCAATAAGCTTCCAGATCGGTATGTCACACAGTGCTGAATTACAAACCCTTTTTCCCAGCACACATTTGTCTCCAAGGACACAGCACTTGTACAGAGTCTTAAGGGAAATACACCCCCCCGTTAGCTTCTTTGACCCCAAATGAATCACCTTTGTTAAATCAGGTGCAAGACACAGCTCCGTGACTGCACATCCTCCATTTGAAGGGACTTTTACAAAGATGCACAACACAGAGCTGGGGCCAGAACCCTCCTCCTGCTTCCTTCTTCCACCAGTTCCCCCCAGTTCAGGCCAGTTTTGTGTTGCTCTGCTGCACAACACCTCTCAGCAGGTCTGAGGTTGGAGCAGGACACAACACCAAGCCGGGAAAAAAAAGGCTATGAGAGGGAAAAAATAATCTGAAGGAAAAAAAAAGAAAAAAAAACACCTTGAGATTAGCATTTTCTTTTTGATTAAGAACTGTTGCAAACTTAAAACTTGTGAAAGCAGGTACCAGACCTGCACATCAATCTATGCACTAGCTCTTCTCACTAAACACAGTTAAAACCCTTAAGCATAGCTAGAGGGTCACCGTCTCTGCACCGAGTAATTATTTAAAAGACAACTCTGAGTAGAGTTTGTCATCAATCCTAAAGAAATTCATTTTCCAGCTATCCCTTCGTTCAGCCCTCCGGGTTCATCCCAACGCTGACATAAAAGCTCAGGTTGCTTTAAGGGTATTTGCTGTCACTTCAGCCCAGGGTGGGTAGAAGGACTATTTTTATTTTATTTTCTCAGTTGCTTTTTATAGGAAACGACAGGCCACCTCCCATTTGGTTTAATATATTTGGAGAGGGCAGGCTGGCCCCATCATGAAAATCTCCAATCACAAGATGAGTAATAAAGTTTGAAGTACTGGCAACTCAAGTTTTCAACAACTGCCGGTGAAAACTAACTGTAGCTTCAAAAATACTTTCTTTCAAATGAATTTCCATATTCTGCAATCATAAGCAGTCCAACTCAAAGAAAACAGGGAAAGCGATTTTTTACTTTTATTGAAATAATAATAAAAACAACCACATATGAAATGGATAACTTTTTCCTCTGGCTCTAACTTAAACAACTGAATATATAAAATTCCTCCCAGATCTCTGCTTGAAAGCTCATACATACGCAAAGAAAACCTTTCACAGATTTATCTGCTGCCTATAAATATTGCGGTTTATTATGGAAACAGTGACAGGCTTTCGGTGAGGAACTGATGCTAGAGCTGATGAAATTATACCCAGCGAGAAAATCCACTGAATTATAGAGCAGGGAGTTGCTCAAAACCCTGTTCCAGGCAGCCAGGGAAGATGGGAAAGGAAAAAATAATGACTGTTTCCCAGGTTGGCTGAAAGTTTTAAAGGGGTATTGCTGAGACTTAGAGTTGTACTGCAGAAATTAGCAGAGATTTTTTATTTTTATTTTTTAAAGAATAACAAAGTCTGTTACTTTTGGGGGAATTTTTACTCCAAGGGAGAAATGGGCTAGTCGCTCTCAGAGGAGCCAAGTTCCCCACATCACACATTTGATGGTGGATAAATGGTGCCCTGTGATTTTTTTCATGCCGAGCATTACAGAGATGACCCAGGCTGGCAGACACCACTCATCTCCCTCCTCCTAAATGTGTTTACGCTATCAGCCTCATGGGAACTACTCAACCAGCAAATTCTCCAGCATGATCCAAGCTGTCACTGTCATTAACCAGCATTTCCGCTGAAAACAGACCTATAAATACTCAGAACCTCTTGGTGCCTCTGCATTGGTCATGCCCTGGCATCAACCTCTTCCACCGTAGCAAAAATGTCGTGACTTTTCCCTCGAGACAACTGCCTCACACCAGACCAGCCATGGCATCCCTAAGGAATTCCTAAGGAATCAGGATGAATACAGCAGCAGCTTTCCCCTACCCTTCTACAACATGGGAAAAATATCTATATGTAGTGTCAGGACATCAGAGCATTACATCCTTTGGGGACAGACATGAGTTTATTACTGTAGAGCACAGGGCTAAAAAAGAACTGGTCCAGAGGAAAAATCTCAATTTGCTTCAAGTTCATCATGAAATAAACATTTTGGGTTTATTTCACATAATTTTCAAGTTAGAGCACGCACAACCTTATCCTCTTTACCTACAGCCATCTCTCTCAGAACATGAAGTCAGATCATTCACGAGCAGCTTCGCAGCTTGGGTCTAGGTCATACGCGAACAAACCGCACTGATTTAGACTAGGTCATCTGCATTTTGGGTGCCCAGTTGGTGCTTCTGAGCAATGAAGATGCAAAGATCAGACAGAGCTACATGTAAACGAGAATTTGGGAGAAAAAGCACTTTATTCACAAGTTCAGACCAAATACGATATGCGCTCCCTAGAAATATGATGAAGATGGTATTTTAGCATGCATTTCTGAGCAGAGCTAAAGCCTACCTTAGGGAAGTAAAAAGAAAAAAAAAAGTCTTTAAACAGCAACAGTAGAAATTCAGCAAAAATATAGCTAAGAGGTGACGATCCTGATTTTGTTTCTACTCCCATGCAGGTAAGCCCTGAGTCCTGTAGTACAGGGAAAGGCTCAGAGCAGCACAACAATATCCTAAACTAAGAACTATATGAAGATACAATATATGGAAGGAGGTCCCTGGGACCATTTCTAACTACTCATCCTTTCTCCAGTCTTCAGAGGAAGTGTGCTCAAAATTTATCCTAACACCATTTTATTACTCTAAGAAGTTTGTATGTCTACCCAAAGCTATCTCACTAGAAAATGATTTTTTTTCCAGTTGTAAGATATTGTCAAATGATATATACTAAATTGGAAAGGTTTTTCCGTTCACTTTCCAGGCAAGCTGAGGGACATCAGATAATTAAAATCAAAAAGTGCAGCCAACTTTTGGATCAGAGTCATGTCCTTCCTCACTGCGATTTTATTTCCTTCTCCTCCATCCCCCAGCTTTGCCTTGAGGTTTTACAAGTCTCAGTGCATCAGGACAGCAAACACGTATGAAAAACTCAACCTCATAAGCACAAGAAAAAAGATTGGAAATTCCGTCCATCCATATAGCTAAAAACTGCTGCTCATAATCCCCATAAAACAAGGATGCCAGGCAAGTTGCAATCCCTTCATAATCCTCTGAAATAGAGGGGAAAAGAACAATAATAATTTTTATGTTAGAAGAGCCCTTTTCCCCAGCCCATTCTGGGACAGACCAAAAGCTTGATCCATCATCTTGTTCCACATCTCTCCTCTATCTCGTCCCCCTGAAGTATGAACCAGATACACTGACCTGTGTCCACAGTTCCCGGGGATTTCATGCCAGGCATCCATCCTTGATGGAAGATGAAGGGTCCCCAGCACATGGGCTTCCTCTGCCAGAATGACACAGGTGCACGGCCAGCATCGTCTCTTCTAGCACCTCCAAAAGCTCTTGCTGAGACTGTGTGCACCTTCCAACCCCTGTTTATCCCTCCCCTTCCCACCCAAGGCCCTGCCTGTCTCACCATCGTCTTCCCCTTGGCCAAACTGACCATCCACTGCACGGGGAAGAGGAAGATGAACAAGGTTCATGTTTCATCCCACGTATTCATCACTGGGCAGCACCCCTAGCTCTTGGTGTACCTAAAGGGAGCAGTGGATAATGACAGATGCTTCACTTGTGTCCCCTTGCGGTTACCCTGAAAGCAGTCACAGTCTGCTTTCACAGACAGCAGTGAGCGCTTGCTGTCCCCACCACAGGAGGCTTAGGGTCTCCCTCACCTGCCTGACCTCTGCTTCTACTCTGCTTGCTGTTAAGGAAATTTATCTCTGGACAGAGGTATCAGGCTGAAAATATACGCATTGATCCTCCTTTTCCCTTCACATATCCTCCTTTTTGCCCTGTAAGTTCAGCAAGAATTTCTCGAACACGCACTCCTCGTGCACAGGACTTGCAAGCCCTGTGAGCAGAAACCCATCCTCCAAAGACGCCAGTTCAAGATGCAGTTCCCAGTTTCCCAGGAATTCCTCAAAGCAATTCAAGGATCATTTTTCAGACCACGAGGCAAGTTTTCTATTTTACAGCATTTCTGAAGCAAACTATTGGCACAAGGTCACTCCAGATGAGCGCAGGCAGCTTCATGGAGCAATGCTACGTTTTGCGTTCAACCATTGCTTGCCAGAAGCCAGGAGAGAGGAGAAGGGAGCACAGAGCACAAACAGACACCCGTTGCTGGACCTTGGCAGACACAGGATGCCGGGCAAGACGACCTTTTGTCTGACCCAGTCGGCAAGTCCTATGTGCCTGCACTTTGCTCCACGAGACGTCACCCCATCAGTACACAGACTTATTTATCCCATGTGATGAGATCCAGAGGGCAAAGACCCATCTGTTAAAAGCCATTGAACAGGCTAATATGCAAAATGCTTCCTCCCCTAGCTTTGGGGGCAACCCAGTGACTTGAAGGACTATAATAAGAAAGATTTAGAGCAAGGAAAACTGAAGTCTGTCTCTTTTAAGGGGAAAATCGATAAGATCAGGGTCCTTCCCAGCCTCCACGTGCCCAGTTAATGTGAACAGAGACTGAGATAGTGGACAGTGACATGTCAGATTTACTAGCATGAGGTTAGACCTCAGCTTCCCAGAAACAAGGGTGCACTTGTTTCAGTATCTGCCAGACAACGGGACGCTTTGTGCAAGTCAAAGAAATCATGTATTTTTCTAATACTTGACATATGGAAGGGATTTACTTATTTTCCCTGTACGAGATTTAAATGGGTTCAGTGCACTGCCAGAGGGAAACCAAATGAAGTCACAAGCTTCAGCAGCAGCTGAGTATCCAAAGGCAGCATCCGTCCGCAGAGAAGGCAGAAGCTTTCCTCGTGGGATTTTATTTTTTTTAACCTCACAAGGGCTAAATGTTAGGCAGAAGAGGGAAAAAAAAAAAAATCAGCCATCATGGGAATAATTTAAGTGCTGGAGTTTGCTCATCACACAACAGCTTATTCAAGGCCTTATATCCACGGCAGTGCCACACTTACGCAGCACAGAAAATCCCCTGGAGCATAATACAGCAGCATCGAGGCAGGTTTCACTGTGTGTTGTACCATTTATCATTCACTTCTTGCTGAAGAAGCAGGAACCCCTGATGGCCACAGACAATTGCAGTAAAATAGCTCAGGCTCGTGCTCATTGCTAACAGCTCTTGCAAACACATGCACACGCTATTTCGCATTGACCTCAGAAGAAAAGCAACAAAACGAGATCCTCCTTCCAGATACCACTCAGCTAAAAGCTACACCACCCCACCTACACCCACAGAAGATTCAGCTTCAGGTTCCTGACCTTACTGGGGAAGGAAAACACCAAGACAACACCATGCGGCTCACAGCGATGTAGTTTGTTCAAGATCTGTGGCAGTTTAGGTGGTTACAAACCAGGTTCATTAAGCAAACCCTAACGTAAGGCACAGCAGCGTGTTCTGAATTAGAGGAACCAGGAGGTGGTTTGTTTTCCCAGAAAGCCCAACATGGCTGAGTCAAAAAAAAAAAAAAGTAAAACATGAAGAGACAGCAGCTAACAAGAGCGAAAGCAGTCTTGCAGTGAAACCAGTGGTCTAGGAGAGTGAAAAAGCCAACACACGCTTTTCCTCCGCCGTTAACCTGCGGTCCTCAGCCTGGCAACAGGGCTGACGTCAGTGTCTTGCTCAATACGGCTACCAAAAAAGCATCGCCTCAAGCATCACAATCAAGAGAAAGGTTGGCTTCTCCTGGAAGGGATGAGAAGATGGTTCTCTCTCCTCTCCCTTTGCTAAGCATCCAGCTGACTTCATCCCATTGAGATGGTTGAGTTTTTAATCACTTTGGGAACCAAGAAGGGAGACGCACAAGGTGAGGTTAAAAGCATCAGGCTTCTGCTAGTCAAGTCACCGTCGAGTCAAGAGCTGTCTATCACAGCATGGTCCTTGCCCAGCAGTCTCAGACACCCAATGGATGGGGTAGAGGTAAGAGCTGCTCTCCTTAGAGTAGAGGCCATCTTTGGCACACGTAGAGCAATTTGAACAACCATTCAAGCTTTATTTGATGGTAATTGGTCCTGCTTTCTGTCACCCAAATGTAAGTTTCAACTTTGCAACTAGCCAGGGAGGATTCAGGAAAGCACGCAAGGAATTTTTAAGAGTTAGAATGCTCCAAGTTTAGGAGACTTGAAACAAGGCATTAGTTGTTTCATTTTTTCCCCCATAATTGTCCCTGAAAAGGGGCCTCTCTTGACTGTACTGAAGTCAATTGATTCTCAAGTGCTGGCTGACATCATCTGCAAATAAGCATGCTGCCAAATAAAGGCTCAAAACCACACGTCAAGGAGAACGTGACAAACGATGGGTCCAGGCCAGTTCATCAGCTCTTCTCCTTTAACAGATCTTTGGAGAGATGACACAAAGGGAAAGAATAATTTTCAAGGTTGAAATAAGCTACAAATACTAGTCACCAAAAAAAACATTAAAACCTTGAGCCACAAACACAGCTTCTCTTTACACATCTTCAGATGCAGCTTATACCCTTGAAATCACACTTTGGATCTCAGCAGGATTTCTAGAAACAACCTGGAGAAAAAAGTTGACTCTGCAAACCAACACCCATAAATTCAAGGCCCCTTTTCAAGGGGAACTCAAGAGACAGTAAAGGCAGACAAAAATCATAGATCAACTTCACAGCCAACACTGAAGAACAGTCGTTATATTTTTAAGCTTTGCTAATCAAAGTTGTTAATAAGCCAACGCATTAGCGCAGAGGTTCCTAATTCATAAAAAACCACAAGTATTTCTGGCACCCAAGTTGAGCATCTCAGCGTTGCGGCTCCAGACAGATCCCCACCCGGATCCCGCAAGCAGCCCAGTCATCTCTAAACCAACAAACTGGCAGATTACTGAAATGTCTTTTGACTGATGCCAGGAAAGCCACATCTCCGCATATTTTCAGGTTCTTCTCCACAATTCTGTAGAGCTACCTACCAGAAACCAAACCACCCCTGTGCACGTGGTCATGGTGTATAGCCTCATTTTACCCAAACCCAACAACACTTTCGAAAGCACCGGAAGCCTGTATGTGCCACAGGATACCCCAAGCACCCAAACAAGGTGTAACTCAGACATCCGTGAGCTCTCAGGCTCTTCCACCACGTTGGCAAGCTGAGGCGTAGCCAGCTCAAATCTTGTTTGCAGGATTATGCAAAGGTCCTTACTACAGGCCAATGATTGAAGTTCATTAGTCAGTTTACTCCCATTTGCACAGCAGTGCTTCCCCTCTTCACCCCACTAATGCATTCATTGGGATGAGAATTGAATTGCAGACGGCACCTCAGGGAACAGGCAGCCAACAGCACCACACAGCATTGTGGCAGCACGGTTTGCTAGCAGAGTTCAGCAGCAATGAGGTTGCAGCAACTACAGCCAAGCTCTGATGTTAGTAAAATCTTGTATCAAGATTTCATACATGCACACACACACACACACCCCCAAGTGCACAGGCCTTTCGGTCAGGCAGCAGAGCTGATTTGGCAGCCACTCTTGGTGTTTGCTTAACATCCATCAAGAGCAGCTTGAAAGAACAACCCCCAAATCATCATCATAACCCATGTGTGCTCCCTAGTCTTTGCTATGAGCTTTCCAGCTTCAACCAGTCTTTGCTCAAAGAGGAGGAGTCTTCACTGCAGGTCAGGATCTGGCCACCTGCATGCATATTCTGGAGGCCTTTTTCCTTGGCTCCACCACGCAGCCAGCACAAGGGAAAGCACTGCGAGAAGTCTGGTGGGGCTGGCTATGACCGCATCGCTGCTGAGACCTGAAGGGGATTCAGAGCAGGCATTGCAACCAAAGTTCAGGAGAATTAAGTGTGCAATATTTGGCCTAGCTGCTTGCTCACGTATGCAGAGACTTTGCTGCCAACTCCTCCTATTTATTACACATCTCACAATCTTTGGTGATGCTCTTGAGCTTCAGCTGCTGAAGAGCCACACTTTACAAGAGACACCCAGCTCCCGCCACAGTGGTGGTCATCTCTGACAAGGCTTCTCTGCCCTCACATGCAGGCAGGATGGGAGAGGGGTCAGGAATACAATTCAGGTGACGGACTCTGGGGGTTTAGAAAAATCCCCTGGTAAGCATCACTGAACCCCCAGAGTAAGGAAATTTTGCAGTCATGTCCACATTTCACTGGACCCAGACCATAGCTTCCTAAAATCCTCTGTGTGCCAGAATACACAGCCTGGCGTAGGAAAAGGTGTCTGCTCTGGTCCTAAACAATACAGCACAATAAAAAAAAAAGCAATCAATCAACATATTTCTAGATGCCAAAACTCTTTGCTTGAACAGTAAGCTACATAGGAAATGGAGAGTCTTCTGATGCAGAGATTTGCTTCCCAAAAATGCTTGCAATAAGCACACATACAAAAAAAACACCCCCACCTGCTGAACTGCTAACAGCCTTTTCCTGGTAAAGGGGGAGGAAGGCATAGCCACAACCGTCAGATTCAATTCCCTGAACGATCGTCGCTGCGATAACCCACACGCTGCAAGAAAGCTGCAGAGTTTCAGTTTGTGGTGGCTTTTTTAATTTAATAGGACTAGCTTGCAAACTACAAAGAGCAATTGCCCCGTAGGGAAATATGTTCTATCCACCCCTTTACTGCAAAAACCAACTGTATGTCAGAAACAGCGCATTGTTTGATTTATTTATAAATGGATTGGAAACTCCAGCAAGGAAATTAATCTTAGGCTGTACCTGTTCTGGGATGATGTTGGGGTGAAGGACAGGACTAGGAACTGTGTGCAGTTCCTCTATGCAAAAACTTGGCCAGACTCCCAGAATAGGAGGCATGAACGTGAACATCTGTATTAAAAGGCAGAAAGATATTATTATGCAAAAGCATTTCAGCTTCCAAGCCTTTCTGTTCCAGGACTTCTAGCAGCCTCTCCTTCCAAATTAGGATGAACAGCTGCGATGTATTTGGCAAGCTAACCTCTGCCCTCAATTTAGAAGATTTTTACATCACAAAACACACATACATTTTAAAAACCAAAGGGACCATTAAATCATCTAGCTTGACTTCTGCACAAGAAAGGCCACTGAATGTCACCCGCTTACTTGAATATTGTGCTACAGCTAAACATGGTTTCTAGGCGCACTTTCTGAAAAAGCATCTGATGGGTTTTGGAGACTGAAAATCCTAAACGTTGCCTGCGGTAAAACAGGGAGAAATAGATCCGAGTAATCCACTTTTGCAAATAATTGTTAGAGCCTGTTCAAACAAAATCATGTCCGTCGATGCAAATGAAGATGGTTGCTGCAGGCTTTAAACCATCCCTGCGGTATTTCCAAAGGCCACAGAGGAAAGGTGACAACTCCAAGTAATACAGCCACTCTCCAAAACAGCGGGCCAAACACAGCGCAAGACGATGCCCTTTTGCAAAATAGCATCAAAACCATTGAAGAGCACTCGGAACATAGCACCAGAACCTACAGGTTAATCCTTAGTACGTCCATATGTCTGTGGCATGATGCAATCACCACTTGTCATCTTTAGACATGGCAAGGTGTGCCTCATTTAGAGCTACATCCCACAGACACCTTGTGAGGAGAGCCTGCATGGTCAACTGCCAGGAAATTCAGTTGAACAAAAAAAGTCAGCTTAAAAGAAAGCAGAAAAATCAGGATTTTTCAGTGTAACCTTCCAAATAAGTGCCAGTTATGGAAGTTTTCCAGGAAACCACAAGATCTTTCATCAGGAGATTTCGTAAATCCAGGATGCAACTTCTGGTCTAAGCCAGAGACCACCGAGATAGACCCGTCTTTATGCTGGGCAAGAGGAGGAAAAGCCAATGACTATTTGGGTATAGCATTTGGATTGGATGAGTGTGTATCTACCCCGTGCTAGCTGGGTTTATGCTCACTGGCCAGCTGGTTTATGCTCACGGGCCAGGTGGCAAGCCAGACAGAAGAGAGTTCTTAGCTGCAGGCTTTTCCATATGTGGACAATACATTGCCCTCTTCCCAGATGCTCATTTTCAGCATCTGCAGGAACTTAGGAGCTCCAAAACCTGCTACCTCTGCCAAGATTTCTGGGCAAGGCTTATTGCACGGCTCCGTTCATCATGACTTTACAGCCATGCAGAAGGACTTGGTTTTTTCTCCCCCCTACCATTTTTTTAGCCAAAGGACATTCCCACATGCAAACAGTGTTCTGCACAGGAACACGAAGCTGTCGCAGTACGGTGGTGTGCAGCGGGTCCAGGGGAACCATGGTGCGACACAAACGCTCGCTTTTTCACACAGAGCTGTGTCTCTGTGGCTTTCACCAAAGCAGCAGGATGTCTCACCCAAGGAAAGTAAAAGCAGATACACATGCAAACAAAATGACATCAGTAGTGGAAAAAAAAGCGCACAAGAGCATCCCACTCCCCAGCCTACCTTGCCCTCTTCCTGACCTCCAAATCAGTTAGCAGCAGCAGAGAAGCAAGACTTTTATGAAATGGAGGGGAGAGAAGATGGTATCAGTGTAGACCTCCTGTTTCCCATTATATTGGCACTTCTCCCCTGCCATAAACACATGGGATGGCATCAGCTGTTCAAAAGCAGCTGCCTATTTAACTGTACTTCACTGAAAATTTACTCTTCACAAGTGCCTTATTCCTAATTCTGCAGTAATCCAGAGGGATGAGGTTGAAGCACAGTGCGTGTCTTTTTTGGGCAGAGGAATTACTAGAAATAGAGGAACACTGAGCAGGCTCAGCTCCGTACCTGACTGAAGCCTACAGCAAATATTTCAATCCTTCACTCAAGCACCTCTATACTCATCTGCGCAGGGTTTCCAAAGAACTCTTTGGTAGAGCAGACAGACAGGTTTCTCCCAGATGATGCAGGACATGGGAGCATCTTGCTCAGCTCAAGCCTCACCTTCTCCCTTTTCATCTCCCCCAAAGCATGCTCTCCCTCCCCAAAATTTTGCAGCTTATCACTATTTTGAAGCCTTCACATCCTAAGCTTGCTCTGCCTCCCCACAGCAGCAACCTAGACATCATCTTGTGCCCCACCATCTGCACAGCAGCATCTCCCACCCATCACATCTGGCAAGAACTGGGCTCACCATCACCATATCTTTCCTCCTGTTGGTGAAGTACCAGAACCCTCATGGAGCACTTACACCCACTCAGACATCTCCCCTGGAAGCTGATATACATGTCTGAGAAGGGCTAGAGCTGCAGGACACTACCTTCTTGGATCATCTGTGCTCCACCCATGGCTTCACAGTAAGTTCAACCTCTTCACCACAGAGATCCCTCCACTTACTTTTATCTCTTCCCTGAAGGCTGCTCTTCACAGCCATTTAAAATTAATGTTAAAGTGGTGCCAAGCTTAAATTGTTGTTATAAATATCTAATCCACTGCTGAAAATAAAGAGAGGAGACCAAGAGGAGGCTGTTTGCAAAACGCAGCTCATCAGCAGTCCCCAAGTAGGCCCCTGTGGGAACGCAGCCTCTTAGCTTCCATCAACAGCTTGCATGATTATTTTCATCTGTTCATAGCTTTGGTGAGAACGGCTGGCTGTGAGCTGGGATGGGGCCAAGCAGTAGTGACAAGGAGAAGGAGACGGTGTCCCAGGTGATGGGACACATGCTGGGGAAGGCAGGAGATCCCAGCTACCCTCAGACTGTTGGCTGCATGACTTCCACCTCTGTCCCTCTGCACAAGCTTGGCAAGGGAACATCATCACAAGCTAATCCTCCTCCTTTTTATTTCCTCCATCTCATCCATTTACTCACACTGCTGCCAAGTTTCCTTCTCACCTAGCTAAATTTTGTGGTCATTTTGGACTAAGAAGTATCCTTGATCAACTACCACAAAGTCTACTTATATGAGAGGAAGGAAGAGGAGTTCTTTTCAGGAGGGAGCCTTCTCTGTTGGCCAATACACCCTCCCCCAGGCCATCCAGCCACCCAAAGACAGACCGCAAAGTTGTTCTCCAACATTTTAAGCACAACTGTTCTTGAATTTCTTCCAGGACACCTGGAAATCAGGGAAAGGTGCTGGGAGAGTGGACTCGGTAGATTAGAAGACTGATGAATTCAAACCCAAAAGTAAGTAACTTCAGTCCAGCTGATGGGCAAAGGTCACGCTCACTTCCCTCTGGGTGAGAAAAATAAAGGCTCTGCTGGAAGAGAACCCTATTTTTTCACCATCCTTGTTGAGGTTAGAAAGAGGGCTTCAAACACCAAAAGAGATCAAGAAGTCAAGCCTCCATGATTTGACTAACTTTTCACTTCTATCATTTGCTGTCTTCAAACTTCATACACTTATGGCTTTAGGCGTGGGAAAGGACTCAACATCTTAAGGAAACAGCAACACATCGAATTAACCTGTGTTAGTGCAGCTACCAACAATGAAGTTTGCACTGGCAGGAGTGCAGGTTCCCATTACCTTTTTCGAAAAAGGAATTATCCAATTCAATCAGAAAGGTCTAACTAGTGCTACCAGCAACTACACAGCCAAGAGGGGAAACATAGTTGTTTCGGAAAGCAAGCAGATGAGCAATCTCCTTTTTGGCCACAAATCCAAAATATAGCACCATACCAGCTACTATGCAGAAAATTATCTCTATTCCAGGCAAAACTAGTACAGGGAACTCACAGGGACACCCTGGGAAGGCAATATGTTAAACCACAAGTTGATTGAGCATCCAAGTCTTGTCTCTCACCCAACATCTTTCAAGCTGGTAAAGATTTGATTTTGCAAGAGTGGTGGTACACCTCTGTCTTTAGAGTGGGAGGACATCACCATACCCAGGTGCCTAGGGAAAAGCCCTGGAAAAACCCAACTGACAGAGCTTCCAGCTATTGCTACCAAAGCACAGGGTTGGCTCTAAAGGACCATGGCCGAAAAATCCCCTCTTTTTCCTTGTCTCCCACCTGCCTCCCTTCCCCCTTTCTCCAGATGTAGCTCCAGTTCGGTGCTGGCTGTTTATAACCCAAAACACATTTTGCAGATGTTCTGCAGTAAAAACCTTTGACACCTATATAGCATTATAAATCATAGGGCACGTTAATCACCCAGTCTGAGCCCATAATCCTAACTCAGGCACAACAGTCAATGGGTTTTGCAGACTCCCTCCCACAGGCATTTTGCCTACATCAGGACTAAGCCAGAGATTTACAATTAGTCAAACATCCTCACCCTGACAGTGTTAGGCTGCACCAGGCAGCAAGATATCAAACACTGCGGCTTTCCTGGGGTTTCAGGGAGTTGGGATTTCCCATCTTTCAAACAAGCATTACTGAAGTAGGAAACATCTTTCACCTGAAGCAAGCAGGGATTTACAGAGGGCACAATATCTGCAGTCAGTGACCAACTATTTATACTGAAGAGTGGCTTTGGAGCAAAAAAGCACAGCCCAAACCCATTAAGGCTGGAACTGTGTTTACTGAATAGACTGTAACTTATAATGCTGCCTAGCAACTTGGCCTTTTGGTCAAGCAATCATGAATACACCAACTTTCTGGGCTTGTACCTTCGTGGTAGGATCTAAAGATGATCTGTAATGGTCCTCTGCAGGCTCACCTATCTAAGCAGACAATGGCTTCAACATTAGTCTTGCCCTGTGTCAGCCTAGCCTTTCTAGGAGCTGTCTGAGGATGTAGGTCTCAATGATAAGCAAGCTCCTGGCAGGTTAAGCCCAGTTTCTGAGGCTGGGACACCTCTCTGCTCCTTGCCAGTCTACCATAGGACTCCTACCCAGCCTAAGGGAGGTCTTGCTCTTTCATGAAGACCATTACATACCATTCCCAGATAGACCCAGTAACGTTCCTTGCACTGCCTCGTCTGATGACACCGTGCACAGCAAATGCAATCCCTGCCTGGCTCAGCTGACCACAGACCTGCTTTAGGGTATATGCAATGAAGAGACAATGAGCTAGAGAAGGGGGGGGGGGAACCCCACATATTATAATATCACAGCACAGTGGTCTGTGTAAATTCAGTTCAGCCTTGGAGGCTGGCTATAGTCACACTTTAGACAAGATCTTCTTTAGCAGATGGCTTTGGGAAAAATTAGGAGAAATCCTGCCTTTCTATCTTCCCCAATGTGGAAGGAAATTTCCATCAGTGCCGAAGTTTTGAATACATCTCAGCAGCTGAATCCAGCAAGACAACACTTGAATGGTGCCTGTGCTCCCAGGAGAGCAACCTAAACCCCAGACACAAGAGGAGGTCTGTGCCTGTCCCTGACTCCCAGACATCTGCCAGACCCATGAGAAACAGATTTCATGAGGGAACAAGATTGCAAACACAGCCAGCACAATTCCTGCAAGGCAGCACAACTGCAGCGATGACAAAGCTGAGGGAGTTCAGCAAAGCTTGCAGCAGGAGCTGGAGACTGGGCAGGGTGAGGTGTCCACATGCAGCTATGAGCATCTCAACCCCCTTCTCTGCACAATCATCCACCCTGTGTCATCTTGCAGCACCCCCTGTAAAATGAAGGGCTTAAGTTGAGTTTAAAGGATGCTTAAGTGATGTGGAAAGCCCTGGAAACAGGGTAGTTTTGCTTTCAACTCCAAGCATTGGGGAAAATTATTGAAAAGAAGGGAAAAGTCAATATTTAATCCAACAATTGGATTTTCCTGTATTTAGCCCATCCCTCCCACATGATCTGACACATTCATTCATGAGGATTCAACTCTGAATCACTGGTCATGTCCAACGTGCAGCATCCAACACAGTGCCCAACCTCAAATCAAAACAGCCTTGAAAGAGCCTCTTTCCATCAAAAACTCCCAAGTCCTCAGGCCTACGGTCATGAACATTAACAATTTTGAAACCGCATGGAAAAAGGCAAATTCACCCATCCTCTAATAGTGGTTTTCAGCAAAGCAAGCAATTTCTGTGACCAGCAACCTTTGGCCATCCGGGGATTAGCACTGAAGACCCAGCAAAGTCCCAGCTCCAAAGCCTGCGGTCACACAGATATATCACGCCAACGTGGCTTAGATCATCTGTTCCGGTCATTTAACAGCTCTTGCCAAGCAGGAATTACAAGAGTATTTCAACTATAAAGTGAATTAATACACATATCACAGACACAGCACAGCCATCCATTATGTTGATGGATCACAGTTCCTCATTTGTCTGTTCACAAAAGGACCAAAAAAAAAAAGCCATCACAAGCCTCAGTTCAAGGTCACGTGGTGTTTTTAACTAGATGGACCATCTTGAATCATTCACATTTCACTTTAAGGGAATAAATTTTAACAGCAAACGCCTAATTCATTAAGAAGGGTTTGATATCTCATTTATACTGGCTTGCAGCTACAAGAGCAGCGATAGATCCTTTAAAAGCAGGGAGAGGCATTACAAGTATTAGATATTCCCCCTCCGATCTCTCCTCCCATATCTACACAGTTCAGACACCTTGCATCTATTTAACCAAAGGATTAGGAGACGTGTGATGTAAAAACATGATCTCTGAAAGAAAAGCAGCAGTGCGGCTCCTCAAACGATGCTGCTGCTTTCTAGCGAGCGTGTTGAGCTGCCCCATGGGCCACAGCAAACCCACTGCCTTCACCTCTCACACCACACACCCACCAGGGCACCTGCATGAAGCACTTATTTAAATCATAAGGGGCAATTTGGTTTCTAATTTCCATTTACACCAGCTCTCCATTTTTTTTCTGCTAGATGAGCATCACTGATGTTTAAATGAAGCTGCTTGCAGAAAGGACGGGGAGATGCATCTGGCTCTGGACATTTCTGTATTGCTTTTGCACATGCCCCAGCAGTCCCCATCTCTCCGCTGTGACCACAACATACCCATGAAAGAGCATGCTTTGATAGCTCAGCAGCAGCCAACACATGCCGTAACGCTGCCTATAACATTTATAATGGACCAGTTATACCAGTGCTGTCACCCTCTAACACAGCAGCAGTGTTGTGAGCAGAAATTGGGGGTAGATCCGCTCCTCGCTGGGTTGCTTTAACTGCTCTGTGCAACCACTTTTTGGGTAGTAGGAAGGGGTAGAGGGATGCATCAGCTAGAGTATGTTCTGCTGCAAACATGTCTGGAGCTGGTCAATGGACCTTCGTATTATCCAGATTTAAAAATAAAAGCTACAAAGCAAACATGTTCAGTAAGTCTTGCACTGCGTTATCCCAGGTGGGACATGCTGCATCAGGAGGCAACAGATCCATCAGGACTCTTCTTCTCCAGGTATCAAGATCTGGATGATTGTCATGGAAACACTGGTACATTCCTAAATATCCAGGGAGGAATTCAGAGAGAGAAATCTCAAGGAAAATGATCAGGGTGAACTTCTCAAGCTAAAGCAGAGTATCCCAGATCATTTTTGTTGTTATTTTGGTAATATCCACAACTTCCATGTCTCAGGTCAGCTTTCCCAGCACAGGGCACAACACCATGGGCTCTCCCAGCAGCCACCCCAGAAACCTTCAAACTGTGGCCCTGTCTCTCTCAAAAAGCTCACTCCAGTGACAGTTCAGAAATCAGTGTCCTCAGCCAACTATCTGAGCATTTAAAGCTTCCTCTTTCAGCAGTGATTATCTTCAAGAGTTTCAGGCACCAACCATATCTGTTCTCAGCCTTTCTTCTTCCCCAAGCTGAGCAGGGCAAGTTTGAAGTCATCACTTTCCAAATACTCTCTAGGAAAGGCTTGGCTAAACCCCCTGATAAGATGTAATGGATTTCCTGGGAAGCACAGGCAGCCTCGACTTCTGTCTGAAAATCAAAGATAAAGGGGGAACAAAACAAAAAAAAAAAAATTCAAGAGCCATCTCCTCAGGCTGCTGCTGCTGGAGTAAGGACAAGAGAAACATGGAAATTTCTTGAATATCAGAAACAGGACAAGTCCAGTTTTGTCCTGGCTTGTCTGGGGATCTTTAGAGGGTTCCAACATCCCTTTTATCTGTGTATCCTTCCCTAATTTTAAGGTGGTGTTCCCATCTATCTTCCCCCATCCCCTCGCCAACAACCCAAATCCTCTCTGCCCGGCACAGAGAGCACCTGGCCATCAGCCCTCAGACCTACTTGCCGACACAGACTACAGACACACTAATTATTAAGCCCTGTTTTAAGCTGTTAATTCAAGGTTGGTTTTCACTGCAACCCAGGATGAAAAACAGTGGTGGTAAAGGTCCATTCCTAGGATCTTCTTTTGTTTTGCTATTCTGTGGTTTTGGAGTTTCATCCGTCACTTAGGGACTTTCTGGTGCATCTTGAGTGGGTTTCTTTAAGCAAACAACCTTCTGACACTCAGTAGTACTGAGCTCACCTTCCCCAGTTAAACTTTAAGGCAAGACCACGCACACAGTGGCTTCAGGGAGGACAGGAGAAGCAGCATCTGGTACATCTAAGAAGGTCCAAGAGCAAACAGGAGGAAGGAGGGATGACAGGCTCTAGCGATGTAATTTTTCACCCAGATAATTAGTACAATGCATAAAGAAAAAACAGCTGGAGGGAGCACATCTGGCAGCTATAACAAGGAAATGCCACAATATGAGTAAAACCCTGGAGGCCCATAACATTGGAAAAGTCACAAGGCACCTTTGTGTATCCGAGGGGAGCTGGCCCGGCCGTTTATCACAGGGAGCTTGTGCATGGATCGCTTCAAAGTTTCTGAACAAAGTAGTAGTGACAAAGTATTAGAAATTCTGTAAGCCATTGCTATATGAGCTAATCAATCACCTATAAAAAGGTCAGCCCTTCTCAGGGGCCACTTATAAAATTACCCAGAGGCTGAATCTGCAGGCAGACAAGTTAAAGCTGCAGAAAACACAACTGTGACCCACCAAGTTAGCTGTGATTGCTGGTGGCATCGGCCACCGTGCCACATGAGATATGTCCCTAGCTCCTCACCTCCAAACCAACAGGCAAGAGCCAGTGCCATCAGGAAGCCCCTAAAGCACATTGACAGGTACCAGGGAGATTTTTAGAAGCATGTTGGGATGGTTCCTGGGATTCAAAATTCAATGGTGGCCATCACGTCCTCTCAACGGCTTGACTTCTATGCCTCAGTTTACCCAGTCAAAAAAAACCCCAAGCTGGCAGGGGGACTTATGCCGCTTCACACGCTAAATATAGGAGGTTGTGTTGATTGCAAGCTTTGGTATTTTGCCTGAATATTAGCAATTCCATTTATTAACACTGGAACATTATACCGGAGAGGAAAGGGCGGGGGGGTGTGTGTGTGTGTACCTGGAGAGTGCTGAGCATGAACTGGTTGGCTTGGGAAATTCTCAGCTCCCTCCCACTTCAGCACACCCATCTGCTGCAGAGGCCTCAGGTCAGGAAGGCTGAGGCACTCTGCCAAGCCCTATTAAAGTTTTTATTGCACTAAATCAGAGCAGCCCCAGGAAGGCGTTCATAACACTTCTCGGTATTTTCGCCAGCAAAGGTATAAAAGCCTGTTTGTCAAGGGAGATGGTGAATGAAGCAACACTCCTGGCCCAAGGTGCTTCCCAGGAGCCTGTAATATTTAGCTACTGCTGCCCTTTTATTGATCGGGCACCAAAGACCCTCAAACTGTGATCCATCAGCAGATAACAGCAGCTCCTGAACTCCACAAACCGTGGAGCATCTGCTGCTGGGTTCAGAAGAGCTGACACACTACAAGGCATTGCTCCGGGCTTGACAGCTCTTCACTGATGGGAGCAGCAAGCCCACAAAGCAACAAGGAAACATCTCTGCTGCAATTACTGAGTATTTACTGTCAGAAGAGGACGGAGGCAGAGAGGGAAAGGTTGCAGCAGCTACTGGCAGGCCCAGAGAAGCCATGTAGGATGAAAAGAGGACACAAAAGGACACATGTTCAGGGAGGGTATAACAAAAAAAAAGCAAGGACACTTGCTGGCACACAGAAATAGAGTCTAATACAGCAGTGGACAAAAGCCACCCAACAGCAGTACTGGAAGCAAGGGCTGGAGGAGTAGCTCTCCCAAGACCATAAGCTGGTGGGTACAAAGCAACCAGCATTTCCAGCTCTTGGACCAGGTCCCTGTGCTGTTCCCATCAGCAACTAATGAGGATCTCAGAAAAGGAGAGAGCAATGGAAAAAAAAGCTTCAGAAACATGAGGTTTCTGGGAAGCACAGAGGAAAATGCAGTTCCAAGGCAGGAAGGCAAATGTGAGACCTTTAAACAGGCTATGTTCATATATGCATCAGCTCTACAAAGCCACACTGAAAGATAAGAGGGATTTTTTTTTTTTTTTTTTTTTAAGCTGGATTCTGAACAAGATGTGCTTTTAAGGACAACAAAACATTAGTGTTATACCCAAAATCCAACCCTGCAAACCCCTGTTTCATTGACCATTGGTCATGACCACCTCCAAAGCTTTCAAAGAAACCCAGTCCCGAGGTTGGATGTGCATCTCATTAGCTCCAGTTTCACCATCTTCCCAGGGTCTTAACAAGGAAGTGGTTTATTAGATGCTCAGGTTAACACCTGTGGGGTTAGAGCATTCAGGAAGCAGTGGGATTTCATCACTAACACTGCTCCTTTCACTCACAACATCTCAGGGGTGTTTACAAGAGAAGTGGGGGGAAGAAAAGAGATTGTACAAGTACCATGAATTGCACCACTACTGCACTAAATCAGAGCAGCTGATGAAGAGACCTCATGAGGAGGCCTCCATTTAAATGTTGTAGATGACACTGAAGAGCAGAAAAATCACAGGGATCTTGCAATTTCAGTCACCTAGGATCCAAAGCTGCCAATTTTGGGTTCATACCCAGGTGACGATGGCTCTTCCTACTCTATGTAACCAAACCAGGCACCGATCTTTGTCTGTTCTTGCCAATTTTCTGGAGGAAAACATAGTTTTGTCAACATGGGACACTTCCAAGGGAAATTAGGGAGATAAGAAGAGATCCCAGTTCATTTTGTCTGCCTCAACTTGTATCTCAGAAGTGCAAGTGGTTGGGAAGTACAGTATCAGCCGTGCCTGCCACTAAGCCAAGAAGCCAAAGCCCTTTGCTAATGGTGATAGTATTTTACCCTGTTTGACAGGGAACTAAATAAAATAAAGATCCCAAGATCTTTCAATACCCTAGCTGCCAAAAGGACAGCCAATAAAAGTGGCTTCTTCCGTTTGTTGGATAGATTAAAAAATTATCATTGCAATTCTCTTCTGCAGAAAATCTCTTTCCCCACTCCCACCTAGGATGATTTCCCAGGTGTGATATTTGCTGTGTACAGACAACAGTTTTGGAAGCAATAAAAAAACCTGAACAAAACCAGTTGATAGATTTAACTTCATGTTTATACAACATAACCCATCAACATCTCCCACGTGGATACTGATCCTGCAACATCTCTGGATGGATTTTAGAAGATGCTGCAGCTCACTCTGGACTCTACCCCAGGAGCAAGAGCTATTCTGGTGTTGTAATACCAGCAGCAGTTCATTTCGGGTGAAGCACACAAGCTGTGCACAGAGCATTGTGCTCATACACTGCAATTAGCAGCACCGCTCTTTGTGTTTTTAATTGCTGGCAATCCATCAACAGGATCCTGGTATCTGGGAGCTACCTTGGAAACTGCCATCTGAACTTCAGACCTGTAAAAGCACGTGGCAACTGCAAGCCAAAGCTTATTTGCCCACAGTTTCTGTGTTCAGGGCAAGAGAGCCCTGTTAAGATGATGCACTGACTTCATAAGAACTTCCTTGGTTGAATATCTGATGAACAAGCTGTAGTTAGATCAGAAATTTATTCCTCACACCAGCTACAGAGATTATAATGGTCTGTATCTCAGCAAGACCATTTCTTCTCTTCTATATGCCTTTCATTAAAAAAAAAAAAAAAAAATTAAAAATGTGAAAGAGGAACTTTCCATTAAAGATGAAGGCACACAATAGAAAAAAGGAATTTTGCAGCTGTTCAAAATTTAAAAAGGAGACCAAGTGTGCAGGTTGGGGGCCTTCAGCCCCCCTCCTCCAGTCTCAAAAGGTCAGAGGAAAGCAAGAGATAATTACAATTCTAGCAAGTAGTCTCCCGAAAAACTTAGAACTCAAGCTTACAATTAAAATTCTCATTTTCATGTAAATTTTTAATGTGTAGTAGAAAGCTTGATCTGCATACATTTAGGGGAAAAGGAGAGGAATCATTAAAACTCTGGCTGCTGAGCTGCAGCACAATTCAGAAAAATATTCACAGTCATCAGCAGAAGGTTTCAAGGACACAAGGTTGGGTCATAACCCAAATTTAGGTGAAGGTCTTTTATTCTAAAAAGTTTGATCTTTTAAAAAGAAAGCAGATAGCCATGCTGTAGCCTACATTAAGAAAAGTTGCTCTTTGAATATGTGCCTTACCTTCTGATAATTAAAAAGTCTAAACACAGCATGCACACACCCTGTTCCTTCCTTCCCAGGTAGCTCTAGATTTTTGCAAGACTTAAGACCTCTCAAGTACGCCATACCCCTTTTTATACGAGTCATGCTCAGGAAAACATGTATTATACTACAATTGCCTCTACTCTAGGCTTGCAGTGGCTGAGTTACTACTGGGTTGGATACAGAGCAATACAACAGGTATTGTCATCAATACGTCACGGCCTTTGTGTAAAGCAAATAGGCACCTAGGGTATGGTATGGTATTTTCCCAGTTAAGCCTTCACAGATATGCCTAAATACTGTGGCTGGATATACATCAGCTGTAGACAATTGGCATATGCAAAACTTCTTATCCCCATCCCATACCTTGGGATCTTGGCAAGTTTTCCCACACATCCCAAAAGTCTTCTCATGCAGATTAGAGATCGCTAAACCCCAATGCTACGAGTCCCCTGTATGTTGGGGTCAGTCCATCCCCACTTCAGAGCTTCACTTAACTGCAGAGATTGGAGTTTGCAGCAGAAGCGGTCCTGAATTTGAGTAACGAAACGCTCTCCCACCCGACGCAGAGAGGTGGAGGGATGCTAACACTGGTTTACAGCCCATGGAAGTTACCTGCTTGCTCAAACAGCCCAGGACTATTTTGCAACTTAAAAAAATAAAAGGTTTCTTACTGATCTCTTACATATATCCCAGAGTTCACACCCATTCTCTGCAGTATTCAAGCACATGCCAATAGACCTGTCCAACGGAAGACAATTAGCCTTCATTTGTATTTTTTTCTTCCCAAATACAGTCCTACAATCTCTCACTCCATCAGTAACACCTGCAAGGCACTTTACTGAGAGCGAGATGGGAACAGATTCTTCATATCTTGGGTTTGCATAGCCTGTAGCTAATTTTAGACTTTCTTCTCTTGCTCCTGCAAGAGCTAAGTTTTTTCCATTCATCATTCAGAGCAGAAGTTGAGGCCTCATGTAGACCTTAATAATGCCAACTTAGAGAGTGGACATATTTGTAAGCCTTGCACAGGTACTTTAAACACAACAAATTATTTTCTAGCACTAGAAAACAGTTGAAATTCCAGGTGGAATTTGGAAGGCTACCACTGATTTTTTTTGGTAAAATAAATCAGTGCAAACAAAGCCAGTTTTCACTGAAAAAAAAAAAGTCAATGACAATTTTTCTATGGATTTTTAGCTAAGTAGCATAATGTTCTGGTTTATAAGGCATATGGACTAAAGCATTTCAAGTATTTAAGTTAGTATATACACACATGCCACAACATTACATCCCACTGTTTTCCTAACAAAGTCTTAAAAACCCAACTACACCCTCTGCTACGGATGTGCCCAGCTATTTGCTCAAAGGAAACTTCTGCTGGCTGAGAAGTGGTCACTTGGACTAAGCTGGCCAGACTGCAAGTGGAGGAAAAACAGCACAAACATTTCTACTTTGCAAAAGGAAATTTGTTTTACGCTGCACAAACGCAAGCCGTCACTTTTCAATTCACATGGGAGCTCCGGCCAAGCTCCACCACCAACAATTGATGCAATTCAGAACCAGGAGCATTTTTGGCACAAGATCTACTGCCTAGAAGTGTTTTCTCCTTAACAGCCTCTTTTCCAGAGGAAAAGCACTCCACAGGCCAGAAGATCCCTGGTTATAGACTTAAAAACAAAACAGAGCAGCTAACTGTCACCAGAGCAAAACTAAGCCCTCAAAAAGCAGCGAAAGAACCTCCTGGGATCATTGCCAGGAGAAACGAGATTGAAGTTTTGTTTTGCCTTTTTTTTTTTTTTTACTTCTTTAAGTATAAGAACACTAAAAAACAACCCCAGACAACATGAGCACTTAGAAGAACAGTAATACACAACAACCATTACCCAGCAGATGCAATAGGACAGCTTTGACAGCAGGTTTTTTTTTCACGTCTTCCTATAAATACATCAGGTCTCACAAGACCCCATCCCACAGCCCCAAACAGGGAAGGCACAAGTTCGGCCCCGCTGGTTGGATTCCCTCTGCCAGAGCTCTTAAAAACCACATTGATCCAGGAAGAGGGAAAAGTCACCTCTAACAGCTCCCCTGTTTATCCCCAGCTAGTTCTCACCTCCTGCTATCTTTTCCCTACTACGAACTTATCTTCACATGCACAGAAGCTAGAGATTATGCAGAAATGAAGGTCCTACATATTCAAAGACACTGCAAGCACACTGGTAAAACACAGAGCAAGGAGCAAAGCAGAAGTGTCCCCCAGTTCCAAAAGGAAAATATGGATAGATTTGGCCAAACCATACCACTCAATGCCTTTATGCACCACAACCAGCTAACCGTGCCCATCTGCTATGTCAACCACATGAGGACTTTCTCAGACCTCCAAGCCATGGGGCCAGTGATTTCCATGGTCTACCCAACGCAACAACAACAAAAATAATCAAATATCCATCACTTTCAACCAAGACCCACATCCATCCCAAAGTCAGCGGGAAAAGTTGACGCAGTCAACTACCCACCTTGGTGGTGTCATCATGTGACCGCTGGTACCGTTTCCAGCGGCAGCCGTAGATTCCCGTCAGACAGGACAAACATAGCTGTGGCTCGTAGTACTGCAGCGGTTGGTGTTTAACCATGCTCCTTCCAGCCCCTCAGGAGTGAGGTATCAGAAATCCATCAGGTCCTGGGAGTGCCCTTCAGCAAGAAGATAAAAGAAAGGGGGGGGGGAATGAAATTAAAAGTGCCAAGCAATATTTCAATACATTAACAAGTGATTTAATAATTAACCATGTCCTCTGGCTATTAAGAGAGTAGGAATGATAATCAGATCTATCCCCAGCCCTGCCAATGTCTCCGGCTTGCTGTTCTCAACAAGACCGAGAAGTTTAATTAGTTTGCAAGTTTTATTTCCTTGTGTAGTTTTTCCCACACCAACTAAAAGCAAACGTTTTCATAGGAGTTATCAGTAAGAAAAGCCACACAAGGACAAGAGCAGTAGTTAGATTATTTGGAGCCCAGATGATTAGATTTTTATGAATGACTGAAATGTAAAGAACCATACCCTCCGCAAGCACAACCTTAAAATTGATTCAGAGACCTCTGCAAAGTTGAAACCCAGCCAAGCTAAATCAGTTTATCTTGAGAATCCTACAGAGCCTGCAAAACAGTTCCAGATGAGGAACTAACACTTCTGTGCACACTGGAAATGGCAGATATTACCCTCTCCCTTTACATACACCTCCAATGAGCACTCACAGGGATGCGGAGTTGGTTGCAGCCTTCGCCCAGAAGAAGGATTCCCCTCTCCACCAAACAGCATTCACTCCCAAAGGACCAGACTCACTCGAATTCAACTGCCACGTGTGGGAACATCATCGTTTTGAGGGAAAGTACTCCACTCCATCGATTACATGTTCTGTGCGTCACAGGGTTTTTTTTTTTTCCTTATATATATATATTTAGATGCTCGCTTTTGTCTCTTGCGAGATTAGTATCAAGAACAGACCAAGCAATCATACACTCTTACTAATTCATTGAGTCAGTGTTCATGGATGGAAACCTCAAAGCAAATATTTGCCAGTCTGCTGGCGTCATGCTGCTCTCAGCTGTACTGAACTCCCACCAGGGGTTTTCCACAGGTTCCTGGTGCACAAGTGTACACCCACAGCCCCACACATTGCTGATCCTTGGATAGTCAGTACACTACGAGTGATGTTCAACAGCAGTTGAGCTTGAAAAGCACTCGGCTACCTTTCCAGAGGGTGCACAGTTGCGTACATGATACGTGGGCAGTAAGGAAATTGTACCCTCTCTAGGGGAAACACTTCATTTTCTTATCTGCAGGATCCCCAGTGCTCAGGTCTTGCAAAAAGCGATGACAAATATGAGTAGCAACATCCTCACTAGCATCAGCTAAGCATGACAGGGCTTAAGGAGATAACCTAGCCACCTAAGAGCCTTTCATTGCCACATCCCATGGAAGGAAGCCTCGAAGAATGGGGTTGTCTGTATTTTTTCAATGCATAAGGGGATGGTGCAGGTGTTGCAGACGCTGTGGCAGAGTCTGGAAATGTCAGTGAGGACACAAACAGCTCAATCCTTCCAGCTTCTGTCCTTCTTTGTGTCCATTTACACTCTGTGCTTCATGCTGACAGCCTAGGACAGCCCTGTCCTGACTTCCTCTAATCAGGACTCAGCATCCAGGAGGCAGACAGATCTTGCTAGGTAGTTGCTGTGGTTTCAAAACCCACCAGACCATTACCACACTGTCTCCAGAGCCCACAACCCACAGGTCCTCTGCCTTCCTCTTACACAGACACACAAAGTGTAGCTTTGTCCTTTCAGCAAACCTCTCTATAACGCTCTGGGCGCTGCTCGAGGCATTGACCCCGGCAGAGGACATGAGACGTGCAGGACTTGCATATCAGTTCATAGCAGGTCTGGATCCCCACGTGGTTTGGTTTATCCCCTCAGGGAGGACATGCAGGATGGGCACAAACACATCCAGTCTGAAGTGAGAGCTGTTTGCTGATCATGTCACCCCGTGCTCTCCCAGCTCATCTGCCCCTAAGCGCTGCTGTACCATCTCCATGGCCTCATGCTTGAGGTCACCTCCCTGCCTGCATTTCTTCTCTTCTCATGCTATTTATAAAGCTCCGCATTAGTCACAGCACAAGTTGCCTCCTATCTTCAGCTTTTGTCTGCTTCAAGATTGTCCCTAGAAAATGATTTCCCTGGTCTGCCTACCCCACGCACCAGGAGCACACTGCAGGCAGAAACAACTGTCAGTTAGAATAGAGCAGAAACACTGAGGACATGCAAAGTTAGATACTATTTAAGGGTCTTGGACAAAGCCATAATCTCTGCCCTGAAGATCCTAAGCAGCAAGTGATGTACTAGATACTGTGCGACATAAGCAGGACGTAAAAATTATGCACAGCCTATTAACAACTCCACTGCCAAGCCCCATATTACCATCCTGGAGACCTACAGTCATTACAAAAAATCCTTCACAAATTAATCTCCGAAGGACAGCATCTCTCCTGATTCCTACCTCTTCTTGCTTTAGTCATGCAAGGCAAGAGGGCAAACAGAACACCTCTATCTATAAAAGCTTTGACCGCATATTTTGTTTGCGTTGCAAACTCAAACACAAGTGGCACACTCAAGCATTTCATCACTCCACTCTTCTGGGAAGCCCCAAGCTGTCCTCCAGCCCAGACACCTGGAGAAGTGGTGCTGTACGCCAGCCACACGCATACAGAGTGTCAAAGCTGACAAACCCTGACTTTTCAAATAGAAATCCAATTCATCTGAAGTGGCAGGAGCCTAGGAGCACCGCCTGCCCTTTGGAAATAATATAACTCATGTTATAGATCCATCATCCCATTAACAACAGTTGAAACTCAAGCACTGAAGTCCCTAGCTGAAACTTCACAGCAAAGCTCACAGGAGGCAACCAATAAGGCTGGGAAGGGAATTGGGTGAGTTTGGGCAAGCACCACAAATTAGCAGGTACATGAAGAGTTTTCATCTCAGGGCTACCACCAGGATCCCTGATTCAACTTGTTCAAGATACAAACATCCCTCTCATGACCACATATCCAAAGCGATCAGTTAAATGCATGAACTTTGCTGCACAACCAGATATAGTGGAGGCATCAAAGCCTTTTCAAACAGCATTGCTTTAGCAAGGTATGAGTGCATTTCAGAGATGGGGAGGGACCAGCAATCAACCCTTCTCCCTGAAGAAAAATCCTACCAGGAACACCAACATCCCGGGTAGATGCAAAAGCTTTGAGTTTATTGTCCAGTTCTGAAGAGCATCTACCAGCCTCCAGCAGCAGCATCTAATCCAGTATCTCCCAATCTCCTGGCAGAGTTCAGGAGGGACACAAGTGGTTTTAGTACAAAAGGGCAACCCAAAAGCACACCTGCCCACCATAATCATCACCAGAAGGCACTGCTGGAAGGTTTTAAGAGCAGTAGAATCCACTAAAAACAACCAAGAGGATAAAAATTATAAGCAAGGCAAAATACAGCTGAAAAGGCTCCACAAGCCACCAGATAAAGCTCCCACCCTGGTTCCTCTTGCTGAACTCCAGCACAGGCAGATGCTACAGGAGCCCATAGATTCAGGCTGCTCTCCATAAAAGCAGTCAGGAGAAGCACTAAGAGAAGAAATCCAACATGGGTTTTAAAAAAAGCCATTCCTAAATGCAGTTGAATTGCATGAGGCACAACCTACAAGCCTAAAATCATTCCCTCTTCTCCATACGAACGTCATGAGCAGATGCATAGAAGCCCACAACAGAAAGGAAAACACAAAACACAGCACCCATCCTCCCCCACCACGCACGCAGACACTTGAGTAGTAACAGAAGACGCAGGAAGAGACGAAGCACAGCAAGCAAGATGCTGCTCGAGAGAAACCAACACTGATACCATCTGTCCAGAGATCCTTGCTTGGCCAAGATCATGGACTGAATAGTTGCTTCTGCTTCCAGAAATTGATTTAATGGAGAGAAACAGAAAGTCCGTACCTTATAATCACTGTTCCTATGACATCTACAGCTTTGAGGTGGAGAAAGCAGGCTATGAATGATTCAAACCTCTGCTGGTTAGCGTTACATACAGAAATGAAAACAGGAAGCAAGACAACATACATTAATTATTCAATTCAGCAACACGCACCAGGAGGAGGGAGGGAAAAATAAAATAGAAAACACAAACCCACACAAGCTATCAACCTTTGACTTTAAAGGTGCATCACCTGCCAGTGGCTACAAACTTCTTAGAGCTGAATAACCGAGTTTGCCAGCTAGCTTGCCCCAAAAAGGCGGAGTGGGGTATAGTCCATCTGCAATACAGCAGGAGCATTTTCTGAAGGCTTCAGGATGCCTAATTAGCACACATTGCATTCGTGAGATACTGGACTGTAGGTATCCGTTACAGCCTGTGATACATTATTCCTTTCCAAACAGCTTTGTAGCAAAGAAAAAAAAAAAAAAGTATTCAAGTTGGAATTTTAAAAACGAAGCTCTCTGGGGAGATCTGGCCTAAAAATTTGGATTTTTGTCTCTGAGTTAACTCCTCCATCCCTGTAGTCTTAGGGCGATACTCAAACCTGGAGCAGAGAGGGAACAGAGCAATCAAGACCAATTGTTAAACCAGCTCAATGCTATCATTTTAGCAAAGGGAAGAGCAACAGCACAAGTCCCAAAGTGCACTGAATAAATAATATGAATGAAGCCATGGAACAGCAGGTTCAACAGCATCTAACCCTTTCACAAGACTTGGTACAGTCCAAGCCCTCCCTTCTAATCCTCCTTCAAATTTTTTTCTTCTATCAACCCAGTTTCACACAGGTCACACTGATCTCATTCTGCATCTTAGGACAAATCTTTTAATAGCCCAGAGACAAGCAGCTTACCACACATCCAGCAACACTACCAACAGCACTGTTCTGAATACCTGTGTGGTTTGGGGGAGCTGGGGGGGAAGATGAGAGATATGGGTTCCTGCCTGCCTTACCTTGATCTGCTACCTGCAACCTTCTCCCAAATACCGAAGGCTGGTTCAGTATGATAAATATGTGACTTCTTGCTTGAGCCTGCCAAGGGCTCGTAAACTGGATCCGCACATCCAAGAACGAACCCAAACATAGCCAAGGATGCTTTGATGCACGTTTATAAATCCTGAAGTCTAAGGAGATGCTGGAGTTTGAAAACCCAAGCACTTGGGGAGAAGAGGACACCCATGGTGGTCTACAACATTTCCATCCATCGAGATGTGTCTAGAAAGATTCAGCAAATGGAAAGTGTAGGCTTTCCATGAGGAGGCTCCCATGGTTTCAGAGAGGCAGATTTGATGGAGAGTGCAGGGAACAGCAGAGAAATGCCATCACTGCCACAGCTATACCTCCATGCGCTCCCTCCATATCTGGAGGGGCCAAAAGGCCAGTTGGACACTTAAAAACCAAGCAGGCCCCAAACACACAAGGTGCAATCTCCCAAAAAACAGATTTAAGGAAACTTGCCCCACTTGCAATGCAAATAAATGCAGAAAATATAGACTCCAAGGCTCTTTGAGAATTTTTTTTTTTTTTTAGCTAAATCATTTTAAAAGACCTTTGACAGATTCTACCGGTTTCCACATTAAAAGAAGGGTTTTTCCTCTCATTGGTGACTCATGGGATCACTGTTTATCAAGAAGCTCTGTATAATTTCAACATCTCCATCTCTTATTAAAATTGCTATCAAGCTATTTGCACTTAAAACTTTGTTAAGCAAATACCTATACCAATTAGGTGAGAACATCACTGATACAAGAATATCAATAGGGATAATTGGTTAAGTGTTCCTGTCAATTGTTTCCCTCATTATGCTGGAAAATCCAGATTTTCCTTAAGTACTTTCTAAACAATAGAATTTAAGTTCTTCCAGAGCAAACCCTCCAGTTCTATGCACAAATAAGAAATCCCTTCTATTGCCCAGCCAGGACTGAAATGATTTAAAGCGTTATAAGGAACTGATCTAAACTCTTATGACTTTCACAGACTCTTCATAGTTCTCATAGCAATATTTTTCTTAATTTACTGAACTCATGCAAACCAAAGTAACATAATTTCACTTTCCCCGACTTGGAAGATAGAAATGGAAGAGGGACAATATCCCCATCTGTTTAATAACAGAACAGCTCTTACAGAGGGATGTTTGCTACAGCCGTTCCCGCTGGAGGAAATCTATATGCACACACACGCTGAGCAGTACTTTCCACATTTTGTTGGCCCAGGCCCAGAACATCTCAACTTCCAAGGCCAAGATTTCATTTCAAGGCGGGAAGGGTAAGAGAACACCCCAAAGCCATAAACAGCCTCAACTGCTGAGATGATGCATTTTGGTGGTAGAAGGTGCCCAAGTAACAGCTGTGATGACCCCCCGATTGCTGAAGACCTCTTGATGACTCAGTGGGGTTATTCTTTCCAAACACATTGTTTATGTCCTGCTCTGGAAATTGGGTTGGGTTAGAGGTCTCCCACCCATTTTTCCCAGGCTACAAACATTCAGTTTTATATAGATAACACTGAAGAGTCCCTGCACAAATAAAAGCAGCAGATGCAATAAAATGCCAGTTATCATCTAAATTTTTTCCTTTGCAAACAACAACAACAAAAGATCATCTGAAGCAAAGCGTTCCTTGACATGCACATCTGCATTTGTGCACGTAAGTGGACTCTTTTGGATGAGAACTGAGCCAGGAAAGCACCCATTGGCAAAACATCCTTGCCCTAAAAACCAAATGCTTCTGCCCCGGTGACAGAAAACAAGGAGGGGGGGGAAAATAAGCAAAAAATTTGAAAGAGGCCTACAGGCCTTGTCTTGATCTAGTAAAGAAGTCTTACACCTCTCAAAGGGAATATCACGTTCTCCCTGGTGATGCCAAAACCCTACAACTACATCCTAATCTAGGGCAACAGCCTGCAGAGCCACTTTGATTCACAGAGTGACAAGTCAGGATCTGGCTGACGCGTAGCCCCTATGGGTCTGACCTGTTGTTTATTGTTCTTAAATTATTTTTTAAAAATTAACGCTTTGAAACTAGGGCAGCATGTAGTTTGGGGGTTGTACACTTCCAGTTAATGAGAATTCAGACTTCAAAAGATAAACACTTCAAAGGGATTACAAAAGAAAAACTTAGACTTTAATCTCACTAAACAAATAAGCACAGTACATACTAACGCCCTCTGCAATCTAGCTTCTTAACGTTTTCCACCAACTAAGGGCATGTTGGGTGCCTGGTATTTTGAAGAGAGTTGAAGAAGCGGAACAGGACGCCGGAAAAACCTGTACAAACTTCTTGCAGAGCAATAACCCAATGCAATCTCTGCTTTCTGCACAAGTTTGAGCCTTTACAGGAAAACCTTGCCAGTAAGGCCTCGGCACAGCTCTGAGAGCCCAGTATCTACTATAGTCAAAGCTGCTGAGAAGAGCCAGGTTCTCTCCTCCTCTTAAGCTGGGAAGCAACCAACACCAGTTACACAGATCTTTATAATATTAATAGAATACATGTTACATTTTTGTCTGTGATGGCAGTGGTGGTGGGCACACATTGCCTGATTTCAGGTTGTACCTGCACTGGCACATCACAGCAGAGTCTCTGCCTTACAAGCACGCCCTCAAGGAGGTGTCACAGCATGCTGCAAACATTCTCAGTACGGGAATTCTCCAGTTAGTTCCATTTCTACCTAAATAACAGTTTGCAATAACCCCAGGTGCCAGCTATGATGTCCAAGACAAAGATCAAGTCATTTTCTGTGTCTTGGCAAAGACCACTAGGGATGGACAAGGCACAAACAATCCCGTTTGTGGTCAGTTCAGATTCTTCTTGGAGTGATATTTGGAAAAGGAGACCTAGCTGATAACAATAAGAGTTGAGAAATACAAGCACGGAGCCCCATGAGTTGTGCCCACCTGGTTTCTAAGTGATTTTTCACTGGAAACCAATGCAACAAGTTCACAAGTTCTCTTTCACGCTCAGAAATTAGAAAGCAAACAGAAAGTTGGACACAGACAGAGGAGTGGTGAGGACACTCGACATACTTCCCTGGGATGCTGTCTTGCCTAGACATAGCTCCAGAATCAGAGAAACAAGTAGTAATGTAGACCAAAGATTTCTGCGTGAAGGAGACCAAAGTCACTTTAGACTATGAAATAACAGGTGATAAATAAGATATGTCCAACATCTCCCAGGCTTCCCTAGTTGGAAGAGTCCAAAGAGGGTACCTGTACCTTGCTTTGGAGTTTAAACAGCTCTGATAGTCTCTGCTGCATTAGCCCACTATCTTCCCAAGCCTCTGCTTCATAGTTAGATCCGAGTGGCCAAAACACAAACTCTGCTCAAAGCTTTTCCTGCTATGCATATAGTTCTTGTGCAATAAACCTCTGTGGTTCACCAAGAGAGACCTCAAAACACAGCTTCCCTTTTGCCTTGTTTGGTTCATCTCCTCTATGCTACTCCTTATTTTTAACAAACCCTGTGAGCCCTATCTCCCACACCTCAACTACTCTTAAAAATAAATAAATTCTAAAATAAATCAGGTGAAACCACAAACAGGTTCTGAATTTACTGGAAGAACAAGGCAAAACACAGATGGGACACGAGGACTTTTCACTAAGAAGAAACATGAGATACTTTCGGTCCCCTCTGCCAAAGACTTTCTGGCAACCTGAGTATGAAAAGTTTGATCTTCTGAGGCCTGGTGGAGAGATGGGCAACAGCTCATGAATTGTTCACATCTGCAACTGAGGTTCTTGGCTTTTAGAAGTAGCGAAAGAGAAGTTTTTAAGCATCCTAAGAGGTGTAAAATCCCATTCTTCATGGCAGAGAAAGTCAACTATTAGCCACTGCAGAGACAGATTGTTGGGAGAAGTCAAAAGTACCCACAAAAACTAGAAAAATGCATTAAGTGACAAGGATGGAGATGATCTGACCCTTAGGGTAGCTGGTAGATGTGCTTGCTTCCATCTCTGAGCCTATGTCATGAGGGAGGCCCCAGTTGCGGTACCCATAATAGGTTATCTCCTGTGCTTGACAAGAAAGGCCAGCAAATGTCAGGCAAGGTAGACTAATGTTCAGCAGGCACAGAAAGATTTATGTTACAGCAATGGAATAATGATAAATTCAGTCGTAAGCAAAGCTGAAAGGGAGTTTCCCCCCCCCCCCCCCCCAAAAAAAAAAAATAGAAGATTGATAAAGACAGTAACAACAACACCCTGAATTCCCATACCAAGCAGTTAATTAGCCCTATAAGCACATTTCCTTTATATGGTACTTTCTAGCTATGAAAAAAAAAATCTAAGAGTCTCAGTGTTGCATCAGGGTCACTGACCATGATTAAAGATGCAAACAGGTTTACATGAAAAGCTACAGCAGCCCAACTGCCAATGATCTAAATTTGTACTGTGAGAAAAGATAGATACCCCAACCCAGCACTCAAGAGCCAGCACTGAGTAAGCACACGCTAATTTCCAAGCTAGAAACTGCCAGGAAACCAGTGAACTTCAACAGAGACCAAGTTTCAGTTTTCTTGTCCAAGAACAAGTCAACTAGACTTTCCAAGAGAGTCTTACCAGTATTGCCTTAAAGGAGCTGCTCGGTGGCATCCAGGACCAAATAAAAAGACATCACAGCATGCTCTTTGGTCCTGTACAAAGATGGGCTTGACACACCAAAAAGTTCAGTCAGGCACCAAGAGATGCTGATGGGTTAAATGGTAAGAGTGATGAGGACATCCTACTGCAGCTCAAAATGAAGGCTCTGAAACCCTTAGGCAGATCAACCAGAAGAGATGCCAGTGACTTTGCTAAAATTTTCCTGCGTTCCAGCTAGCGGGGATGGTGGTGTTTGGGAAGAGGGAGGGCAGCATCCAGGAGGCAGTCGGGAGTTTCCGTAACACAACAGTCAACTCTTTATGCCACTGCCAGTAAAGAGTGGAGATACCATAGGGAGGAAACCTCTGGGTTACAGCCAGCACAAACCACAGAAATAGGCTGGGTGCAGAGGGGTTTTACTAGGCACAGTCCTAAATCTGCACAAGTGCCTCTGACTTCCCCAGACACATACAAGAACAATGACTCCAGTATGTGTCTGGTCTTGGACCGTCAGCTCTTCCAGGGAGGAAGACATGCAGGTCACACTAAAGGGCATCGCAGCACATCACTTTGGAGGAGTGGCGAGCACTGCCTTGGCACCACGCCTGGTGGAGTCACCTTGGGACAGCACACCAGAAACATTCAGATCAGCACAAGAACACAGCAGTTCAACAGTTAAGCTGGGGTGAGACAACACAAGGACCCAGACAGCACCAGAAGTGGCTGTTGACCTTGGCAGAAGACATAGAAGAGGAGGTATCTGAGCCACAAAACCAAAAAGACATGCAAGAAAGTACCAAACAGATCTGAGAGAAGTTGGAATGGGAGGGAGGGTGAGTCTTGACTAGGACACCCCATGTTCAACCTGAGCACAGAGACAGCCAAGGTGAGAGGAGAGAAAAGCCATCCATGGAAGAAGACAACAAGACCTAGGAAAGCACAGCAAGATGTTGAAGAAAACTTTGAGGGGACTCAAGCACAGACAAGGAATTAAAAAATATTTAAGAAATTAAAAAGATTGTATGATATTTTTCCTCTCCACAGACTCCAAGAATTCTGCTATGTTCACCAAGCTGCAAAGCAAAAGTTTACATCAAGCCTTATCCATTTTCAACATGTGTTTTTGCTGCGGAATTAAGTGGAAACAGAAGTGGTTTTGAACATGCACATCCTGACAAGCAGTTTCCTTTACAGACAAGCTTCCACCCCCCCACCCCGATTACCCTTTCCTACACACACCCACCCCTGAAGAGTTCACCATAATCACACGTGAATTGTATTAGCTGGCCCTTCAAGGGGCAGTTTCAATCTTCTCTGGAAGGTGTTAGCAGCTAAAGCAGAAGCCTGTCCAACACGTTGCTGTAGAGGACTTGTCGTCTGCTTTCGCTAAGACATGTTCCCTGCTGCGCTGCTGAAAATTTAGTTCATGCCAGCAGGAAAAGGAGAGAACTGCATGAACCATGCCAATAGCACTCATGTGAGAATGAGCAAAATACCTCCACACCCACTGCACGCACTTTAATTGAAACAGTAAGAAAAAAACCAGTAAGATTCATTTTACAATCAATACTCTGCACGTCTGCTGTGCAACTGCTATCCAGAGAATTAAGCATGAATGTCTCTGGCTTAATGAGAGATGGAAAGTCCCAGTTAAATGGATTACAAGCTCTTTATTTCCTATGATTGATTCCTTCCATACGGCTGCAAGAAACATTCTTAAAAAAAAAAAATGTTCTTCAGCAGCAGAGAAGCTAAATTAGTGGGGGAGCAAACTTGCTTTCACATACTTGCTGCTCCTCGCCTCCCGTTTGGCACACGGGCGACGCGTGCAGCACAGTGCCAAAATACCCTCACCGCTCACATCAGCAACAAGAATTGCACGCACAAGACTGATTCCCCTATATCTTCCAAGATGTCATTTCTACTTCCATTTCCAAAGCAAATATTCACTGCTCCATAGCAGTTAGCTGCTCCTCTGTAGCTCCCTTGTTCTACAAGCCGGATACTGTTTTGGCTTCCTACACCAAGAGCACATTAATTAATTTTGATAAGACTAATCATACAATAAACTCATTCCCACTACAAACACACAGGATGTGCTGTGGCCAAAGTAACCAGAAAAAAAAAAAACCCAAAACAGTCAGCAGGATCTGACAGCGACTTGGACTCAAGTCAACTCCATCTCCCTGCTTTTGGAGAGCTTCTGGCTCTAGCATTTTTTGGTTCCTTCTCATTGCAACTGGACTGATTTGGAGCAATTAGACAGACCATCTGACACTGGAAAGGCCATGTAGGTTGTTACTTTTGGACAGAGCACTCTAAAAAAAAGCCATGAGCTAACTGATGAAGCCCAGGAGAGTTCAACAAGCAGAATCGGCCTGGATTAGGAGATAAATACAGAAGGATTGTTGACTGATCTTTATGATATAGGTGTGGGGTGAGAAATACCAAAGTTCTCTGCAAAAACAAGAGCATGAATGCACGTGATATGAAGAAATGATGGGAGCTGCTGCCTCATGCCTGGGAATGCCAGATGTAACATGGTTTGAAAGGTTCATGGCAGACACAAGCACCATGTCTCTCAAACCTGAAGATATCACTTCTGACTCAGGAAGGCTCTCGGTGCTAGAGGTATCTCTGAAGTGTTGCACAAGGTCCATCCTTGGAGGTTTTCAAGACTTGTCTGGACAAAGCTCTGAGCTCAGTGTTGACCCTGAGTCAACAGGTGGGAGGTGGGATGGAGCATAAGGTGCCCTCCCAAGGTAGCCAATGGGTCCAAGATTAAATGAAATATCAAGTGCCAGCCCTCACAGGAGCCTCAGCTTCCAGAATAACAGGCACATGCAGGAAGCCTTTCTCATAAAGCGACTCCAAATTCAACATGTTGCCCGCCTCAGCTATTCCAGTCTGTGATAAGATACTCCCTTTCTGATGAGTTGCCAGGGCAGACTCGCACAATTGGCTGTTTCCATTTCATCATCCCTGCTACAGCTTTCTGCTCACTTGAAAAACATGGAAACAAAAACAGTATCAGAAAAAGGAGATATTCACACACCCCATCCCCTCCTCCATCCCTATTTTGATATTTTGACTTCTGACAGAGGAAGGTCAAACATCCAGTTTACCACCCTTCTGTTTTAAAGATGCACAATAAAGCACAGGTTTGTCTCGTGTTCCGACAGCCTCTTTCCAGTTATTACTGAATTCTTTCCAGTTCTGTATAAATCAGTTTGTTCAATGCAAGGAGACAGATGTGACAGTTTTCCTCCCATAGGATTTTCAAGCTCAACCTAGACACTGCACAGTGAATGAAAATTGCACCCAAGGAAACAAGTGGGTAGCGAGAGACAGGTTACAACCACCCCATCACACAGTTACTCAATGCCCGGTAAATATTGTCTTGACTGCTGATGTGTGTATTCTTTCAAAACCTGGGAGCTGATCTTTAGGAAGACATGAATAAGGACAAAGTGATTTTACTATTTGCAGCAGCATAAATCTTTCAGAAGGGAATTTTCTCAATTGACTTGGCAAGCAGTTGCGACTTTCTCAAACACTCCTTGCTTTCCAAAGAGCACCTTGAAATGCTGGTCAAGGTCATTCTGACTCTGACATTAGAAATTATGCATCAAGGGAAGAGGAGAGACGGTGAAGTCAGGAAGGAAGCCGCCCCTCTATCCCACAGGGTGACTCCCAGAGTTCACAGAGGAGACTCACAGTCATTTCCAACCCATGCTTGGAGAGTCCTGTTCTAATAAAAATAAAAAACAAAACTCCATCTGCCAGTTCCATCAGCTACTATCTTGTTTTCCTTATGGAAAGGACCAGTCATGAGGGATTCAAACCCATTTGCTGATGCAAATCCAAGACCTATTAGTCAAAGTGCTTTCAATCATTTCTGAGGACTTTTTAATACAACAAGTATTAACCCAGTCCATTCCAGCATCCTCCCCAGCATCAGTGGCATTCTTCCAGACAGTTACCAATGGCATCACCACTCAGCACATTATCAATAGTGATGAACAAACTGGTAGATACAAGATAATCATCATTAGTGTGAAACAATGACAGCTGCAGCAAACTGCCTTCACAGCAAGGCAACTGCCTTCCCTCTTCCTTACCCCCAGTGAAATTCTATGCAAAGCTAAACAGGAGTTATTTGGGTAGTCAGTAATCATAAAGAAAAGGGGTACCCTGTAACTTGTGAAACGTAAGCATTGCTGCCCATTCTTAGTCATTTCTACTTAGAATCACTGAACGGTTTGGGTTGGAAGGGACCTC
>VXBL01004900.1:806351-854611 GCA_013400195.1 Aramus guarauna
GGTCTCAGCAGAGCGGAGCAGAGGGGCAGAATCCCCTCCCTTGACCTGCTGGTCATGCTGCTGGACATGCGGCTCAGGACACAGTTGGCTTTCTGGGCTGCCAGCCCACATTGCTGGGTCGTGTTGAGCTTTCCCCCTCCTCATTCACAACCATCAGGTGAGTGATGTCAGTCAGGTAAAGATATCCAGAGCAAACAATGAGCCATGGCATCTCAGGGTGCTGGTGCAGAGCTCTCCATCTGGCATGCTTCAAAGCACTAATGCCCATTTAGGTCATTGCTTATGATCTTCAGTCTCACGCTACAGAGAGCATGGTCTTGAGGCAAGACTCCAAGAGGTCCATTAATATGTAGCTATGTAGTTTGGTGGGAAATGCTTCCAGCTCACAGCAGCTTATCCAAACATCTGGAGCAGCTAAGCAGCAAGTCCCACAGCAGCCCAGAGTCCAAGATGCTAAAGCACTGGTATTTCTCTTCCTTTCCCTGTAAAACACTAAGCTTTCTAGGAAGAGGCCTCAGAAAAAAAGGAGAGGCTGGAAGTTCATTTTTCTTAATTAGCTCTGTGACATTGCAGTAGTGGAAAAAAAAAAAAATACCCAACAACTTTTTACCAGGGCAGAGTGCTCAGCATCACAGATTAAAGATCAGATATGCAAACATTCAGTCAGTGCTAATAAGACTGACCAGTGGGAACATGTGTTCATTCAACAAGACCACCAATGACCTTTCCTACCTAGGAAGGCATAGATGTCACCACAAAGAAGAGAAAGGCATTCCTCAAGTCAGCTCTTTCAGCACCAGACAAAAAAAGAATTTAGAAAAAGCCTTCCTACACAACTTTTGATGAGCCATCCTTACGCAAGCATCAAGGAAACAAGAGAAATACATGCTAGTCTTCAAGGCTACTCTTGCTCTGAAGACAGAAGCACCTACCCAGGTGGGTCAGGCACCCCACACTTGGAAAACAGCCCAAAAAGCAGCGATGGACTTTCTGGAACACGGAACTGCCACAGAAAAGCATTTATTGCTGCTGTTGTTTTCATACACACACCCTCCAAGGTTTGTTTATTTATTAAAAGGTTCCCAGGAAAATTAGCCTGTGTAACTTGAAAGGGCAAGCCAGCTGCTCACAAACACAGCATTTCCCGGATTAAATGGCTTTCAACTCAGTCCACTTCCAGTAAGCCACTTTGGGTTTTCATCTTCAGTCAATCCAGATTATGAGCTCACCTCAACAGGAACAGTGAGAGAAGCTACTGCCTGCAGAAAAATGGCAGATTTCCTTACACAAGCCAAGAGCTAAAAATATCTTTATTTTCAGTTTGTTTTCCTAAGAAAATACAGTATGATTGCATAAGTATCTCTGTTCCTGTTCTCCTTTGCTCTCCCCTACTCTTCCTTCCCTCCCCAAGCAAAGCCCTGGAGCATCAGCTTCTTCCAACCCATGAAGCAGTTATGCATTGGCAAGCTCTACAAGAGAAGCTGCTGTCAGTTGGGAAAGGATCAAATGAACCTCCTCCCCAAGAGAAGAGCAGTTCTAGTCCAGTCCACTGTCAAAGGCTAGTCGGCACATACAGCTAGAGACATGAAAGGATGGAAGTGGGAAGATTAAAGATTTTAAATTAATCCCAAAGAAACTAGACTTCATTTGCTCTTGGGTACAGTTTTTGGTTTGTTTGTTAAAATGTAAAACACTGAGAGCACCTCAGATTAAATAACTTGCTGGATGGATGGCCAAACTAGTTTCCATCATCTCTTAAACATACTGAAAAAGTCCTGAAAAAAATACTGGCATATTCATCAAATTAATGAGAGAATTAATTCATCATATTTAATTAAGAGAAAGCACCAACTACCCAAAACAGTATCTCTGCAAGTGTGAATTCAGCAAGAAATTTCAGAATTAATCTCTATAAGCACTAGAAGCAAACAAACAAGACCACCAACTAGCAATACCTTTCTTACACATTACTGAAACTCAAGGGCAAATCAACATAAAAATTACTGTTCCCTGGATGAGCACACCTGAGTTCAAAACCACCAGTATCCAGACTGGATAAACCAGCACACTCAATTCCAAGGGAAAAAGAGTTGGCCAAGAAGCAAGGAAAATGAAAACTATAGAACTGGAAGGGCTTTTACCTGGAAAAAAAAAAAAAGGTAGTTTCCAGACTAGAAAAGTGTATTTGGAAAGCATATATGGGAGTAGAAAAGAGAAGGGGGTATTTATCTCTGCCATTATGAGTAATTGTAGTGGAAGGCTGCAGAGAGCGTTTCTCAGCTGGGTAACTGGTGAGAAAGCAGAAGGGGAGAGGAAGATGGAATTCGGAAATAAGTCAGAGGTAAAAACACTGAGGAGGCTGTGCCCGACGGTGCAAGGACAGGGTAACAGGGAAAGGAGCATCTATTTATGCAGTGAGGAGGAAGAATCCCAACTCATCACCAATGCTTCAGGCCACTAGTGGAAAGATGCGCAGCAGGAAAACACAAGGACTGCATTTAGTGAGGATTATTCATTCAGATGTGCACAAGGCTGTCACATAAAATACCCTTCATTAACAGGGTAAAGAGCTACCTGAGGGGCAGTAAAAAAAGAATTCAACAAGAACAATAATTTTTTGAGACCATTGTTTGTACCAACATTCAGAAAATCCACCTCAAGCACGCTCTGGGCCAAACAAACCTTCCCCTCAAAGTATTGCAGGATGAGACACTCCTGAGGTCAATCACTTTCCCAGTCCTTACGAGGTGTTTAGGGCCTAACACAATGTCTACTCATTTCAGAGATGCAAAACAAACCACTTAGCTCCCCCACATTCAAGTATTTTGGGTATTATGCTACAAAGCACTTTCCTAACCAGACAGTGACTGTTTCTCCTGAAAAGACACTGAATGGAATGACTGAGAAACACCACCTGAAGTAGTCTCTTACTTTTCCCAACATGGTCAATGCTAGTTTCAGATGCTCTTAAGCCAAGAAAGCTAGGGAGAAACAAATACATGCATCTTCAAGTCAGCAAGAAGCTGATCAAGAAGTCCCAAGGGTGGATGACACACAAGATGCCCAGTTCATGGAAAAAATCATTCTCTCTGCACCTACTAAAGCTAATTGAGTTAAACTAGTTACCTTCCTCAGCCTTTCCAAGCCCATAGGTGTCAAGTGAGAGACATGAATCAAACTTTGCGTATTCTTCCTGTGCTCTCCAGGTCAGCCACTGATTTTACTCCTTTGATTTCAAAGCAGGTCAAAAGAAATCTAAGCATCTGCTAGAAAACGTCTCCTTTTCTTGCCAATTCAAAGAACAACAATTGATATATTTTTGTTTTTTTAATTCTGTTGTGAATTTCATATCAGTCAAAAAACACAGCAGACTTAGACCTCTTAGCCAATACTTTTCTGTGTCATACAGAGTGGAGTTGTGGTGGTTCCTGCTCATCTAGGACTGCTTTTGGAGTCATCCTATGCATCCTGCAATGTCATACCAGGCTCTGGTATGTCCCATGAGATTCAGCTGTCAGGGTTTGGGTTTTTTTGGATCAACTGGCTCTTCAGATGATTTCATAGCTGACCTGAGCAGTTGGTTGGACTAGACGATCTCCGGAGCTCTCTCCCAAGCTGAACTATTTAGTCTATGATCTTATATTTATGTGCATAAATCACTTTCTCCAAGGAATGTAAGACTGACTCAAAACCCAGGTTTAGCATTCCAAGAAGTTCTCAGAAATTGCTTGACAGCAAATTACAGAAAAATACTTTCTGTTCTGCAGACTGCTTGATCAGAACCAGGCTTACAAACCCACTTGAGCTCAGATGAGCATCTAGCTCTCAGCATCCAAAAATCCATGTTCTCTAAGCTGAGTTCACTTATAGGAAGAACATTCACACAGAAGAGAAGCTGAGCCAAAAGTATTTAACTCTTTTAGAGCACAAATTGGGAACATTGATGCCCTAGAGCTCTGGATACATACTTGTGAGCCTTTATTTCCTCATCTCATCAATCAAGACAAAACATGGTCCTGTTCTGCAGGAAACACACCTGGATTCTGTTGCCCTTTCCACCAGTAGGACCAGTGCGACCAGTCCTAGGCTGCCTCCTGACCAGAGTTGCCACTGACACACTGGCATCAACCACATTGTGCAAGAACATTGATGAGCAAGGCATGTCCACGCACTGAATGATGCCATCTCTAAGTAGAGGTAGGTGGTAGAGGCGGAAACATTCAAGGTTAGGTTGGATGGGGCTCTGAGCAACCTGATCTAGTTGAAGGTGTCCCTGCTCATTGCAGAGGGATTGGACTAGATGACCTTTAAAGGTCCCTTCCAACCCAAACCATTCTATGATAACACAGGAAGCAAACAGAACAAACTATTGTTTACTAGCCAACATTGGGGGAAAGAAAAAAACCCAAAAACACGCTTTTCAGGAACTTGAAAGCCCAGAGGCATTGCATTTCCTTCACAGACCTGTGACAATATTTCTCCCATGTATCAAGGCACTGTAGAGAAGCAAGGAAGGCAGCTCTCAGGCCGCTTCCATACAGGAGAAAATTTGGAGAGGTGTCTCTGCTTCCTGGCCTGAGAGAGGACAACCCAGTGACCTGGGAAAAATTGACCACCACTCACTCTGTGTTCAGAAGTGACTTGGAGCCAGGACTCAAGGGGATTTAGTATTTTCCCTTTTTCCTCCCTTTCTAAATGTATGTTTCCATTAGAGAAATTAAGTGCTTTACCAAGTTTTAAAGCAGCCTGAGGTTTGCAGCCAACATATAAACTCCAAAAGAGTGTGGCTGGTTAAGATGGAAACATCTTTTCCAGCATAAACCCCTCAAACTAGCAATTTTGGCCAAACTGCTGTAAAATCACTATCTTCTCCCTCTAATCCTGGCTATTAACTTTTAGCTTTCTAAGCAATTTTATGTATTCCAGCAAGTTGGGGTTTTGGATCATGTTGCTTTCCAAGAATGCCCATTTCTGTCTTTAGCAGTACAGCAATTGCAAGCTGTTGAGTAGCCTGTGAGACCTCAGTTAGGAAAGTGCTCATTCCTTAGCTTGGTAATCCTTCCTTAGTAATATTTTAAAAAGGGTGATAACATTTTCGCTGGGCTAGAAAACACTGTCCCAGTATTACTAATATCTCAAAACCAACTTGGATTCTAGGCATTTTTAAATGGAGTTTTGTGCTGGTCAATCTTTTGCCAAGCCCTTGAGAACTTCATGTTTTCTCCTTTTTTGTTCCATTTAGTATTGACTGACTGTTAAAACCTTCCCTCTTTGTGCAAAGAACTGATACCACCTGCTTCCAGCAGCAGGGACAAGAGCAAGAGCATCACGCACCCGTTTCTATTCCGGTGACATTACGCAAGTGCCTTCTTCACACACCACCTACGCTTCGGTGCTCAATCTGTTTGGCTTCACAGCATCCCTCTAGAGAGAAAACAAGGAGGCAGCTCCGTGTCTCGTCTAGCTCTGTCTTTCGACAGGCTGTTTGTGGTTGGGTTTTTTTCCCCCCCCACAGCTTAATAAGGTTTTGTTCCCCAAGCTGAAGAAGCGTCTTCGCCACCTAGCACGTGTTCAGCCCACAGGTTTGAACCCAGCATATGCAGCTTGCTCAGCATGCTCAAGCTCAAGAGTCCACTCTCTGCAACAGGTGACTCTTAAGTCTCTCCTTGAGCTCAAAATAGACATTTTAAACATAGGTGCCTGAAAGCCCTTGGGTTTTCTCCTTCACTAAACTGACATGTCAAAGCTGTCATTTTCCAACCTGCACATGAAAACCCAGGCTATTTTCTATATCAGATCTGCAAATTTGTCAAGCCCAACTTTGGTGGTTGGTCACCAGGCACAAAAGAAATACTCACATACATAGACACTTGCTTTAGAAGTAGTAGAGAGGGGTAGAGCCAATCATTCTTTGGTAATGGGGTGCTCAGTAAGCAGCACCTTTCCCTAGCATAGGATCCTTCCCAACAGGTTTCAAGGGAAGTTTCTTCTCAAGATCTTAAGCTTCGTAGAGAGTCATAACAGTCTCAGCCTTAAAACACTTCAGCCACATGGCAGGAGATAATCCTGCTGGCAGTTCGGTCATGACTGCCAAGAGCTCCACATCGTCCACAGCCAGAACATAGCTAGATTGCACCTAGCTTCAAGATAACTAATACAACTCAACACTACACTGCTGTCTGCAGACCAGAACCAGGGTAAACTCAGCCAACACAAAACAGGCTGCTTGAGGTCCCATTATGAAGTCCCTGCCATGTGCTGGAGGAAGCCCACCCAATCCAACTATCTCACTGTTGCAGCAGAGGTCAAAACACAGCTGGATGCCATAGCATATGTTTAAGACTCACAACACTGCTTTAATCTCTCCCCACCAAGAACCATTGCTTCCACATTTATCTATGGAAAAATTTCCATAATATAAGGCTTGGCTTTCAGATGGGAAAAGACTCAGTGGTTGTGCCACTGGGGTCGCAACACTTGTTAAGGAAAGTAGCATGGAGGTGAACATACTGTATTTCAGACATCCTTTCACACAGCAAAACTGTTTTGGGTTCTTTTTTTCTTCTGTAGTGAGATCAAAAGAGTTGACATGACCCCAACCCTATGCCACCGGCTTTCACATCAGCTTCCCCAGTTCCTGGTCCCTTGTCTAGTTCCTGAAGTCTCTGAACAAGATGCAAAGTAATAGGATCGCCAAGGCTTCGCTTATTAGGTTATCATCCCAACTGAACTCCCTGCAGCTTGTTTTGTCTGTCCCAAGAGACCTCTTATACAGAGCAAATGACATCAAGACACATCCATCCTGTAGCAGCACAGTGAGGCTGTAGCAGAAAATGTTGAGCGTTTTACGCACAGATGGCAGCATCTTAATTCTTTGAAGAATTGAGACACGGATTNATATGCATTTTGCAAGGGCCAATATCCCTAAACTTCAAAGCTTCCTCCCATTATCAACGTGACTTTTAGGATGAGCAAAACACACAAGCGGTGGCATCCTCAGCATCAGCTCCAACCCCCTACCAGAATCCACAGGTATCACTGGAGGAAGGAGCAGAGCACACAGAGCAGATCAGAGAACGAGACAACAAATCAGAGTCTTTCATTACAACCAGAGTGTGTTTAAGAACACTCTCATCCTTGCCACAGTCTTTGCTCTTAAACAGCTTGAACTTACCAGAATATAGGTGTTTCCCTTTTTTTCCTCCCACCCAAGATATCAAGTGGAAGGGATTGAAACAAAACCCTAGAAGGAAGAGGGTCTGACATGCTTATGAGCATCTAAAACGTAGCAGGGACACACAAGGAGGTTTGTAAACTTCTACAGCCCACCCAAAAATGACATTATAACAGTTATTATACTTACAAGTTACTACTTTTCTCCCAACCGTTAACATCCTGGGGCTGCAATACCCTGTGATAGGTTTCAGAAGAAACATGTATCTTGGTTGCTTGGTAGCCCCAACCTTTCCCTACACATTCTAGAAACCAAACACAACAAGTTGACCTTTTTAGACATCAGAATAAGTCTGTTTGGTTTGGGGTTTTTTTCCAGCAGAGTTTAGCAAGTGGCACACACAAATTTCAAGGCTCTCACAAATTGCACTAAAGGCTGCAGAGCCAACTGGATCATCTGGTTTGCCCCAGAACTAAAAAACCTAAACAATCTGCTAGACCTGACCATCGAAGAGGGAAGAAGCAGGTACAGGACAGACAATCCCACCAGTCTCAACAATGCCATTTAAACACACTCACTTTTAATTTCAAGAGAAAAAAAAAGCCATCTCTCTCCCCTACCAGCTCTACTGCATTAATCTTTGTCAGAGGTAACTCTCCTGCCAAATCTCCAGCGCAAGGCTCAGAAGCACAAGAAAATGAGAGCTTTTAAGAGGACAGTCAATATCCTTAGCAAGAAGTTTGAGATCTGCATATTTTCTACTGCATATTCATGCTTTGTAACAAACACTGTCTCCGATGAATGCTGAAGCATTGGACTGCCAAAGATGGGACTCAGCAGCAGCTTTTCTCCTCCTTTATGGAGCAAATACTCTCCAGAGTAGTTGCTCACTCCTTAGATCTGTATTTTTAACTTAGCAGCCTTAGTTGTATTCAAGATCGTCTCCATCTCTGTAGTATGACAGTCTTGAATTTTTGCTTCAAGTTACAATGCAGCTTATCAGCTGAAAGGATTTCCAGCTGCACTTATTGCCTCATAGGAACTGAACCGGTATCCATTCATCATCCTCCTACTTGCAAGACAAGATTGCACAAGAAAGCCAAAGCTCATCATCAATTTCCTGCTAAAATCAGGTCCTAGAGGCAGAAGAAATTCGTTACATATTTTAATCTTGTTGGGCTTTGAAATTCTCCTCACAAGATGGTTTAACTAATACAACTTGGAAACTTGCAGAAAAACTGGAAACGGGAGGTGGCCAAGACTTCACCTGCACAGCAGCTCAAACGTTTTGCCTGTCTTTATCAATGCAACACAGAGAACAGATTCCAGACCAGACAAAGCCTGTCAGATTTGTGCCTAGATCCAGCAGCCATCGATTAATTCTTTTCTGCAATCTGGGTGCTATTGAGGGCACGTAGAACAAGCTATTCACCAAGACACTCTCCCAAAGTACAAATATCACTTGGGCATCAGCAGAGAGAAGTGAGGAATTTAAGAGTTCAAAATAACACTGTTTTCTTCAAACCACACCTGGAGGTGAAGGGAAAGTCAGACACAACACAACACAGAGAAAAGCTCTTTTATAGAAACAAGGGATGTTGATCAAAAGGTAACACGATCTTCACAGCTCTCTTGTTTGACCGCAGCAGCAACCAGGGACTAGAGCCACATCTCAGTTGCAAAACCAGCACGTGATTCCCCACCTTTGTTTGCTGGAAACAGGAATTCATGATGAAAGAAGCATATTACAGCCACAAAACCAGGTTATGTTAAAAGTCCATATAAATCCTGATGGTTGAGTGCTCTGGGTGGGGAGGATTAGCTACATTCATGCACACACATGTGCAGGATGTGTTTTGTCTCCAAGGGTATTTCAAGCAGAAAGACAATAGAGCCCCAGACTGGTTTGTGTTGGAAGGGACCTCACAGCCCACCCAGTGCCACCCCTGCCATGGCCAGGGACACCCTCCACTAGCCCAGGTTGCCCAAAGCCCCATCCAACTTGGCCTTTTGCAACCTCTCCTTCCCAGATGATCTTTTACACACCCACGTGCCACACAACTCCCAAAAGCAGTTCTCAGCAGGTAGTCACACTGCTTTTAAAACACAACAGCACAATTAAAAACGTCGTACCCGAAGGGAACAATAGGACATCCGTATGGATTAACGTGAACAGCAGGCTGGATGACATGTACGAGAGGGAACAAAGAAATCAAAGGTGCTTTCATTGCAATCATTGCGATTCCCAAACCTACCCTCAAATTAAGTTTTTCCAATCCTTTAAAAAGACTCAGACTCTATCTTATATTTACTTTTAAGCAGCCTTCCTACTATCCATGCTTAAACATGCAAAAACCCCAAGGAGAGAGAGATCAAACAGCAAGGCCGGATGGGGAAAAGTTCAACTCCCAAAAGGTCATTCCCGTGCAGAGACATCTCAAAGCTGCTGACACTTTTTGGCAGCTAAACATTAGCAAAGGAGGCACAAATGGGAACAGATGTGACATCGCCTGCTATTTGTACAAGCCCCAGACAGATTCAGGTTGCAGTTTCACTTGCATAAAGCAGATACACCAGGTAAGCCACACCGAAACTTCCTCAACAAAAAAAAAAAGCAAGCCTTTTTGCTAAATGCGTGTGCGCTACAAAAACTACGAAGTAAAAGTCTCAGTGAAATATTATCCCTACTTTAAAAAGTATAGTGAAAAATCCATTAAAACAATGATCACGTCACATTAATTAGTTTCTATCACTTTTACCCCTACACCTGTCTTCAGACCACACAGTTTGCTTTATATTTCAGACCAACAAAAAAAGCAAATAGGCCTCTAGAGCATAACCACAAAAAGAAAAACCATAGCAAAAGTCACCTGCACCTACACAAATGAAGGCAGACCGGAATCACACAGCAGGTTTTTCTTTCCATCATAGCTTGAAACCCACCCCTATGAGAAAAAAAAAAAAAAAATCACCCAATTTCAGGATGCTACATTCCGTTTTTCGCCAGATTACTGAAAAATCTGCTAGAGATGCTGAATCACACAGGAAACCAAACCTTGTTTTCAACTGGGGGGCGGGGGGGGAACAACCCACACAGCAATGAGAACTAGAAATCTTAAGAAGAGACCCCACGCACACTCCCAAAACCACAAGACAAATTGCCGTCATGCTATGAGGGGTAGCACAGACTGACCCAGGTTTCTGCAAATCTCTGGAAAAAGGGGAGAAAAAAAAAAAGACATGCCAATGGATGGTGCCCCTTTGCACCTTTAAACCTACAGGAACACGTGAGGATGCTCCCATACCATGCAGCCCATCAGCTAGCCCCGACCTCCTGTCCCAGCCTTCGCACTAGACGCCCCGTCACGCCAGACCTCATCTGGCACGCCTGTTATTTCAGAGCGCTGTTGCAACAAAGCTCTTTCCTCAGCGCGCAAAACCGCGACGAAAGGATCCTTCAACTGCGCTGCAGCACTTCAGCAACGCTCGGATGCTTCTCCGGTTGCCACGAGCCTGCTCCGCTCCATCTCTCTCTTTTCTCCCCACCAGGGCATTGCAAACCAGCAACAAAACACACAGAGAAGTGCTGAGAAGACATCTCACCGTCACGTTTGCAGCACGGATGATTTCATCCCAATTACTTGCTCTTGTCATGCAAAAAAGCTACAGGAGAAAATTTAAATCCTGATCCAGACAATACAACAGCCAAAAATGAAGACACTGCCCCAAGCATTTATTTCAGATTTTTACATGCTGGGATCAGCCCTTTGGAGTCTGAGCAGTCTCCCAGAAGTGCTCTTGGAGAGAAGACAGACATTAAAGCCCAGTTATACATCTGTATTTACGTTTTCACCCTCTGATTCAGGGGAGCCCAAGGAACACGCTCATACAGGAACAGCTTGTTTAAAAAGAGGACCAAAAAAAGAAAAAAGTGTGCAAGTTATGCAGAGAAGCTGAGCAAAGAATGCAAATTCTGACCTACTTCTCCCTCCTGGCTGGGAGAGGGCACGAGGCAGCTGCTATTGCTGCTCTGCAAGCACAAGAGATGAGCAGGAGCCCTGCCAAAATTTCTGCAGTGATGCCTCTTCCAGACACACGCTGCTCCATGCACACTGCTTGCAAGGCAGGGGCAATCGTCCTTCTGCCCAGGCAACAAGACCACAACCACCCGGTCCGGCAGTGGGTGAAGTCCGGATGGGCAGGGGTCTCTGAAGAGCCTGGAGTCAGCTTTCATGGCAGCAGTATTTCCCACTGGACTCCTCTGCCAGCACCCACCTTAGTTCTGCTGCACATAGGATGGGGAAGAGCAGTGTCCTCCAGGTAGGTAGGAGGTCAAGTGCCTTCACAAAGCCTCTCTCAAAAACCAGCCTCCAAGATGAGAAGGGGGACAAGGACAAAGCCATTGAGGTGATGGACAGATTGACTTGAGTACAATGCCAACTGGACACCCAAGGACAACTGTGTCTTCTCTGATGAAGAACCACATGAAAGCCATCCACTCTCCAGGTGCAACAAGCCAAAGGTGCAAGGAAAATACCAGAGCAGAGGAACAGGGAGGCACAGAACAGGAAGAGTTTCACTCGGCAACTCCGCCACTGGACGAAGTTTCTCATTCTTACTATGCAAGCTGAGGCTCTCAAACCAGATCTTCGTGCTGCACTACCTACCCAAGAGCCACCGACCTTCTGCAAGGTCAGTCTGCAGGAAAGTCACTGGCCTTCAGCCACCTCTTACCCCAGTAGGATGGAGTCCAGTCAGCCCAGTTACTGCAACCAGAGGCGGAGTGGAACCAGTGTCACTCATGCAAGATTCACCCTACAGAACTTTCTGTCTCAGAAGGTTCACATTTTCTATGCACTTGCAAAAACTGAGAGTGCTCTTTAACAGGAGTCACAAGAAGTCTTCTTCCCAAGCTATTCCACGCGCCTTTCTACAGGAGAAAGCCTTTCAGAAGAAAAAATTCATCTGATCTCACACAGACGTGAGAACATTTGGGTTAATCATCAGCTTAGGTTAGTTGAGTCCTGGAGATGTGTTACTGCAAAATATTTTCATTAAAGCAGCAAGCTGCTTCAGCACAGGGTGATATAGAATAAATGCAACCAAGAAGCAAGAGCTAGTGCTCTTGGATCGACGAGAGATACAGCTCATTTTACACAGCCCCATCTTACTTCGCCCAGGGCATAGGATGCAGCTGACTTTTCTGGAGGTTATTGGATGTTCCTGGCAGCTGAAAAGAAAGTGGGGCAGGCAGAGCAGCGCTGAGCCTAGCAGTTTTCAAAGGGCTTCAAGTCTCAGCACTTTTCCAGCGCTAGCATAAAGGCACACGGTGCCCACAGGGGGTAGAAGTTACCTACCAAATTTCAAGCGGTGGGAACATGAGCGGCACTGACAGCCCAACGTCCCAGTGGGAGAAACAAGCATCTAAAACTGTGTCTAGTGATGCATTTCCAGAAACGCACTGGTTTCTCATCAGTTCTTGACACACAAATCCTATCATATATTGTACACATTAATCTGTTAATGATACAGGCTAAGGTATATTATTCAGCATCTCCCAAACCTCGTGGTTGGCATAAATGCCATTATAGAGCCATAAAATCCTTGCTGTACTGGCAAGCAATCACAATTTCAGTCCAAAGCCTACTGCAAACTCTGATTATAGAGAAGGCTTTGTTCAGCCAGTCTCCTTCCTTTCCCTTGGGAAATCTACACGTCAAAAGACCAATAAATGCTGGTAATTTATTATGTGGACAGTCAGTCATGCAGAGTAAGAGAGAACAAGTTATATGCACATAAATATTTGGGGGTGAAGGGATGTAAAGTAAACAAGGATTATCAGCATCACAGGAATGTTTGGCAGAAAGATGTAGTTCAGATTTAAAGACTGTTCAGGGATTGTGTGAAGAAAAAAAACCCAATTTACCAGAAATCAGATAGCTCCAGTTTAAAGAGTCTGTTTATCAGCATCGATTAAGGAAAGATTGGTTTCCTCCTGAAGGACGGCAGGTGAATCACAACAAGTCCTTGGATCTCTCCTCTTTCATTAATAGATGCCACTACCCTGGGCTCTGGGAGGCATTTCTGGTATAATTTTGATGGTTAAATAAACAAGAATTAGATGCATTGTATTTGGGGTTCTTCCCGCCTCCCAAGCATCCAAGTAACCCTCCAGCAGACAGGGGTTTTGGTACCCTGTCCATCACCACCTATGGAAACACCTAAAGCACAGCCCACCAGATGATCACTCATTTCTCCCTGGCCTCTCCTGCAGCATTCAAACACCACCTGATTAATTCATTTCTCCATGCCTTTTCTGTAGGGCTGCAGGCAGGGAAATGTTCCTGCATTTCAGTCAAGCACAACAAGGAGAACAGCTTTCTCCAGCTTCATGGGATGCAGCTTACAAAATTCTCCCTCTCCCACCCTAGAGAAGAATGAGCTGGGATGTTAAATAAAGTGCTTCATCCTTCGCACCAAAATGAGCCTGTAAACAGCCCAAGGGTTTAGGCAGGTACCTGTGAGACTTTCAAACTTGTGTTGTTTTCCTCCCACATCCCAGGTGAGCCACCTGCCTTGTCCAACAGCATTTCTACTCAAACCAAGAGTAAGAGAGCTCTCAGCTCCAGGATGGAGAGTCACCAAGCACATTATGCCGCTGTTACTTTGGTTTTGGGAGCTCTTCTAAACACCTGCTTGCTGTCTAAGGTCTGCCCTCATCTGAACCACTGCTACTGGACTAGCACAGGGACAGGGAGCTTGGGAATACCTTACCACTCAAAACCACTTGTTCTCAGCAGCCTTGCTGCCCTGCCAGTTGCCTACCAAACCCATTTGGCCATATAACTTAACCAGCCAGCTCCTGTCAGATTTGTTGGCAGCTGCTGGGTGCTCTTCACAAGGATACAAGGGTTTAGTAGGTCATTCAAGGTTGCTGGCAAGGCACTACTGCATCTGCTTGCACATACACCTGTGCTGGTGCGCCAAGGTATCAAGCCAGCTCTGAGCAAGTCAATGCATTGCAGCTGATGAGATGCTCTAATCAGGGTCCAGGTAGTTCCCTCTGCAAGGAATCAAGCATCATATGGACATCTTTGGTTCAGAACTGTTCAACAGGGTGCTCCCATGAAGATTTGTCCCCACCAGGTGTTGGGCAATAAAGACATTTAACTCTACATCAATATCCTTTGGTTTGGAGGAATTTAAGATACCAAATGTGTACAAAGAACAATAGGAGAGGGGAAAGCGTTACAGCAGCAGTTAAGTGTTTTGGACAGGGCAAATACCATGTGGGGGGACAGGACAGCACTGTAGCTTGATAAATGAAGCAGACGGCCTGAGTCTTGGTGTGGCCAGTCACAAAGCAGACACTGGACAGAAATAAATACGCACTGCTACCTCCACTTCCAAGGAGATGGTAGGTGATCCACTGACAGAAGCAGCAGAAACATTCATTATTTCATATCAACTGGAACTGACCAAGGAACCCAATTCTTCCCTCTGATGCTGCACTGCGATTGTGAAACACGTGCTTCACAGCATGAAAACCAGGCAGGGTTTCTTTCTCCACCACTTCCTACCTTCACCAGCCCTCAGCACTGCTACACAATAGCTCCTGCACTCACCTGAGCTCCTACTCCCAGTCTTCATCCAGTCACTCATAAGCTCTGTGCTCTTTGAGAGGAGGAACAGCCTTTCCCCACGGGTTTGTAGAAGGCCCAGAGAGGGACAACCAGTTTAGTTTTATTTGCCATAGAGCAGCAGAAATGTACCTCAATAACTTCAAGATGGGGCTTTGGTTTTTTTCTTGTAACAGTAATAGGTAATGCAGGAACGTGGCAGCACTTCTGCTCGAAACAACTAGGGAGGCAAACCCGAGTTCATTCTGATCCTGCTCTCTATTCTTCAGCCTATGAGGAAGAAGGCAACTGTTCCTCTAGAAAAGGCACAGCAATTTTTGTGCAGGAAATCCAACATACAAGCTGAGCTGCCTGCTGAATAGAGCACTGCCGGTAGCTTGGGTCACTCTGCTCTGCTCTTGCCCTCAAGCTTTTCTCCATAACTGAAGGCAAAGCTTTTACTGAAGGCAGAAATTCTTAGGCTGCTGTGTACTCCAGACTGGGAATTTCAGAAAATCTCAACAGCCACGCACCAGATTCAAAAAGGGAAGGGTGGGTGGAACTCAGAGCTGCAAGCCCATCACAATCTGCCCTGAAGGGCTGGACGCTTGTTCCTTCTTCCACATCCGCCCTGGAAGACAGTTCCAGCAATTCCATGCTGGTAATGCAACTAGTTAGCTGGGAAATATGAAGCTTCTCCGGCATCCTTCCTCTTTCTCCCATTTCTCTATGACTGAGCTGGGATCATCTCCTGGCCTTTTCCAGAGCACCTTTATTAATGCATTGAATATATATGGGCTCGTGCACACAGGCTACCTTCGGTGTGTCATCCCAAAAAACAGACACCACAAGCTACCAACCACCTGTTCCAGAGATGCTCTGTACCATCTTTCATGGTGACAGTCACATCCCCCCTATCCCCAGAACTTGCTCTTCAAGTGTGACTCATGAGTGGCTTCAACACTGTCCTACAGCAGAGTTTCTGGACGAGAACTTGCTTCTTCCTCACTGCTTTGGGAGAGGAAGGCCCATCAACCCTTCCCTAATGCTCTTGGGATGTAAACTAGCTCCCTAGCATATTTGGAGAAATGTTAATTAACTGTGTCTCTACTCTTACAGTCCTAGCTATTTTAGAAGTCTCAACCACCTCATGTTTTAACGAGGTCATTTCACTATCTGCTAGAAAAGCTGTATTTTATTCCTCACCACCTCTAGCCTTTTTAGATTCAGAATTAAAGTCTTTATACACAGCTTAGAGTGAGATGAAAGAGAGCATATGGATTTCTCTTCACCTCCAAGGTGAGTTAATACCGATGAATCAAAAGGAGAAAGCAAGTCACACAAAGCAGGGTTTAAACCTTTACAGCGAAGTCATTTTTGCAGCAGAAAAGACAGACCAGCTGCTAAGAGAATTGCCAGTTTCATTTAATAGTGGCTGGGATTGAGGGAGCCCAGGGACATCTCAGGTCCATGTTCTGCAGTGGAGACAATGGAGAAAGAGACCTTAAGTCATCATCCTCATTTCCCAGTTTCCTACTGCTCTCTCCATTCTTCTGTGAGACACAGTAAATGCATCCTCTGCAGTTTGCATTTAACCAGGGAGGGACAATGATATATATATATATTTTTATTTTTTTTTTGGAGCATTCGAGAGAGTGGTGATGGTGGAAATCAATAATACATCACAAACATTTCTTGCTTTGCAAGGTTAATCACACCAGCTAGCTATTAACATATTTCAGAACACACTTATCTGCCAAGTATTACGTTTTCAGTTACACAGAACAGTAATTAAGATATTCAAGTCTCCAAGAGTCAAAGAAGCGGTTGTGCAACCTACCAAGGGGTCAGCTTGGCTTCCCCTGAACAGCTCTGACATCCCACCAAGCACTGGCTTGCACAGAAACACTGAGTTCGAGGCTCTGCCTTCGCTATTTTTTTACTCCATCTGCCCCACAGGTTCAAGTGTTAAAAAAGAAAAACTGCACAGTTGCACAAACCTTGTTTTCCAAAAGGCCAAAAAGGAGGAAGAAATTAAAGTCAAAGCACTAATTTATGAAGATGTTGATTTGTACGCTGCAAACATATGCTGGAAGGGTGAGGAGGATAAATTAGCGCAGACAGTCCAAGTTGACACATCTTTGTTATTAGCCTCCTGTCATCTCTGGGACAGGGATCCAACTGCAGTGGAGAGCAGGACTCTGATCTAGTGTCTCCGGGTGTGCCAGCTCTGGTGATTAACTGCACGTTAATTACAGGATGTAAACAGTGCCCTCGCCTGACCCATAACTTTACGTCAGCCATTTACAGCTCAGAGGAGCCAGTCAACTGTACAATGTGGTTGCACATGTGCCACCTCTTGTCAAGCCATTGCAACCCCTTCCTACCATCCTCCCAGTTTGAGGCAGCAGATGACATCAAGTGTGACACCACCTGTACTTTGCACTCTGTTTCTACACCCACCTTTTCCATTCACAGGGTAAAAAAAAAAGCTCCTCAATACTAAGAGCTCACAGAGCTTCTACTACAAATAACAGATCAGGATTAAAGCATCATGTCAGTCCAAGCATCCAAGAAACACCTTGAGGAATGAAGATCAATGCTTTCACAGGCATCCCTGGACCAACACCAGTCCGCAGCATCCACAGAAGCTGGTCGCTCACTCTCACAGGAAGCACCAGAACAAAACCCTGAAACACTTCCAAAATTTCCTCTGCCACAAAGGCACCATTGGTGTGATGGCAGTATTCAGCAACGAAGGACTCCCCAGTCAATATCCCACAAGGACTGCCACTGTGTGACCAAGATAGACAATGCTGGCATCTTAATACGTGTCACTGTGACCTTCTGCTGCTCCAGGAATAAACAGAGGCATAGCAAGATAACAGAAAGGGAAGTACACCAAGGAATAAAGCAGTTATTCCTGATGAATATTCATTAGTGTCTTTCCTTGTTGTAATCTTCCCAAATACTTTTTTTATCCAAACGCCTGGGAGAGGAGAAGAGTAGATCCCACCAGCCCAGGAGACATCTGACTGCCAGTTAACAAAACCAACGCACACGTACTCTGAGTCTTTCCACCAAAGGAAAGGCAGAAGCAAACACTCTCCCATCTCCCAGAAAGTTTGCCCTCATTTTAGCTTTCCTCCCAGTATTTCTGTAGGGAGCTTTTGAAACATCTGAAAAGCACCGTTTCATGCTAAATTCATATCCAGAAGGCACAGACACTGAAAGAGCACATGAAGCAGAGTCAGGATTTCTGGACTGCTTTTTAAACTGTGAGCGCTTAGAAGAGCAGATGACCTTAGGTGTAGCAAGCTGATGTTAATGAGAATTCAACACCAGCCTCTAGTTTTGGGTACTCACTTTGGATGCTGAGCATCAGCTCTTCCCCATAAAGGAGGCAAAGAACTGCCTACGCACGGCATTTCCAAGTGCCAGGTTTTAGCGTGTGCTCACACACACAGACGCCAGATCCTCTCGTGCTGCACAAGAAAACAGTTTCTGCTCCTCCATCCATCAACCTGTGCAACACAGGGACTCCTGCTCATCTCACAGGGATCAATGCAGAAAAAACACACCGGACCAGCAGCCCATTCCTGCTTAAAACGAACGGGACTCCTGCACCCTGCCGTGCAGTCCCTGAGCAGCCTAAAAGATAAAGAGGTTTGGTTACGTTCCATTTTGGCCAACACAACCCCAAACTACAGAGATTCATTTCTTCTTGGAGGTTCCAGAAGACGCAGGGAGTTGGGCTGGAGGAAGGCACATGCCATGTCACTGTCACCCATCCCAAAGGGGTGGGAAAGTCCCAGGGCGACAGGGCTTGTGCCAGCACAAGCCACCACCACATTTCAGTGGTGCTTCCACCTACACCATGCACACCTGGGGGTTTCTTCAACCAGCCCTTCCCTTCCAATAGTTTAAAAACTGTATTTTCCCTCCTTATTTCACACACACAGCACAGTATGAAACACAAGCTAATAAGCTTCCCTCAGGCCAAACGTGATGGGTATAGATAAGGTCAGTCTGGCGCTTATCTCCCACAAAGCTGCCTATTATTAGCAAAACAGGCTCGTCTCTACAAACTGTGCATTAGTGCAGATCAGCCAGAGCAACACAGGCGGCCGGGCCACCCCACAGCTGTCACCTCAAAGGCACCCGGCTTGTGTCAGCATGCTGCAGGAGGCCAGCAGAGAACGGGGATGGTTTTACTTTGGGATGAAGGAGGCCTTGCATCGGCTATCCCTTTGCACTACAGCCCTTGAGGTAGCTCTCCAGTAACTGGTTCAGAACACAAAGCTTAAAAAAGCTGCAAGAATTTAGGGGTCATTTTTAGCTCTAGAAAAACTTCAGTATTCTCTCCACGCTTTTGCGAGCAGTCTCATTCATCTGCTGCTAATCTCTGCTCAGACACTCTCTGTTGACACCAATTTTTAATAAGTACAGGGATTAAGCGGGGTGATTCAGACAACCAAGGTCAGGCTGAACTGGAGCTGCAGCCACCCTCGCTGCAGCAGCACGGACCTACCCCATCATGGTAGGTTCATGGTCCCTAACCCAAGGGACACGACACAAAGGTCCTCCACTGCTTTCCATAGCACCAAGCTAAGGCTGGTGCCTTTGCACATGGTCTGTCTGGGGACCAAACTGCAAAGACATGGCAGCATACAGGAAACCAAAGCTCACCCACCCCAGGAGGCAAAGAGCCCTCCTGGAGTGTTCACAGCATGGTTCCACCAAGAGTGGCAGTTCCAACACCCAAAGTGATGGTCACCAGACAGCTCACGTGCAAAACTCCTCAACATAGATCTCAATCTTAAGAGTCTTTCCCAACTTAAATGATTGTACAATAGGACACTGGGGAGACCAAGTTTATAGATTTTTGAGACAGATAATGCTTTTAAGAGCAAATTCCACCAAGACCTATTGTAAAAAAAAAACCACACCCCCACCAAAGAAACAGTTGTTTTTAAACAGGGATATAAGTTTTATACAGCTAATGCAAGAGGTCTCCAAACAACAAGCGTGGAGGCTGGAAATGACTGTCTGACAACAGCATATCTTTAAACATCGACTGTTCCTCTGCTCTTTTCTATGCCACCAGATCAACTTTGCATTGACAACTTTCCAGAAGTACCTTCCCTAGGGCCCAAACTCTGGGGCAATTCAGCTAAGGAAAAAAAAAGGACACAAGAGAAGAGCAAACAACTTGTGCAGAGTCAGCAGCGTATTCTGGCACCTAAATCAACTGACTTGTTTTCTTTTGAGGAATTGGAAAGGAAGGAAGCGGATCAGCACTTCAGAAAAACAACATTACTACAGCTGTATCCATGGAGCATTTCTGATTCAAAACAGGCTCCAGCAATCTAAGGGCTGCTGCAGATTACACAGGAGCTTGTCTTTGAGACTTATTTGGCATTTCTGGATGAGCCAGTGATGTTATTCCTTGCACAAAAGCAGAGCTGTATGTGCGGTGCTTAGAAGGGTACCCAAGTTGGTCTCTGAACTTCTCCCCAAACTTCTGCCATCCTCCTCCAGCAACGTATCCCCCGGAGAACATGTTATTACCTCACAAAAGAAGGGAAGGGGGAATCTCAGCCCACCTCCCAGAGTAAGACAACCAAGAGGCGTCTTGAGCCCCAGATCCTCCAGCCTGGCCAGCACCAGGTCAAGATTTCAGTGTTTGGACGCTTGGCTAAGAAGAGACTCGCTGTTTCCTGTGTATCTCCTAATAGCTCCTCAGTTTCCAGGGGGTTTTTTTGTTTGTTTGGGGGTTTTTGTTTTGGGGGGTTTTTTTTGTTTGGTTTTTTTGTTTGGGGGAGGGGGGTTGGAGTTGGGTTTTGTTTTGATTTTGGTTGTTTTGTTTTGGTGGTGGTGTTTTTTTTTTAAAGCAGCCATAAGGAATCAGAGACATCCACCCGACAGTTCTGCTCAGCAGCATCAGGGGTAGCATTTTAGATGCTGCAGCCACCACAGTTCCAGCTCCCACTGGATCAGCATCCCCTCTATGCTTCCCACAATGCCCAAATGAGCTCTCAGTATGAGAGAAAAGTCCTTTGTGCAACCACTCTTGTCCCCATGAGACAGCATTAAGCAGTTTTGACAACATCTCTTTAAATATTGTCTAAAAATACAGTTGGCTTTCGAACACTGCAGATGCAGGTGAAGCCTCATAGTGACTGATGTGGCAAGGACAGATGCTTAGGAACAGCTTAGACCGCACTGTTTCAGGGTCTTATGTGTCAAGTCAGCAAACAGCATCATTTCCAAGCAATTCTCAGTCAATAATTATTTCAGAGGATTACTTGCAAATCCTAATCTCCACATGCTTTGAGAAGGACACAAAAAGGATTTTTTTTTTTTTTTTTAAATAAAGTACATAGTAACAACAATGAATGCCTAACTAACAGCTCACATGAGAAGCCAGAGCAAGAATTTGCATTGGTTTCAATACTTTAAGACACCAAACAGCTTCCATTCCTGCACATGTAGGAAGGCAGTCATCTGGCACCTCATGGAATCCATGGCCCGTTAGGCAAGCACACCCTCCCCCTCCCAAAATAAAAAAGAAAGAAAGAAAAAAGATTCACCTTGGCCAGAGCAAACATTAGATTTGCTCTGCAGTACTACTACAATACAGATTTAGCCCAATATTTTTGTGGGCAAAACATCTGCTAGGAGGTAATTCCCATTCCTATGGATCCAGAAGGACTTAGAGGTGCTCTCGCTTCCCTACAGCCTGGCCCATGTAGCATCCATCTATCAACATCTCCTACAAGCAAAATCTCCTCACCATAGCCAAAATCCAGGGGGCTTGGTACTGAGCTTGGCCACAACCTGGGACATGAGAAAAAAACATGATCAGAGGTGGGGAACCACTGCAGTTCGTACAAGAGTCTCAACACTTATCTCTGCGGCCTGGAGTACTCTGGTGTCTTGTCCTCCAGTCGTATAGAAAGTCACATTTAGGCCAGGCAACATGTTGACACTCCTGTAACCTTTGAATTTGCTTCTCTAAAGAAATTAAACTAGTCATGTCTAGGTCAGGTTCCACCTTTCCTGGACTGCCTGATGCCTTGGTTAGTGCCTTGACATATCTGGGCCCCCCTCTATATATATATGTAGAGGAAGGAGGTTAAAGAGAATCATTTTTAAATTAACCAGAAAAAATCCTTTAGAAACAGCAGAACTGATGACTCCACAAATACAGAGTTAATGTATGCACTAGGCCACTGCTCTACCACATTTGGTTTTTGAAGGATTCCACTAACAATGGAAAGTCACTCCCCTCCTCTCCATTTTGTTAGCTGTATTGCCTTTCTAAAGGCAACCAGGAGATCAAAGTGATTGAGAAACAATCCAGCCAAACCATTAGTAATGCCACTGAAGCCAGAAAAATTGAATTTCACCTTCTAGGGCAAAGTTGGAGCCTTCCAGTGACAACCAGATCCCGGACTAACCCCTTGGACTGTACTGGAAGCAGAAGGTGGTGTTAAATCATCACATTCAGTTGATTATTTGTTACAGCTCTATCACAGTTCTCACCACGGGTCTTAGAATTGACAACTACTGCAGGATCCAAGCCAGATACTAACGTAATTTCCAGAAAAATTGGCCTCATCCTCCACGTTATTGCATGAGGTGTTTTCCTTAGAGGACCACACTCCCACAGGGCATCCAGCTATGCAAGCCTCAACCACAGAAAGCCCCCAGTTCAAGTCAATACAAATCTGAGCTTCCCAAGAGAAACTCCTATCCAAAACCATAACTATGGCACTAAGCAGTCCCATGAAGGTGAGTTTCTGCAGCAGAGCTGGAGTAAATCACCTACATACACCATCCTTGCTCTGGGGAGTGGAATAGTCACCCAGCCCACCAGATAACTTCATCTCAAGCTCTGCCAAGTGAAAAGTTTTCAGATGCTCATCAGCTTTGTGCTCCAGGGAGACAACACCCTCTCCTCCTCTAGTAATTTTTAGGAGGGAAGTGCAGATGTGCTCTCACTTTTCAGTTTCTTCTTCCTCCTAAATTCCCACCCCAAGGCTCTCATTTGCTAGAAAAAGTGTTTATGCACCAGCTTGCTAGAATGGGTCATGTACCTGCAGTGTTTTATTGCTGCTCTGCAAACTGATGAATGAGAACACAAAGCAAGCCATGAACTGCACAAGGTCAAGGGATCCAGCTCCAAAATCTACACACAAAAGGACAGATCAACACCATCCCAATGCTCCAGGACAAACCCTGGACACTAGGACAGTCTTTGAAACCCAACTATATCATTCAATACAATCACAGAATGGTTTGTGTNTGTCTCCATAGCAGAGGTGCTCCAGCCCTTGGATCATCTCCGTGGCCTCCTCTGGACTCGCTCCAACAGCTCCATGTCCTTACGTTGGGGGCCCCAATCACATATAAGTTGCAGCTAAAAGGATTTAGGTTCACTTCTCTCCATAAAATTAATTATGTACCCTATGCAAAAAGGTAGTTTATCACTGCTCAAGCGAACAAGGTTTTAAATACCCACCATGGGCTTCTCCAAGCTTCTTGTTTGTTCTCAATGTACAGCTTTCCATTAGAGTATCTCGCACAGGCTCAGACTGTTAATAACTGTTTACTGTGGGCGTTGGCCTTAACAGGATGAATGTGTTCTGGCTGCGTGCCCCATTCTGCTGAAGCATGATATAATCCCTTAAAACACATTATCAAGAACTGCTCTTGCTTAACTAGACCATGTGATTTCCACCTAGCAGGAGAGGACAAAACCCACCAGTTTGCTGCTGCCTTTCCTAGCTCACTCCATGAGCTAAGCAATCCAAAGCTTATCATGAAACACTCACACCAGGCACCTTTCCTCTTCCTCCTTGGCATAAATCACAGACAGCTCCCTGCAGGAAGCTCTTCTGATAAATGCTGAAAGGACCTGGAAGTTCTTATCTGCTGTGTCATGGAGTCTAGGGGATATTTTGTAAAAGAAGTAGGTCATTGCAAAGTAACTGCATAATCAGGTGGTTACTTACATCCTTATGCCTGTAGTATGCAAGGGCTTATTATTTCTGCATATGGCAGACCATGAATAGCTCAGGTCCAGGTCAATCCACACACTCACACTGAAGGCCTAGTGATCAGATGAGCATCTTTCTCATGCTGCTCTGTCAAGGCCTGATTTATGACAGCTTTTCCTTGGAAATGTTCTTGTAGAACAAATTCAATCTTATCATAGAATAGTTTGGGTGGGAAGAGACCTTTGAAGATCATCTAGTCCAACCCCCCTGCCATGCACAGGGACATTTTCAACTAGACCAGGTTGCTCAAAGCCCTGTCCAACCTGACCTTGAATGTTTCCAGGGATGGGGCATCTACCACCTCTGGGCAACCTGTGCCAGTCTTTCACTGCCCTCATTGTAAAAAATTTCTTCCTTAGATCTAGTCTAAATCTCCCTTCCTTTGGTTTAAAACCATGACTCCTCGTCCTATCACAACAGTCCCAACTAAAAAGTCTGTCCGCATCTTTCTTGTAAGTCCCCTTTAAGTACTGAAAGGCTGCAGTAAGGTCTCCCCGCAGCCTTCTCTTCTCCAGACTGAACAACCTCAACTCTCTCAGCCTGTCTCCATAGCAGAGGTGCTCCAGTCCTCTGACTGTTTTTGTGGCCTCCTCTGGACCTGCTGCAACAGGTCCTTGTCTTTCTTATCAGTAGTATTCATGACAAGTCTACTATTTTTTTTTTATAGCAAATGGCATATGGGATTAATATACCACAGAAGTAGATATTCACATGGCTTTTCCATTTCATCAGTTTACATGCAAAATACTGGCTAGTCTGAGATGGACACTATCTCCACCTATTTTCTTCTTCTCCAGCTCCAAATGAAGAGGTGAGGATCTTCTCCATTTAGGCACATGGCTGATAGCTGTTCAGACCCACTGTCTAGTTTGACTTTACCTCCTCTGATTCTGGTCCAGGAAGAGAAGATGTAAGGCCTGACAGGAGGAAGCAAGGAATTCTTGGGCACTGCAGATGTAAAAAAAGAAAATATAAAAATGAAATCTAAAAAATAAAATAAAAAAAGTCTTGTCCCTGAAAATGGATGTGTTAAAAGCTTTGAGATCACAAATGCTGATCAGAAAAAGACCAGCTTTTCCTTAAGGAAGAAAGCAGCCCTCCAAAGAGGGCTACATCAACTTGAGGGAAGAAATTTAGTGGTACTATGAAGTCTGTTAGACTTCGTTGTCCCATGTTTCTGGCAGGTAGAAGCTGCTCTGAGTTAATAGTTAATTGTCTCCATCGGTGCTAAAACATCTGGTTAAAAAGACCCTGTCATGAGGATCCAGGCAGAAATTATAAGAAAATAAGAAGGACCTGAGCAGAACAAAGGAAAGTAAACCAGAGACTAAAGTTGAGCCCATACATCATCAGGAAAGCGCTTCCCACGATGGAGAGGAAGGAGAAGGAAGAGAGTCAGCTGCATGGGGAACAATTGCTGAAAGGAACGGGAAGCAGCATTGTTTGGGAGATTTAACAATGAAGCATATAAACCAATCCCCAACCCTACCCCCAAAAAATAAAAATTAAAAAAAAAAAAAAAAAAGGAAAAGAGAAAATCCCATAGTCTTTGGGAAGTCTCAGAGCTACCTTGACATCACATACGTGCTCCGAGCCAGGAGGGAAGAGACGCTGCTTTGTTTGATTTTTCCCTGAACTGCATTACCAGCCCTTTTCCCCAGGAAGGAAACCTCCACGCTGCCCTTCCCCCTCAAATTCTCAAAGACTGAACCTGGCTCCTTATCCCACCTCCCCCAGTGAAACAGCCCACAGGACAGCAGGGCCGTGTTTTCACTGCTCTGCTGATAGCTCCCAAGAGCCCTGACAGCACAAGGAAATAGGAGCAAAATGCATCAGCTCACTGCTCAGCCACAAATTCAAATCCAACTTGGGGTAGCAGGACATCTGCAAGCTTTTCAGGACCTTTCATGGAAAAGCCTGCAGACCCACCACATTCCTTGCCTTTGTCCCTTTCATTGAGAAGATCTCCCTCTTTCTGCAGGGAAGACCCCAGGGACATCTGCACAGGCAGGAGAAACGGGGCTGTGCACATCCTATTTAGCAATGGTAAAACTCATTGCTCTGGCTCAGTTAACTCCAAGCCTCCCAGCTGTAACATGATCGCAGCTGAATTTTATTCCACTTAAGCCTTTCCCAAAATACCTGTGGTCCTTTGAGGTACTTTTTCCTCTCATCAAAAGCTTTGCAGAAATTAAATCCTATTAGCACATAACGATCATGCAATAACTGTAGCATTTGGTTATTTGGGGTTTTTTTTTACTGACACTGCCTCAGCAGAGACCTTACCATACCTTTTCCTTTAAATATGAGAAGTTCAAAACATCTGAAGCCTCAAAGCATCCTGTGCACAGCATTTAGTGCTAATCCCACCAAAGCTACCCTGCCCTTCACTGCTAACAGTGGTAACGACCCACTGTCGGATCTCAGGGCTCTGCCCTGTCCTACACCAGCATCCAGGATACACCATGTGTAGCTTCACTACACATAGGACCATTCCTGGTCCTTCAAAGTATAGGTCAGGGCAACCTTTAACTGATTGTGTAAGAAATCACCTCCCCATGATGGCTGGCAGAGGCAAAGCACTTGCATGCTTGGACTTTAATTGATCTCAAATGCTGCAACAGCCTTAAAGCATTCTTCTCCACCTGCTTTTTAGTGTTAGAAACATCACATCTTTGCACCTCTTCCCAAAGGAAACCGGACACATCTGTATCATTCACAAGCCCCATTGTCTTTAAGCTTTTTCCTACAAATATCTGCTACAGCAGCAATATCAGGTCAGACACCACCCCTTCCTTAATGATATCTTCTCAAGTTCTTATAGACACTCTGGAAATGAGCTTTCCACCAAGCAGAGGAGAGGGACCAACTGAGTGGACTTATCTAGGCTGTCCTGGCAGCATCAAGGAGAGAGATGGTTCTGAAGCACAATGCTGGGGAGACCCTTGAGATGCCACCCAACTTGATTCCCACCTCTGCATAGGGGATTAATTGTCAGTCGTGCACGAGGCTTGTCCAAGTGGGTCAAAACCTGGAGTGTTGAGGGCCCACAGCCATGCTCCAGAACATCACTACCAACAGAAAGATGTCCTGCTACTAAACCTAACCCATCTTATCTCCAGATGAAGATAAAAACCTTCCTCTTTTTCCCTAGTTCTCCAAAATCTCGGCCCAAAACTGGAAGTGCAAAAGCATGCTAGAAAACAATTATATTCCCTTTTGGTCATCTTGTTCCTTCAGCCAGCCATCAGCCACATTACCACCTTCTCCTAGGTCCTAGATAATCACTCATTTCACCCCGTATCTTGGCAGAGCAAATACAGCATGGCATCCAGCCAAGGCTGAGGACCAAGAGGACTTCTTGCATGTGCCCTTTGCTTAGTTTTGTTCTTGTTTTATCTTAAACCAGGGACATCCACCCAGCCGCCTGTGGTGTTTCACACACCTCAGGGCACGAGGAGCCAGGCAAGAGGAAGAAGGTGCTCTGGCACCCCTGGGTTTGATCCTCTGCGGATCAAGGCAGCAACAAAACCACCCACCTTTAAAAAGGGATCTTGTCAGCTCACATGTGGCTTGATATTGTGTTGGTCTTTTAGGTCATGGGGTTCACAGCAGACAGATCTCCCTTCTCCACCCCCATTTACCAGCAGGCAGTTTTATTTATAAACTATTCCTGCTCCCCAGACACAGGAGTGACAGACCTGCCAGAGAAGCTGCTCTCCAAAATCCACCGCTCCAAGTTGTTTTGTGACAAGGGTGACTTCTAGAAGAAGAATTTAAGAATCCTGTTATACACACACACACTCCTCAGATCTCAGGTTAGAGAGGCTCACCACCAAAGTTTGAAAAGTAAAGTCAAATTTCTGAAATTCACTTTTTGACCTGTAGCTTTTCATTGGCATCTCCCACAGAGCCAGAGACTGGTTTCTAGGGAACGCTTTCAACCCAAGTGTTAAGGGAAGAAGCATGCAATTCAACTCTGAAATCTGCTTTCCAAGGGCATTTTCTCTTCTGAAAGCTCAAAGGATAAAAAAGAAAACCAACCAACCTTATTAAGCATAAGAGGAAGTCTCGCAATAACTTTGTGAGGTGAAAGTTTTTTAAGAGGCAGATATTTTCTGTCCATTATCTGAAACATATTTCCAGGCTTCATTAAGCACATTACAAATTTACTTTTTTCAATGGAAGCGCAGATGCCATTTGATCTAAAGATTAGGATCACATTTCCTTCCTCTAAAGCAGAAGGCAAACATTAGCAAGGACTACTGGGGTTAAAATTTGATTATTGCTTAGGAGAGGTCCAAACTTGCCGAGGCAAGAGACGGGTCTAATAAGTTAGTTGCAACATGTTAAAGGGCATTTAGAGACAGCTACGTGTGCTAGCAATGTTCAAATCTTGCCTTTATTCTACCCTCTCCAACACATTCAACCTGGCCAATAAGTCACCCACAGACTGCCGGGAGCTGAGTAGTGCTCAGCACCACAAATACAGGTAGGGATACACAGGAGCATCCATGTGCAGTGCTATGAGAAAATTATATTGCAATACTGCTACTTGAACAGATGACCTCCACAGGACTCCCCAGCCCACGGCTTCAACAAAGTCTCCAGATATTTGCTCCCCACTCAAGGGACAGCAGGGACCACTAAGCAAAGGGGTGCAAAGCAGAGATACACCCAGCCTGGGGAGCAGATCCAGCCAAGGCTGAATTTATTCCCTTCCCCAGCTGAGTAAGACCAGTTGATAAATAAAATAAAGACTTTGGCAACAGGCGCAAGGCAAACAAGTTTGGAAGCTGTAGTTTTTCTAGTATCTAATTCACACCAAAGGTTGCAGACCAGGGCAAGCATTCAGTTCAACACCTTCACAAATATTTTTGCTAACCAACAGGATGGCTGCCACTTGCTGCTTCCTTCACTCCCAAGGGTAGTTCCACAGTTTTGTTTTCCATTTTATAGGACAGGAGGTCATTCCATACCTATTAATTTAGCTAGCCATACAAATTTAGTTGGAGACCTCAGCAAGCCACTAAAACATAGCTGGCCAGCAGCTCTACCCAACACGCTGGGGTAAAAGCGCTGGGACCATATATCCAGCCTTCGCGGAGGCTAGTGGAACAGATACGACAGCTCTCCAACAATTTAAGGACCAGCTTATGGAGCCCAGAAGCTATAGAAACCTCAACCAACCAGGAGACTCTCACTACTCAGAGAGCCCTACATCCCACCCCAGAGAGGGAGAAAGGCTAATATAAAAGCTGTCTTTGAAATGCTCTTTGATCTATGGCACCAGGCAGCCTTTTTGTCCATGACACTCAAGTGGATGGATTGCAGCTATCTAACCATGACCCAAAGCATTGTGCACCTTCGTCCAGACACAAAACTGAGACCTCTGAAGACCTCTGGAAGCCCTGGACACAACAGTGCTCTGCAAAGCCCAGCTCTGACCCTTCTGCAAAATCAACTTTTGTGCATCAAGCAGAGAGAAGGGGAGGGAAGGGAAATTACGAGGAGGTAGTCCACAATGGCTGAGCTGATTAGAGCCAGCAGTGACTGACTGAGCACCCAGCACCTCCTTGTCCAAAATGCCTGACAGAAAGCAGAAAGCCCAAACTCAGAGAGAAAACCAAAAAAGCAAATAGACCACATGGAATCTGTTTCACTTCCATACGCATTCTCCAATATACAACAGGGCAAGCATTGTGCATGAATAGTGAGCAAGCGACAGGGGAAGAGGAGACCTCTTCAGGCTCTTATCCCTTAGATCCTCACTCATACACTCTGTGACATCCCTTCTCCAAGAGAAGCCTTCAGCTATGGGATCTGTCACCAGGCTGCAGTTCAAGAAAATCTTTATAATGCCCTGCTTAGCACCTTCCTGAGTGGAGACCTATACAAAATGTGCCAAGAGCAGTTTCCTTCTGGTGGCCAAGCTTCTCAAGTGTGGAAATAACGAGCGTACGTGCCAGGCATGCCTCTCCTCCGAGCTCAATTCCTGCTTGTCAGCATCCAGGCTGTGGCAGAGTTGTACCTTTCCACTTCCTCTGCAGTAAAATTGAGTTATTCTAGGCTCATAATTGACACAAAGTCAAACTCCATCTGTTTCCACCAAGATAAAGATTCCTCTGAGGTCGCTCTGCTAAGTACCTGCAACTTTGCTGCCCTACCTCCCACCACAGCTCTCCTGCACAGGGAGCCGAGAGGTGTGTGTGATGCCAAAATTAGTGCCCAGATTTCCTCAGCATTTATTCTGGGCTGGGTGCAAGGCAATATCTTAGTGCTATTTAAGTGCCCAGACCAATGCAGCAAGTCCAATGCTATGCATAGCATCAGTAAGGGAGGGTCTTAGTCTGGAATAAAGAGGAAAAAAAAACAATCATCGCAGGAAAAAGAAAGAAAAGAAAAAAAGAACAAAATCAGGAGAAGAGAGCTCTTTCTGTGGGTATTTTTTGTTACACTGATGTAACTTATGAAACTTCAGAGTCAGACAAGTATCCCACCTATACGTAATTCAGTTCATTGCTTGTTTTAATTTTAATTACTATTTAAGAAAATAAAACCTTTCCAGAGGTGCTACAGCACACAGCCAATATCCAGGATGGGAAAAGCAGCATTGATCTTTGCACCCGACAAGAAATGGGATTAAAAAGACTCAAGCACTGTCTGTAGTCTTAAAAGCAGAGAGGCTGCATGAAAGTATTAGTGAGCTGGAGGAATAGAGAAAGCCAAACAGCAAGAAAGCAGGTATGCAGGCAGGAAATAAAAAGTGTGATTTTTCTTCAACGATATAATTATGAGCGATCAAGCTATTGGGCGACAAATTCGTTTGTGCTGTATAAATAGAAGCAGTCAAGTCAAGTTACCCCATTGCCAAAACTAGCACCAGGAGGCCAATGACTTACTGCAGAGTCATTGCACTTAGTGACAGTTTGGATGCAATTTGATTCTGTCACCGTTACAGCTAGCGGGCAGGAACGGGGCCAGTGAGACCAGCACACTCACCAGCACCTTCCTCAGCTCCTCTCGGCCAGACAGACGCTGTGTGGGAAGTTTTGTTGCCCACTTAGTTCTTCCAAGCCAGAGTAACCACTGAAATTTCTAACCATGTTTCCAGCAACCGCCCCATGTAGGTAGCCACCCTCCCATGAACTAGCTTTGGTCTGCGAGCAGCACAGCACCATCCCCCAGGGTACAGTGCTGGATGGATAAGTGTCTCTGCGAGGTTTGGTTCTCTCTTGTAGAGCAAGATATTCCTTCTTCCATGCAGTGCATGCATGGTGGACAAACTGCATTTCCCAAAGGGACAATGTGGACTGGAGGTCTGTCCTTTGACAGGTAAAATATGGCATAAAGCAGCAGCATCTAGAAAGATGAGGGAAATAATTGCTGTGCATCTGCAACCATGCAGCCAGCAGCTTTCGCTGAGAAGGGTTTTATGTGGAATCCAGCCCTTTCTCGGCGTGCATGAGAAATCAAGGGTGCAAGTCTGCCAACAGCAAAACCGCCACCAGGCTTCTGCTTTGAAAAGCATGAGCACTTTCTGAGACAAGCCAAAAGTCTTCGCAGACCAGAGTCCTCTCTCCAGCAGAGCACCAATTCCCTCTTCCAAGGGCCACAGGATTGGGGGAAAATGAGAGGGAACAAGGTTTGAACACAATCCCCACCCAGGCAGCCTGGATGTATCACATTGAATCTGGTTGCCACGTGGACCTTCAATGCCACCAGGTGATGGGCATTTCACACCATATCAGAAGCTGTTCCAGACCCACAGCCCACACACCTGAGCCATGCCATGTATCCAACCTGTTACAGCCTCCAGGCTGGTCCAAATTTGACCAAGAAGTCCCTGCTGATGGCCAGAAGCATCACCCTTGGATCTAGCAGATCTCTGCAGAGAACAGTTTGCCTTCCTCTCCCCTCCACACACGAAGGCCACTGAGCTTCACAGACATATTTCACAAAGGACACTGGAAGTTACTTTTCAGTTACTCACCAACATCATATGTTCCTATGAACATATACCTAAGCAAAGGTACCAAAAGCTCTTGCTGAGCAGGGGCTAGGAGAGGCATCAAAGCATCCTGCCTTACAGTGCGAGGGATGATGAATCTCAATCAAGGTCAGGATCATGATACACCAGCAACGCAAGTTCCTATATTGCCAGAAAACCACAAGTCTGAGTAACATACAAAGTTCTCCATATCTCATGGCAAACAAATCCCACTACTGTCCCCAACTTGTCAGAAAATAAACTCACATCACAAGGAAGCCCTTTTGAAGATGACATCTTGGAGAAGATTTAGTTTCTTCTCTCCTTTTGCTCTGGATGGACTGAATATTTTAGAGACTCTATTCCCTCATATTCCCTCAGCAACCCCCTCACCTCCATCCCACCCCACCCATCAGCTTCACGCTATTTCATGACAATGTGTATTGTGCTGCTTCCACCACACCATGTAGACTCACCAGGTTCGCAGCCCCTGCCAGGGTAGGGGTACAGTGTAGCGTCAAACTCCCTCCTGATTAAATCAGTTTTCACTTTATTCTGTACTTTATCCTACAATAGCTCATGACCTGTCCTAAAAAGACCCATGTTTAGCCTGAAAACCACCCTTCTGCCAACAGTATTTGGAGAAACTAAGTCATGCCATTCAAAGCAACTCCCATGCTGCTCTCACCTCCAGTGGAGAGGTTGTTTTGTGTGAATAAGCACCATGAAAGTGATGTTTTACAGTTTAACATCACCTTAAGATCAGTCTGAGAACACCAGTGGAAAGCCGAGCCTCCGGAACTGAGTAGACCTCCCATGCTCATCAGCTCCAGCAACATCCCACACTTATTACCACCCCCACATGGGAAAGTGCCATTTCCATATCGAACGCAAGGAGCCAACACATTCCCTACTGTCCTTCTCCCAAATTATTCACAGAGCAACCGACGGAGTCTCTCTAAACCAGGCTGGCGGGGTGCAGCAGAGACAGGTTCAGCTGCCAGACACTTCTGCACCATGTGCCAACACCTCTTGGGGAAAAGCAGCTAAAGATAGCTCGCAGTCCTGTAATCAGACCCATAAGATTGGGATTTTACTCCCACCCCAGCTGATCCACGGTTACTGAGATAGACGCCTCCTCTAGACCCAGGAGCTGCCTGGGTTTGAAGACCTCCATCATGTTCCCAGTACAACCCCAGTGTACTGAAAAGTACCCAGCCATCGGAATGAAAAGCAGCAATGCTTGGGTAATGGTTTCTAGCTGCAAAACACACCACGGTGAGCATCCCACAAGGTGATGAAACAGTCCCTGTGTCACTGCCGCAGCAGCAGGAAGGTTTTCCCATTACCACCTTCACACCCCGCTGGCTCCAAAGATACTCTGTGAACTCAGCCCGTTGGCACGCTCGGGATAAAGTGAGCGGAGTCCTTTGCCAAGTGCCAGTCCCCATAGAGCTCCCAGCTATTTTTGGCAGGTTGTGTTCGAAGCTGAAAGTATTTATGGTATCTAGTTACCATTCATCACTGGGAGAACAAAATAAAATAAAAAAAAATATCACTAATTAAGTGTTCATCATTTGGCTATTGCACCAGAGAAAATCAGTCAGAAAAGGGAAGGAGGAAAACTATTGCAAATTCCCTTTTCTTATCCAATCCCACATGCTCCACTTCTAGTGGCCATGGTCTTCCAGTGTGGGACCTGCTCATGTGAAACAGTGACATTACGCTGAGGTTATTCTTGTAATGGAGCACAAACTACATACTAAAATCTTGGAGCCATGCAAAGATCACATCAAGCCTCTCACATCAGCCTGTACCACCCCCCAAAAATCCCACCTCTCAGGCATGTCTCACCACCTTCATGCAGGTGTAGCACACTCTGCCCATTCCAGCCCATCACCAAAGACAAACCTCCATCAAGTCACCTCCCTCCCTGCAGATGCCACCCAGCTCCTTCTGCAGGGTAGCTCAACCACCACCTTCAAGTTCTCCATGGCAGCTCTTGGAGAATGTTTTTGCCCACCACAAGAGGAATGAATACCTACATAGTGCACACACAAAGCATTTGGGGACAGGAATTGCAGGACAAGGCTTTGAATCCCAGCTTCATCACAAGCTCAGTGGTACAGATATGCAGGTAGATTTGGTTTAAGCATCTCACCCCCTGACAGAAAGAAAATGGGATGCTGTGTGTTTGAGAGTCCGCACCCAAAAAGGCACCCATGGTGCATTGGAAGCGCTGCCAGTGAGCTGCAGTCAACTTGCTAAAGGTACTCTGAACATGTCATTGGAGTTGTACTCCCACTCGTTAAAGAAGGCACCTGAGAAGTTGAATTTGCTAGCTCAAATTAAGAGTGTCACAGCAGGAAAAGGCTGAGCAGCCCACCTAAGGAGAGGTCCTTTCCAGGAACAAGCCTCTTTCCTTCACATACAACTGCTCAACAGCTTGTTTGCATGAGTTCACTGGGTGAACGTAGGAGAACAGTGCACAAATAGTCCTGTGGTAACACCTGTCCTGCAGATGGTTTATACAGGCTGCTAACACCAATCTTCAACTGAGGATACACATCTTGACATCCCAAAAGGCAAGCCTCAGAGAGAGGTGGCTCACACCAGGTCTTCCTGGTGCCTCTCACATCCCAGGTATGCACAGACCTGGTTGGAAGTGTACAGGAAAGCAGACACCTGACTCCTCACATGAAATCATTCATTTTTGACACCATCAGACATGTCTGCAGAGCAGCTGTCAGAAGCACAGTTAGCCAAAGACCAGCACCCAAGGAAGTTGGATTCACAGGAACATACCTCAAGGAGAGAAAAATCTACATATCTATCTGCCTTTCTACAGCATCCAACTCTTCACAAGATCGCCCTGCCCCACTGAGGCAGTGCCAGGTCCTTTATTTTGCAGTCACAGGACTAGGAAAGACACTTACCTTATTGACCAAAACCACTGAGGATGCCTGCATAGAGCAGACTGATGAGCCCAAATCACCTTCATCTTGCTCAGACATCCTTCCTGCAGACTCATCATCAAAACATCAGACCAAGACTTTACAGCTACCTCACAGTATCTGAGGAGAAATAAACAACAGCTCAAGTGTTTCTTAATTTAAGAGGCAGGATGAAAAGCTCTGTCCTTCCGCATTCCCAGGGTGAAAAAGGAATTAGACAGCACAAGCAAGAACTAAGCCCTCTTCTCTTCAGATGCCTTCATCTTGCTGGAGAAGAAGTACCTGGAGTTCACTAGTTCCTGCAAGCAAGCATCTCTTGCATGGCCAGGGAGGAGAAAGATTTCTGCTTGGGACTTCAGGCTGCCCACAGCATCGCAGAGGTGACCCACTGTGGGACAGGCTCCCAAGTAGAAACGAGACCTAAGACCCACCAGACAGTATCCCTGAAGCTGCAGCAGCTACACCCAGCTATGGACAGACCAACCAATATTTCTGCTTTCTCCTTCACTGGCAAGTGTTGATACACCATGCATCCACTCAAGCTCTCTCGGTTAGGCATGGAAGAGGCCTGCCAGCCCCCAAAGGCTGGGACAACCCCAAGCCCAGGGACAACCCCCCAAGCCCAGGGACAACCTGTCACTCCCTGCTGCCGTTTGCTCTGCGGGGCCCATGCAAGCTGAGGTGACCACATCACAGTCAGAGAGAGGGACACAGGCTGACATGAGACACCAGCCACCTACGCCCAGGGGTGATGTTCTGCTTCCTAGGATCCCATGAGGCTCAAAGCAAACACTTGCCCTAAAACCCAGCATGACTTGAGCTGCGCAGGAGAAAGGTCTAGCTTTCAGAAGAGGAATAAAGGAAATCAAGGCCAAGCCATTTTTGTGGGGTAGTGCATTCAGGCAAGTTCTGCTCATCCTTCCAGTCAAACTCTCCCTCTGCAAAGTAACTTCCAAGACGAGAAAAGAAAAAAGAAAATAAAACAAACAAAAAACCTCAAAAAATATGTTTTCTTAAGCATAGGCATTTTCTGACTAAGCTGGACTGTGACAGGACACCACAGGTCTTCACCAAGCCTATGCCACCACAACACCAAGATCTTGCAGCATTTTACAGTTTTTCTATGAAAGCAAGAGAAGTGGCAAACCCTACTTTTTTTTTATGTTATAAATGATGGACAAAGTTAGAACATCAAACTCTGTAGCTGCTTTCAACTCTAGAACAAGAAAATTATTTGAACACAGCCCTCATGTTTCGTGGCAAGGAGAGGATTTATTACTACTGGGACACAAGACTTTTCCCACAGGCAGGTAGCTGCTGCCTTCCCAAATCTCCCACCTGGCAGTGAGCCCTGGGGGGAATCCAGACACCTCAGCAGTCCCTATATACCCACTCAATCACAGAACAATTTATTTCAGAGCTCAGCCACTTGCAGCTATATTTATTTTTTTAGTACCAGCTATGCTGTCTCAGCCCAATGCTTTTTCTCGACAGCTCTGCCATTTAGCAAGCATTAAACCTGATGGTGCATGAGATATAACAGGGTTTTACTCACACCCCTGTCCAAGAGCTGGCTCAGTAGAGCTCACAGCCACAAGTGTTTTAGGTAATATTTATCTCATACCTTTGCTTCCAGAAAAAGTCTTTCATAAACAAACATATGGGATCCATCACCAAAAATAGCCAGTTTGGGAGCAGAACATCTTGTCAGCTTCAGGCAGTGCTGAAGCACAGCAATAAGTTTCAGGGCAACCAGGTAAAAAGGAGCCAGCAGAAGACAACAGTGGCCAAGCTGAGACATGTACAAGGAGAATGTGAAGTCCAGCTTCTTGACCAAGCACCGGGACACTCCCGTGAAACAGCAACACTCATATAGGAGCTTTCCTCTCCACCAGATGTTCCTCCTGGGACTCCAGGAGCCTTTGTAAATAATTATCTTAAGGAGCCTAATAAAGGGTCGGGGGAAAAAACAACAACCCAACAACACATGAGCAAATGAACTGGGCTGAGGTCCAGATTTGATTCCAGAGTCTGGAAGGTTAGAGGTGAGATGGTACACGTATGATTTAAGCAGTGCTTGCCACCACCTCCTCCTACCACTTGCCTATTTTCTCTTCCTCTTCGACCTAATCCCAGGCTCCACCACAGTTGTATTTCACTTCCAACTTGAAGCAGAAAGCTTCTTCTAAAAAGTGTGAAATGGGCCAGGGATCCAGTTAGCAGGTCTCAAGGTAAAAAGAGGATCTGAAATCACTGCAACAACCTTCCCTTGATCCAAAAGTCTGGTTTGTTTTCTGACTGCAATATTCAAACAAGAGACACTTCATAGGTGTTTGAACTATAATAAGTACCAATAGATGCTCTTTCTCCCCGGCTTTACAACATTTTGAGTCAATTCAGATGTAATAATTAGTGTATCAACTCTGGTAGAAATCAGATGGCTTTGCTACATGAGGTACTGGAATTGGATAGCCCCAGGAACTCACATTTCCACTTATATTAACTACAGCTTTTTTTGGACTGGTTGCTATCACAAAGCCAAGTTAGAAACACTGGATGCTGTGCTAAATCCCATTAGCTGATTACACGTCTGAGTGGCAGCATTTGCTGAAAAAAATGAATCCAACTGCCCAATTTAGGAACCAGACGGTCACACTGACCTTGTGCGGAGCAGCATGTAACAGCAGCAAATGTTTGCTTCCACTTTTGCCAAAAGCCATCTCTTTCAGCAGCTCAGACTATCTGTAGCACAGCCAGAGCTGATACACCTCAGACTAACCCTGGCTCAACCAGCCTAAACACCCGAGCAAGGCTTTGCAGAGGGCAGGCATGTTTCTGCCATCATACTTGGCAAGCATCACTCTTGCCAAGTCCCAGCTCCTCCCCTCCTCCACCTCCTGCCGTGCCACCGGTTGGTTCAAACCAGCCTTCTTGATGCTCTTCTAGAGAAGCCCTCTCAGCACATCAATATAACAGAAAAGGAAATAAAAGTGATTCTAAAACTAGGATAAAAGTAAAACCTTCAAGAGCAGGGTCTGGGACAGCCTAACACACACACACACCAACCAGGACTGATTTGTCCTGTGTTCACAACCAAGGGGACACTCATGCAAGAGGACAGCAACCTAGAAAGACCTTCCTGCCATGGCCAACAGCAGGCAAACCTCAGGTTTGACTCTCCCATGTCTTTCTGCACATTTGTGGCATTGCTGTCAGCAGTCACGGAAAAAACAACAGGGAAACAAACAAGCAAAGTGCCTTCACACCCTGGCTCCACTTCCCACCAAGAGCAGCCAAAGAAACAGCCTCCCTTTTCAGGTCCTTGACTTGTTCTTAGCTGTCTGGTTTCAACCTCCAGGCTCCATCCCTCCTGGAGAAGGAGCTTTTGCAGAGGCTGGAGATGAACATTTTCATTTCCTCATGCCAAAAGGAAAAGGAAACTTCTAAACAGCTGTTCTGATCACACCACTCTCCTGGAAAGCAGGTATCACCACGTCTCCCACTTGGGGAATTGAGCACAAAAAAATAAACTCTATTCACAGTTTTAGAGAGAAGCTGTGGGCACCTACCCCCTGGAGAAGGCTCCAGGTTGCAGATCTGAAGAGGATGGAGATGTCTACATAAGCATGGAGCAAGCTGCCCAAAATTGAGGAGGACAAGACATGCCCACACTCAGGCTGCAGCAGCCTCTCCACTAATCCAAGCGCATTCAGGCAACACATGGGAGCTCCCGGGAATTACATGACTCCAAATCAAGGTGGGAGCCAGGTGATTCCTGGCCCAGGTCTACAACACTGTACCCTTTTCTAGCTTCAACTCATGTTTTCACCATCCTTGCAGAGGTCAGTGCCCTGAAAGACCCATCAAGCCAAGCTGGGAGAACTGTCCTCCCTGCACTAGTGTTCAGTAGTTGCACAAAAGCACCAGGACATCTTTCTCCGAGCAAAGAGCAGACTGGAAAGATGCAAGAAGATAGATCCTTCAATTTAATTCAGTCCACACTGAGACCAGCTACCACCTTCATTAAGCATCAGCTGGCTCATTACATCCACATACAGCACAGTAACCAGCCGTTACTCCGTTTAAGACGCATGCTTGACCAGTTTACAAGCCTCATTCCCCAAATTGTCCACTTTATATATTAAAAAAAAAAAGCACATTCAGGAGAGACTTACAGAGCAGCAGCACTTCCAGCGTGATTCCTCATTGAACATTTCTGTACTGCTAAAGGACCCGAAACACCCACATCTCTCCAGCCTTGCTGATCGTTAAAGTTTTAATAGCGCTGATAAGCTCTCAGCTGGAACAGCTCTTGCGCACAGTAAGTTTTTATCTGCCACAGAGCACAGTTGTTACAAAGCCTTCCTTATCACTATTGCAAATATCAGCAGAGATAGAGAGCAGCACGTAATGCCCGGGAAAGGAAGGTGCAGAAGTACAAGTGGACAAGTTGTCTTTTGACTCCGTTTGCCCAAGCTCGTGACCTCAGGGGCTCCCTGCTCCTCACCCCACGTACCCTCAAAAGCTCCACAGCCCCCACCGAGGACAGCCCTACATCTAGCCCAGAAATTGCTCAAGGAGCAGAGCAGACTCCAGACCTTAAGCCAGTGGTCCAGATCTGTCCCTCCAGGGAACATGCAGCTGAGCTACAAAGTTCAGGGAAACAGGGAAAAAGCCAGTATTTTCCCTGAGTTGGGGGGAAGAAGCCAAGAAAGCATAAGTGATGGTCTCATGGGTCCTATACAGCACTCGGTACAACCAGACTATTACCCCAGAAGTTTGGATTTAAAGACTCTCATGATAGAAGGGTTTTAACATTATAAGACAAAACATTTAGAAATATAGAGGACTTCCTCTAGTTTAAGCTTATTCTGCTCTTAGAAATGGATTTATAACTGATCCCTGCAGGACATCTCTAAGAAAGTCTGGACATCAAGTTACAGCTTCACAAAAAACCTCAAAGGCTTCATTCCTGCTAGCTAATCACATTCCCCATGGTAATACAGCAGCATTTAGCACATCGAGATAAAAACCACGAGGGGTTTTCAGCCCAGCAGAAACCTTTGCTTTCAGGTCATGGGCTCAAATCCAGCCTTGCTATTAACCAGATGACCTCTCCCCCCACATACCTCACCCCCTACCAGCATTTATCACCCTGCTCCAGGTGACACTGGGGCAGCTCACCAGCATCATTAAGGCTTCCTAATATGTCGGTATTCAGCCAAACATGGTTTGAGATCAGCGTGCACCAGAGCTTTCCCAGATTGGCAGATGTACTGTAGCAGGCAAGCTGTTTGCAACACCATCGTGGAGGTGACCCCTAACAAACAGCATTTCCAAGCTGCAGCAAGTTGTGGTGGAGCTGGGGTTGCATTACAGACCCAATGCAGAATCACAGCAGAGAAGGCTTTGAAGGCTGGAAACTCAAAACAGAATGAATCAACCTTGCAAATGAGAGCAACAGATTGCACTCAATGTCTTTCTTTTGGGGGGAGAAGAAAGTGTATGTTTAGAGTTGATCTAGGTAGGCATAATGCCCCAAGAGCTCTGACAGCTCCTAGCTAGAGGCCATGTATTTTAGTCTTTCCTAGAGAGACAAAAGTAACACAGGAAAAGGCTCCCACTTCCCCCAGTTGCTGGTGAGGTGCTCTGCCCTTTGGTGGCATCCCCTGTCTATTTGTTAGTCCATGCAGGGTCGGTCACTGGTACCCATCGAGCCATGGCAGGTGGTCGCGTGAACTCCTGACATGTTTTTCATGCCCTAAAAATGAGACTATTAACAGCTTCTTGGTGATGGTCTTCACTGCCCAGAGAAATATATTGCTCCATTCCACCCCCCAAGTACTGAGCATGTCCCCAAGTGCCACAGGTTGCAGCAAGCATGATGGCTTCACAGGACTCTGCAGTACAGCAAGAACAGGATTGCACCCTGGTTTCCCATGCTGGTTACCCCCATCCTGGTGACACTGCCCGCCTTCTCCCCAACCCCTTCACCCTTCAACAGGGAGAGCAATTTTCCAGGCTGCTTTGAGTTAATGGAGTGACATTACCACATACATCCATCTCACTTCAGACGATGCTCACAGCTCAGTTAAAGACTTTTGCCTTAAAGAAAAACGTTGGTAGATGCTAAATCGTAGTCACCAAATGCAAGGTGTTCTAGGTGGACTTTTTTTTTTAAAGACTCAGGTGATACGTGTTGGCCCCATTGACAACATCTAGGAAGTTGAACAGGTTCCTGCTTCCACCACAGCTCCTGTGACAGCAGGAGAGATGCCCACCGCCCTCAGAGGGGTTTGTTGGGAATGGCTTGCACCAAAGGCACAAAGACCCTCTTCCATGCAGACACTCCCTTCCAGCTCCAGAGGTCTAGCAAACAGAGCAAGTTCTGACCTCCTCATACCTCACGCAAGCTCAGGACCGGAGCTGAAACCACAGCACATTGCAGGGTCGGTACTTGCCCGGGTGCAGACGCAAGGAAAGACATTGCCTTGGATTCTGGCCTTCAGCCGCAGTGCTTCTACCCATGTTTTCAGGGACAGCGGCTCTGTAGCTGTAGTCCCACAAGCAGCTTTATTTCTCTTTGCAAAGCAAAACTGTTTAAGGAGAACCCACACAGTCTGCGTTTCAGGAACAAGCGTCTACGCAGCAGCATGACCTTGCAAGGCTCAAAGTCTTGCCTGACAGCGTAAGAGACACCAGAGCACACTTATTCCCATCACATTAACATTTTAACATATACAACTGTCTTGCCCACAAGTACACTGCATTCCTTTAACATATAGCTCTCCAAGAGCAAGAGCCTGGAGAGCCAAACAACAAAAAAAAAATCATCCTTACGCAAAGGAGACAGATTAGGAAACACTTGTGATAAGGGAAAGTATCTCCAGCCGAGCTGTCAACCTTGCACTTTAAATTAGGCTTTTAATGAGGACTGCAAGCACTCTGCATTTCAGTGATTAACTCAGAGCTAAATTTGAGTATAGGTGCTTCGTTTTTAACGCAGATTCTACCTCCAGGTTTCAGGCAGGAGCAGAAACCGAGGAGAAGACAAGCACAACTATGAGAAGTTTGCAGGCTGTCAGACACTAGCAACTTTTGAAGCTAATGACAAAGCCCAAGCAGGGGGGTAATCCACCCCTAAAATAAGAGCCACCCACCACTTCATATTTACAGAGCATCAAATGCAGCATAGCAGTGGATTGGGAGCTCATAGGAGCCAGCTTGTGAGCGTAGGGAAAAATGAGACAGCAATACATGTATTTTTGGCAGGCATTTCGATATTTGTGCAAAAGCTGGAAAACAGGGCTTACAAGTTCAGTGTACTAAGTGCAGAGCAATCCTTTATAATAAATATAATTTGCAAGTGAACAGGAACGCATCTAAAAATAGACGTTTTGAGAAGCCATAGGTCTCGCCTTACCTCTTGACTTGAGAAATTCCAGCACCCCTAACAAGCCCAAAACCATCTACAGATTACAAGGACTATTCAGCCATTATTACTGCGCAGATCTCAAAGCTCAATCAGCCAGCTCATGGCCACGGATGGAGAAATCACAACCCAAAAAGCTTGAGAGAAATGGAGCAAATCACACAGCTGGATTTCCGCCTGGACCCCCAGACCAGGACACGAGTGCTGCCTTTTTGCTGGATTTCAAACTGCAATAGGTTTGATTGACAGTTTAAAGTCTCATCGACAAGTTACATGAATAATTAGTAGGCAGATTGACACCAAAATTCCCACAATACCTGCAAACATAATCACTGCTGCATCAGGCGACTGCCTACAAAACTTCACCTACTTGACAGCCTCAAGAAACTTCTTTATGGGGCTTCTTCATAAAAGAAAGTAGTTAGGTAAGACAGACACGCTGGTTTTGAACATACACTTCTTACCTTCTCCATAAAGCCTTTTTTGTCTCCAAGAAAGGTCAAAGTGTTGGATGACTCCTTCCTACATCAACAGCTGAGACACACAGGAAATATTTTATTCTCAAGGAAAGTATTAATTACCTCTTGGCAAAAAAAACCAAACCCAAAAAAACAAACACATGCACAACAAAACCCACACAAATATGACAGAGTGACCTCACCACCATGGTAAATCCCTGTAAACAAGCCTTAGCCCTCTCTCCATCTCAGAGACAGGATTTGGGCACCAGCAGCACCTCCAGTTAGCATGACCTGGGAAGCTCCCAGCACCACCTTGCCCCTTGGCAGCATGAAGGAGAAGCACTGGGCACAGCAAGGGGACCTGAATATATCCCAGTTTTACCACCATCCTCCAAGGTTTTGCTCAGACAAGAGCTCTGCAGTCAGCACGTGGGTTTCAGATGGGGTCACACACAAGGGACACCTTGGAAGGGCCAAGCCTGCCCCTTAACATCAGGTTTCTGCCCTCGTGGCAAGGTCCTAAGAAATTCAGCAGGACAGCAAGCCTAGACACGAGCCTCAAATCCTCTCCAAGCTCTTAAGTGACCTGCTCCAGGATTAGACCTACTTCCTAACAATCTTGTGGAGCACTCGGTGCATCACCTTGCCACCCCATGACCTTTGGGTACCAAGTCCCAACCACTAGCCACGGGGCTGTAGGCATCTCCAGGTCTGAAAATGTAATGTATTTTATTTGTTTTGCTGCAACTCTGCAGTAGGCAACTGGACTGTTGACTTGATTTTTGACTCAGGCAATTTGATTTATGATTAGGTGACTGTCAACTCAAGAGATTCATCAAAACGAGATAAGTGGCCCAAGATATAATCTATTAGAGTGGCTCAGAAGAACACTTGGACGTTGAAGGGTACAGCCAGTCCATTACATCTTTTTTAAAAGCTACATCAAAAATACTTACTAAAGGAAACTCTGGTCTTCACCTTGTGCTATTTAAGTCAGACGCACGATGCTTTCCCCGAGCAACCTGTGCAAATGTGAGCCTGAAACTTGGCACAGCTAAAAACAGCGGACGACCAGAATATTTCTGCACTGTGTCTCTAACCTCAGGCTGGGGGAGGGAGAAGTTTCATTTCAGCTCACCAAGGTGGGGGAAGGGAAGCAAAACGCAGGGACCAGACATTTATAAAGAGATTGTGCAAGTCACAGCAGAGTTTTAAGAGAGTTTTAAGAAAAATGGCAGAATTTAAAAAATAATAAATTAAAATTAAAAATTAAAGGCAAGCTTACTGTAAGGGGAAAAGCATAAGATAAAAGCTGCTTTAGCACAGTGTCACATGGTAAATCTGAAAGTGAAACAGATTCTTTTGAGCATTCCCAGACAAGAAGAGCATAAACGTACAGTCCATCACCTCCAAGTCCTCCGGGATCCAGCGACCTGAACACCAAGCGCCAGGCAAAGCCTCACAGAAAGCCCGGCTCCCGAGCAGAGTGAGCAGTGGTTAGACAGCGGGAGGGTTCAATATCATCGTGACTAAGGAATTACGTTAAAACCAGTACAAGATATTTCCAAGGAAGATATTAGCTGCCACTGGGACTCTGCACAGATGCGGGAGCCTGGTGACGGAGCTGGTGCCCAGATTTGTTCATCACCCCAGCCAGAGGGAAAAAAAAAATAAATAATGCAAACCCACTTCAACAACACCTGGTTCAAAAGCCACCAAAAAAAAAAATCAGTGCAAAAAAATATTCACAAAAGAAACATTTTTCATAAAGCTGATCCTGCCCAAAGACCAGGCAGGCAAAAGAGACAGAGCTCAATCACAACTTGTAATGGATTCAGTATGTGAAAACACACGACGCATCGAGACAGCCATGAGCACGGAAAAATTTCCAATTGCCACCCAAGAAGGTCCTTGTTTGAATATCCTTCAGGGGAACACTCTGTACCTTGAAACCACTCCTTGGCAGAAGCCTTATACAAATATTTAATTACATATAAAAATAAGGCTTTCTTCAGGTTATTGAGTAATGACAGGCTATTTAACCAAATATTCAGGCAGTTGTCCTGCCAGTATCTGAGGGTATTTTTGGAGGAAGTGGGGAGAACACAGTGCTTAGCTAAAGAGGAAAAAGTAGCAGAGCCAAACACCAGGGTGCAGCTTTCTTTTTTTTTTTTATTTTTTGAAAGTCAAGACATGCATTAAAGTAGCTGTATCTAATCACTGTTTATAGAGGGGCTGGCAGGCAAAAGCAACCACTATAAACAGTCTTTTAAATCTCTTTTCCCAGCATCATGCTTAGAATATTCCTACAAAGGTCTGTTAAACACCACCAGCATACTCAGGGTCAGGGAAAGCCAGTGGGGAGCAGGGCTGGAAGGGGAATATTTTGCTTAAGGAAGGGGAATGAGGTGCCTGGGTCCCACACCCACACTGGATATCGCACCCCTGCAAGACCCTCCTGGACCTCTGGGTGGGCAAAGGTTGTCACCTCCATGGTATCTTAGCACGGTTAAGGAAGCAGCTGGTTGGTGTGACACTGCCCTCTCCTGAGCAGAAGGAACCGCTCAGCTTCACACCCAGCTCAGTACAGTGATTTTTGGAGAGCAAACACCCTACTGCAAGGGGAGAAGCCAAGAGACACCACTCACCCCAAAACAGCTGCAGCTGGCACCAGAAGAGCCCAAAGCGGCCACAGCTTCCTCGCACCAAGAGCACTTGCTATTTTTCTGCACAAGGGCAAACTACCAGAGTCACCTCTTCCCCCACCATTTGGTCTCCTTGAAGCACAATTATCAGCTGCTGTAGCCTAACGAAGCCTCTTTATGGCCACAACCAAGTGGCTGCCAGGTGGATCCCCTCCCATCATCTCAATATCAGCAAGAAGGTGCAAAGCATCTCATTAAAGGGCTTTTGGACAGAAGTATCACCCATCTGCATGCATCTTCTCAAGGAAAAGGAATTTCAGACCAGCATCATAGCCTTTAGGGAAAGCATGTTCCTACACCCCTTGTTTGTAGAAAAGCTGCTCTCAGGAGGAGCCCTAAATGCCCATCTGCATCCAACCCCAATACCCTCAACATCAGCAATAACCGCACCTTCACGCACAAGCCGGTAGCTGTACAATAGCAATGCCGTGAGTATTTCAAAGGTGCAACCGTACCCTTTTATCTTCACCCTCGGGAAGACTTACAAAGCAAGTTAAAGGACAATATTCCCTGCAGGTGTGTCTGTTAAAAGGGGACCCAGATCTAACTTCCACCACCTATGAGCATCAAAGTGCCTCTGAGCAAAAAAGAGGGTGAATGAGCCATCTGCTACCAGAATCTTGACCTCAACCCATAACACCATCTGCAATGGTGAGTTACTGTAACCCGCACGTTAAAAAAAAGAAACAACAAAACCTTAAATACACTGATTTTGGCATTGAGCGGTCAGAAACACTACAGCAATTTTAATGCAGTTACTTGAGATCAAATATGCATGGCGGTTTATGAATAAAAATGCAACAAATAGTGCCTGGCCCTTGCAGCTGGTTCAGGATCTCATTATAATCTTTCTGGTTCATAAAAGCAATTTGTTGCCTTGAAAAAAACTAAACCCTTTATCATTAATTCCAAGCCAGCAGTTTCTGAATCTACAACCCGACACCAAATAAATTGATCGAACCAGAACTCATTTTCTTTGCGCTGCTCATTGTCGACGCACAAGACAAACATCAGTCATGCTTCGCCTTCAAGTACAGAATTCATCGCGAGGAAGAGCGTAACGTGCAGAACATGCTTATTTAATAGAAAAAGTACAGCTTGACAGAGACACCCACTCTAAAATTAACTCTGCCTCAAAGCAGAGCTTATATGTGCTGCTGAAGAAGCACCTTCTAAATCACAGAGAAATATTCTGCAGCTAAATATTGCTGGGATATTGGCGTGAAGATGCTTCAAGTCTTGATGGAGGAAAATATGTGAAAATAGCAGGCTTTAAGGATCCAGGATGCTCAGGTGCAGAAAGGCTGTATAATGTATTAATGGACCACTTTCTGTAGCAATCTGATGACTGGTGAACATAGAAATGCCAGACAAAACGCAAGGCAGGAAATCCATTACTTCAGCTTTTCCCCAGCCACACCTGCCAAGTGCGCGCTAGCAATTTCTAAGAAGGAAAGAAGGTAGAAGGCATTGATCCTGCATCGCTCTGTGATCCAAACCCAAAAAAGCTCTTTACGAATAAGCATCGGTCTAACTTTTGCTCACTAATAAGCAACAGTCTAAATTTCCTGGCAGCTGGGAGCAGCCCGAGGAGAATACAGCAACCGAACGGAGTAGTCGGGTTTAACATTCTCCATGCACGGCATAACTTTCTAACGGAGAAAAACCTGTACAGGCTTACTGAGCGAGCCCTCATTTTCCTTCATACAGGGACAAAGAGCCAACAAAGAGAACCATAATTCATTTTTATTTTTTTTTTTAATTTCACATGCAGCATCATCATGACTATTCCGATCAGCTATCCGTAATCCCTTTCCAGCCCCAAAATAACCCTTAAGCCAACACGATTACGAGTAATAATAGTGGCTGTAGAGACCCACCCCTGAAAACCCGAAGCATGGCGAGTTTGACAAAGCCAGCTTTTTTCTGGCTGAAGAAGCCCCATTTCCACCTCGCCAGGGTGAAATTTCACAGCTTCAACATCAGGAATTGCTACAACAGACCTTTTCCAGAGGAAAGCTCACATTTCCACTGCAACTCCTCAACGCCCAGTTTTCTAGGCAGTGAATATACCGGACATGGGAGAGAGCTTCAGTAAAACAGCAATGAGAGATTTTTTTTTTTCCTCTCTTTCCTGAATTATTCCTTTTTCAGAGCAATTTCTTTGCCAAGTATCAAGACAAAATAATAGCCTCTACATCCACCCTTTTCCACTCTCTCTTCTCAGTCCTGGGAAGAAATTTGGGGTCCTTAACATGGGGCTTTGCTCTGTGGGGCGGGGGGATGTCCCCAAGAGCCATCCAGGACATCCCTATCGCATCCTCAGAGGGTGCTAGGAGAGCTCGGGTGCTGGACGGGCACAGGGTGCTCCTCCAGCCCCGCGGTGGGCAAACGGCAAGAAATCCCTCCTGGGATTTTGCTGCCTCAGGATTTTACAGTGCCGGACAACCCCGGTGTAAAGCCCCGGGGCCGCGGGACACTGCAGATGCCATTATTTTAAGAGCGGTGTATAAAAATGAAGCGTTACCTGTAAAACAAGTACGGCCTAAAGGAGAAAAGGGGGTGGCCAAATCCACGCCCTGGCAAGTGGGGGGGATCCTGGAGACCCGAGGGGGTACCCCGGGACCTCTCCTCAGGTGGGTGCCCACCCATGTCCCCCACCGCAGGGTAGCACCCCCTCACCTCCCAACTTTGCGTGGGATGCTCCAGGCCAGGTGAACCACCCGGAGGGGTGGGGGGCACACAGCGTTTTAGGGGGCACAAAGGGCAAAGAAACACCTTTTGAGGAAGGAAACACCTTTTGGGGAAAAGAAACACCTTTTTGGACAACGGAGCACCTTTTGGGGGGTCAAACCCAGCA
>VXBL01004900.1:855895-881322 GCA_013400195.1 Aramus guarauna
CGCCCGCTCCCGGGAGCGGGGCGGGGGCTGGGGCGGGCGGCTCCGCCCCGGACAGCGGCAGCAGCAGCGAGAGGAGGAGGAGGAAGAAGAAGAAGAGGAGGAGGAGGAGGCAGGCTGCACCCAAAGGTTTGCAGTTTCTTTTTGGGGGGAGTGTCCCTGAGGGGATGCTCCCGGCTGCGAGCAAACCTCTCAGCAGTGGGGTGCCCCAAGGGTGCAGGTTTGGGGGCTCCCTCTGCTAAGGGAAAGGGTTGGGGCACCCCTGCCTAGGGAAAAGCCTTGCCTTCCCCACGGTGCTACCCCAAACCTGAACCCCTGGAGTCCTGAGGGGCTGGGAAAATCATGGGGTGCTTGGCACTGTACCATGGGGTTTGGAAACGCTGACCCCCAAAAGAGCAGCGAACGCCTGGCTTCATCTCACATCTTCATCACGCGTCACCTCCATCTTCCTCCTCTGAACCAGGATGTCTAGAAACTGTCCACCCCGGGGAGCAACATGTACGTACACACACATGGGGTGCAGCTAAAATAAAAAGCGAAAATAAAAAGCTAACCACGAGTTGGAGGAAATGTATGGCCCTATACACCCCGGGCTGCTGTAACTGGGCACCAGTAAATCCCTGCTTGGCAGTAGGGAACGGAGTGGTCACGAGGGAAAATACATCATTCATATTTCTAATTTTGGGGTATTTGTATCAAAGGCAAACATGTCTCAAAGCCTGCGAGGGGGGACGTTTTGTGCAGTGAGGTGTTCCCACCTGAGTGGATAGAGGAGGACGAAAAAGGGTCAGGTTTGGGCTTTGCAGCCTCCTGATTTCTCCTGCTCCTGTCAATGTGCCTTTTCCAACCCACCCATTGTTTATTTTTCCATCCACTTTCACCACCTGCGCTTGGTCTTACATTAGATCCTGATCTCCCAAGCACGTAGCTGTGCCATGGACAGGACCCATGGACCTCATGGACATGCTATGGGCATCCTGGTGCAGGGTCCTCGTGTTGTAGCAGTTTGGGGAAAGGATGAGCGTTTTGAGGTGTCTGTACCCACTCAGGACTTGTTTTCTGCACACTGCAACAGCAGAGGTGAATCAGAGCACGAAGGATGTCCAGGGCTGCCCAGCACTGTGGCCAAAACCCAACTGTATCCTTGGTGTGAATGTTTTGCCCTTCCTCATGCAAGGTGGCAAAATACTCACCTGAGAGCAACAGATCCCTTTTTCCCTCAAATTGGCCGTTTTCCACCGTTTTGGCCAGCGCTCCGAGCCAGCCCTGGAGGTGTGTATGGTTCAAACGGTGCAAAAGAAGATGATGTGCTGTCAAAATAATAAGCAAGTGCAAGACAGTTGCCAGGCTCATCTTTACCAAGACAGACAAAGCCGATAGCTTGCTAGCAACTGTCTCTCTTTTCCTAAGAGGCGTAGAAATAACCCAAGAAGCTGCACCCACCAGCAGGGAAACCTCGCCTGGAGGGAAAAACTGGAATGAAAAATCAGTATATAAAGTCTGATCCACAGCGACGGTCCCCAGCCCCAGCAGAAGAGACGCAGGGTTGCAATTACAGGCAGCGTTACAGGCAGCACAGGCAGCGGTCCTGGTAGCTGTTTGCCAAACGCTTTTCCTTGCAGTACTGCTGACGGCAGGCATTTCAAAATCAGAAGTCCCTCGGAGCTGTGGTTATCTTAAATCCTGATGAAAATATATCCTGTGGGAGCATTTTATTCGCCGCCTGGTTGCTGGGGCCGTTGAAGAGCTTTAGGATGTGTTTTCCCGCCGGCTCGAAGGGGGGTACGGGACAGACGCAGGTATTTCGAGGCACATAACAAAGTTGTGACCGTAGGTCCTTGTGACTTTGCCAGGCTTTAAACACCGGGGATGAAATTTTACATGCTTGGGTGTCTGCCTAGGGATGGTCTCCTTTTAATTTCAGCAGAAATAGTTCAGCCATTTGTAAGATCAAGGGAAAAATATTTTCTTCTGGCACCAGGAGAAAATATTCTTCTAACTCATGAGGTTCCAGAAACACTGCAGCTGCTCCTCACATCGGCCAGTAATTTGCTTTTTACCACCCATTTGCTGAGCAAAATGCCTCCAAAAAGAATCGGAGTTTGCACATTTTGAGAATATTTCTCCGACTTGGCCAGTGAATCCGACACAGGCTCCCGCCGGGGATGCAGGGCTGGGGAAGGTTTCCTTTTCAAGCCACCTCCAAGCAGCTGTGAAGAGAGGAATGAAGAGCAGAACGACCGTCTTTCCCTGCTGCTAGCAGCACTTTGGCTGCTAAAGGCCGTGCAATGTCAAAAAAAAAGTCACGGAGCGTGCGACGGAAGGAAATTTCATATGAATTTTAAGACAGCTTCTAGGAAAATAGATGCAATTTTGGGTTAGGAAAGTTGTTTTCAGATTTAAAAGTTCCTTATCCCAAAGCTATTTTAAATATCTCCCTTCGGCATGGCTAAGATATCTGCTGTGCTCGTTCCTCACCGTATATCCCCAGCCACATTCATTTCAAAATGATGCACCTATAAAACCCTCATTAAAAACGTGTTTAATCCAGTGGCACTTGCAGTGTCTGATCACTTTTTAAGCTGCTCCATTAGGACCCGGCTCAACGCCGATGCTTTAAACCAGAGGCGAGTTACAGGCGTAGGCAGATTTCACACCACATCCTGAAAGCGTTTTGCTATACGCTTATGGAAGGGAAAAAATGGTCCAGAAGGGAAATTTTTTATTTTCTGGCAGGGAAATATGAGCCTGGAGATCCGGCGATGCAAAAGGGCATCGCATGCGAAGTCTCAGAGGAGACGGCGCTTCGGTATTTCGGGTGGGGGGATAGTGAAGGAGATGCTTCCTGCAGGAGTGGGAACAGAGGGAAGGGATGAACAGTCCTTAACCACAGCATCACCCTCCTCCAAGCCAAACTGTGTTTTCATCCCCTCTGTAGGTAGAGGACAAAACCTCTTCTCCTCCTTCTAGGCTCAAGGGAGGGAAGTCTTTGCTGGAAACAGCCTTGCCTGAGCCCTTCTGATGGCCCGGCCAAGGATCTTTTTTGGTGTCTCGTTCCTCCCCAGTGTCAGAGCATTTTCGGATGTCATTTTTTTTGCATTTGCTGCTGTGTTTAGGGGTGGGAAGGTGACCGTGGGAAGGTCTGGGAAACAAGACAGGGTATGGTGAAAGCACCGCAGGTCCCTCCACGGCTGGCTTTCGGGGGAAGAGGAAGGAATATCTGATTAACTGACCATGTAACCGACGCCACATCTAGGTGGAAAGCACTGAGCAAGGCTCGGAGATTTGCAATGCTATCTTAATTTTGCAGAAGAAGAAAATGAAGCATGAAAAAAGCAAAGCCAAATGTATCTAGAAGACGTCTGGCAGGAAGCGAGCCAAGACGTGTCTGTCTGTCTGTCTGTCTGTCTGTCTCTGCGTGGCAGCGAAGCCGGCGGGAGGTAAATCCCCGTCGTGGCAGCCCCATAGCCCACAGCATCCGACCAGCCCTGGGCGAGGGGAAGGAAGCGGTAAGGGACACGCTATTGTTTTGCCAGTGCAAATACTTGGGGAATGCAGGGCAAACAGGAGGGAGATCTGCGCTTTCCTGTGTTTGTGCTGCGAATATTTTCATTAAGGTGCTTTTTCCCAACTCTTTCTCTGAGGCCTTTGTGCTTCTAATGAGTGTAAGGAGGGTGTTGATTGCAAGCGTCCCCTTCGGCACAATTATTTTACCATAATAACGTTTACAGGGAGAACTTGCAGAGCTATTTTGCTATTACATCCTCTGTATTTCAACCTCTCCTTCGTTATTTTTTTTCCTCATCCGTCTGCCCCAACAAGCCCATGCAAAGTATCCATCCCTGCAGCAGGAGCAGCGGTGAGCTCGTGAGCCCCGAAGACATCACTGAGGGCAAATATGTGAATGTTTGATGTTACCCAGCAACTAGAGATGAAGATATCGTTTGTCCGCTAAGTCAGGAAACACTTTGCCTGTTTGCACAATAAGCTGTGTTTGCTTGCTCTGTGGTAGGTTAACCAGCAGCCCTGCAACCCTTTCAGGAGATAAGACGAATATACTTAAATAGGAGGAATGTCACTGGCATGGTTTATTGCTGCAGGTAAATCAGGTCCCAGCCACCCTCAGTCTCCCCTAATCACTGCACTGAAGTCTTCCACTCTGAGGGAGAAACCATGACCATATCCATGGTCCAGTCATGCAAAAAAAAAAAAAANCATGGCACAGTCTGGAAGAGAGAATGATAGTCAGCACCCTGCATCCCTTCCCCACCGTCAGAATAAAATACTTTGTGGCGTGTCATCAGGACAAAATTAGCCCTGAGCACATCTTCACATAGACCGAGCGGCTGGAAGTCAACAACAAATTCAATCGAGAGGACAAATGAGCATTTTCTTTGGCTGTGAGGAGAAATGACCAGGGAAAGTGATAAACAGAAGCAGAAGCCTGCCCGTTTGATGTCTTATTGCAAGCTAGGTGCTCCTCCACTGCAGGGATGGTACTGAAAAGTAGGCTGTTTTATATAAATAAATGCAGAATATGACATAAGGTGTTTTATCAGGTCAGTCGCACGAGGTATTTACTCATCTTTCTTATCTGAAAGGTGCAGTTGAGCCCTCGAACAAGTGAGTGGAGTACACCTGGGCAAAGGTTAACCAGCGTTTGAGCACACCATTGGCTATCACAGCCCCATCTCCCCCTGCGGACGGCCTCTCTGCCACCACCCTCCAAATCAATTCCTCAGGAGCAAAGTATGAACTTTCCCAGCAAGTGACTTGGTAAACTCAGAAGCAGAAGCTTTACATTCCAAGCAGAGTAAGGATAAAGCTGGCAAGGTCCAAACAGTGAGTTGCAGGAAGCTTCGATTGTCTTCAGATGTGCAAAGAGGCAACATTAGGATGGAGGAGTGGGAGAGATTGGTTGTCAAAAGATGAGAAGATCTGGAGGAGCCAGGAGGAGACTTTGTGGTGATGGTGGTCCAATGACAAGGTCAGGGATGTCTGTCTCCATCGAGGTTTCTCAGGAGGAAGAGCACCCTGTGCCCTCCTTTCCCTCTGAAGCCCTAAAGGACATTGTCCTGTAGCAGTATCTTATGCAGACAGTTCCTGGACTGGCACCACAGCCCTTCAAAGGGCTTGGTTGGAAAAACATGGGTCTGATCAGTCTATCCACAGCCTCCTGGAGGGAGGTGAGGTGGGAAATGGTACATGATCTTGTGCAGACGTCTTAATTGACAAGGACAGCCATTGCCACAAAGGGTATCCACAACTGACTTGGTGGCAAGTCTCAGTCTTGTATCCCAAGCTTTTGAACTTTTACTTGTTGACATTTTTTCCCCCACATTAAATAAACACAATTGGTAGTAATGAACCCATCCATAGCCCTCAGCTACTGCTCTCACTATAAATCTTAGGATAAATCCAGCTCTGTTACAGGAGAAAAAAAATAGGCATGCATTAGCACAAAATCCCATATTGCTTCACACATCGGCCTTCATTACCAAAGGTCTATGAGTGCTGGAGACATTCGTGGCTGTGTTCAATTAGAGGAGCATTAAAATAAACATCTGGATATAAGTCTGGACTAGTGGCTCCCCATCCAGCTCGGCCGAGGGGCAGGGAGTTAGAACAGACGTCTATCTATCTCCCCATCCGCCTATGGTCTGCAGCTGGCCTCGCTCACAAAACATGTGCCTGCTGACTACAACCACGTGTCGTTAGCAGAAGGAATACACCTTGAAGATGTCCACATGACGTTTGGACAGGAAACAGTGGAGGAAAAACCAAGGTGAATGAGCACACTGACCCAGCCAGCAGCATTCATTGCTGGGATGCAATGCACAACGTTCCCAAGACCTGTCTGTGCATCCTCCTGGTACCAAGGAGCAGTTTCCATCTGCTTTCCTCCCCTCTATCCACACAAACCAGCATCACACAGATGATGAGTGTACAGATAGGACAAGTCTTTGGTCCTGCTACTCCACCCTCAGCGTTCAAGGGTCAGGAGGACACAGCTGGAACACTCTGAGATGGTTATACACCATATCATCTACGAAAAGGGATGAATTAAGATTAGACTGAAGCTCTTTGCTCCTGGAAGAGAACATCTAGGCACCACCAAGGGTCTTTTTCCTCCCTTTTTAAAAGCCATTAAACCAGCATCCTCCTCACTAGCTGGTGATTCCCTGAATGAAGGTAGTTTAGGGGAGGAAAATCCAGTCCTGAACATATAATTGGTAGAAAATGAGACAATTTCAAGCCTGCAATTCCTTTTTTGAAACGTGCCTTTAGCTGTACGTGGGAATAGCTAGCTATCCACCCACTGCCAGGCTGTGTTCAGATATCCTGCGAGAACTTCAGGGCACATAGGTAAAGCCATCTCTCAACTAATGAGTCAAAGTGACTGTGTTTAATAGCATTTTCTAGATCCTAGATGTGGTCCACTTAATAAACAAATGTGGCTGAAACAGCAAGGAAAGAAATATATTTGTCATCATGTGAAGCAAGCTTTCCCTGCCCTTGTGAGAAGGAGCTTTACCAAAGATGCCTCTGGCTCAAAGAGTCAAGAGAGGATGAGTATGAAGGCCAAACCTTGCTTGCATTGAAATCACCGTGGCTTTTGCTGGAGGAGCTCCCACCTTGTCCATCCTGGAAAGCAAACCCCAGCGTCCTCCCAAAAGCTGCTTGCCAGCTTCCCCGTGCGAACAGGGCTGCATTGTTTCCTTCTGCTCCCTGCCTGCCCGCCCCTCGTTTTCTCTTAACTGAAACATTAATCAGAGGCTTTTCGATGATGCCTTTGTTCTGTGCCTGCACGTCACCGAGCATGAGAAGGTCTGGGCTCATGGCTTGTGTTCCTGGTGCCAACACAGAAACCTATCTTTATTGACCAAAACGATCATCGATACAGCTCCCTGCAGGAGGACTTCCACCTGCTCCAGCCTGTGCGAGGCTTTAGCCACATTAATATGACTTTGGATGTGATGTTTATATATAAATACACATAGGCACACAATCAAACCTTTCATAGATGTGCACTGGTCCAGTTAATATCAAACAACACCTTCGGGTGATATCTCTCCATTTGTCCAGACCGAGAGGAACCTACCACATTCTTCTCATAGCTTCTTTGCAGGTAGCTGAAATAAAATCTCTTGCAAGCGGCTCTGCCACAGACCTGGCCTCTATCCCTGAACAAAGCCTCTCTTATTCGGCGAGGCAAAGAGGAACATTGGTTTTCTGATTATCTCCATCCCGGCGTTTTCTTGGACAGAGACGCGGAGTTTGAAGGTCTCTGTTCGGTGACCCCAAAACGGGGGCTTTATCTGCAGGGTGGGATGAAAGACCCATCACAGCCGCTGGCTAAGTCTGTCTGTGATGGAGCGTGTTTGCACAAACAATGCCAATATTAAACCCCTGGAGTTCAAAACCTCATTGTCTGAAAAATGCTACATGAATTCATTTTCCCCCCCTTTCTAATAAAGAAGCAATGTATTGCCTTCCTCTTGCAATATAATGTGGTTCTACATGATGCTGTTCCACAGGTTTATAAAAATTTAATCTGTAAATTGCTTTTTGATGGGTGAAACACAGCGTACGTGGGTGCATCTGAATTCAGTTGTCCAAGCATCAGTAACTATGCACAAATACAATCCTCTACTAAAGTCAGATTGGCATTTGGGGGCAAATATAAGGGCTTTAATATAAGATCTTGGAAACACGAGTCCTCCTTGCAGAACACCACTTGTGTTAGCCAGCATTTGAATGGTCTGGGCTCATGGAGAGGATTTTAAGCAGAGTGGAGTAGTCAGCATCAGAACTGATATTGCCTGAAGGTTGGGTGCACTTGAAAGGTTCAACATCTCCCCCCCCAAAAAAAAACACTAGAAAAGCAGGACCACTCTCCTCTTCTGCTGCAGAGTGTTATGACCTACTTCATAGTGTTAACCATAAAGTCAATTAATCCGTTTGCATAGTAAGGATAAATGCAAAGATGGACCAAGGGGTTTGCCTCTCATCGTGCAAAATTAATCTGAGCGTAGCTGCGGCGTTGGACCTCTAGTTTGTGTGTCAGAGCCAAGGAGGACTCAGAGCTTGCGTGGTGGGAACTGGACAAGCGGTGACTCAGGAGTAAGAGTGAGCAAGACCCTGTGTGCAGCCGCCCAGGAGGACATGTGCATGGAGAGAGCATGAGCACCTTAAAATAGCTGGAGGTGAGTCAAAGGGCAGAACTGCTTGTGTGCTGCCCATCCTTTCCTGGAGCAGCTCAAGATATCTGGCCCCAAATCCTTCATGAAGACTTTTTCCAGGAGATTTCTAGTACCACGTTAAGAGACGAGACCACACCGCTCTGCCCAATGCCTCGCTGCTCTGTCTGCATCGCTAATGTGCCATGCTCACTCCTACGCAAGTCTATCTCTGTGTTCAAGCCCAGAGTCCCTGGGCAGCGTCTGTGCCCTCCTAGATGAAATCAAGGCAGGGTGTGAAATAGCAGGAGGAGGCAAAGGGCCTGGACACAGCAAGGATTTCACCTCTGCAACCCAGGCTGTGCTGGCAGAGCTCCCGCTACCTCCTCATGGTCACCAGCAGCAAAACGGTTCCATTGAACTGGGGGCACTGGTTGGGCCAGGGCTGGGCCAGCACTTACCTGCAAGGGCTCCTTGTACCTGGGGTCCTGCAGTGCTAGGGCAGGATGAAACCCAAGGGAGTTTCAGCAATTATCGTCCAAATCCCTAGGGATGCAAGACGGGCAGGATGGGTAGGGCCAGCTGCCTGGCCGAGGATAGCAGCAATGACTGTTCCCAGCCCGTGGTCAGAGCAGGGCTGGGCAAAGCAGCGTCAGAGCATCCCACGTTCCTGAGGTGGGAGCGTGGGCTGCACCCCCGGCTGCGGGGACAAGCCCGTGTCTTATGGATGGACTTACCAGCCTCAAAGATGGAAGGCATTTTGCCTTCATCCCCTGGACTGCAAAATCCACTGGTGCCCATGACACTGGGACATGTGCCCTGGTGGGATGGAGGGAGTGGAGGTAGTGATGTGGGATCAGCATCCTTCTCTCCACCCAGCTCACGCCAGGCTCTGTGAAGGAGATGTGAACTAACTCATTTGCTCCTGGTAGATTAAAATAACTCAGGGGTCCCCACATTCAATGCAGCAGGTTGTCCTCGGGGGACAAGCAGGAGCGCACTGTGGGCAAGACCTATGTGTCCTGCCATCACTCATGCAAGTGAGTCCAAACCATTTCCCAAGCATGGTCTGGACTCACTCTGAAGATGTCATGGCTAGTAAGGGCCACGCAAAAATCCTCCCTTCGAACCAGGTTTGTAAAAGTCCCTAAAGTGCTCATTTTGGCCCGTTTCATACCTAGCTAGATCAGCTCAGCGCCTCGTTCTTCGGCAGAGGGTGGATCCCGGGTCAGGTATGTAGCTGCCGTCCGAGAGGCTCTTGCAGCCCCAGCAGCATGAAGAACCTGTTGGTCTCGTCTTGCTTCCAGCTTCCTGCTCGACCTGCCAAGAGCTGATCCCAGGAGGAGGCATCTCAGCTGGGCAGCCTCCTCACCTGCCGGAAGCATGGAGAGAGGCGAAGAAACATATTCAGCCTCTCCTCCTGGGACCAGACCTGCCCTGTCTTCTGCTGGTTTCATCTTGAGTTTCCCCTCCTCTTCCTGGTCTAGGAGGCTTTTTCCTGCTCCGAATGATCTCCAGTGTTTCTGATGCTGTAAACACAACTTTTTGTCCTCCCATTGCAAATCCTCCAACCCAGAAGCGGTTGTATTTCACTGGCAGACACCCCAAGCCCCATGTAGGTTTAGGAGCCACCTCAAGTCCTCTACACTATGGGGATACTGGTGTGAATACACACATTTTCAGCAGCACAGCAGATGCGGAGCAAGGGCATCTCTGCTCCTTGGGGCAGATTTCTCCTCCTGGTTTGCAGGACAGGTTGGAGAGGACACGAGATATTTGCTTTGAACATGAGGTAACGTCTGGGGTGGAAAGGTTACAACAAAGACGCTTCCAGTATTTACGCTAGCGAGACCAGCAGCCACCAGCAAGCTGTGCTGGGCAGCGGTGGTGTAATGAGGAAAGCAAATATTATGTTATATAGGTGTAATGAGCTGCTGCTGATTTTCAATGCTGGGCCCATCCAGAGAGAAAAACCTCCTTAACTAGTTGGGATTCCTCCGACCAGCATAGGGATGAGAAGAATAATATTTGGGAGAGGAACACACCCCAAATAACAGCATCTGTGTGGAAAGCAAAGAGCAGCTGGCATCTCCCGGCCACAGATGGTTCCCATCAAGACGAATTTTTTTCTTGTTAATCCCAAAACAAGCTTGAGATATATTTTTATTTCAGAGTTAAGTGAAGAAAAAAAGAAACTCCAACATGACCCCCTGTTTTTCTGGCCTCAGTCCCTGCTTGGCCTCTGAGCAAGCACAGAAAATTAATTTCATGTTAAAGGCAGGTCCTAGCAGAGACCCTGGGACCAAAAACTCCTGGGGTGGTTCTTCCAGCTCTTCTTGACCTAGAAATTTATCCCATTCAAGCTAGAAATGGAGGTGGAAGTCTAAAGCCAGGACTGCCTCACCCTATTACTGAGCTTAGCCAGAACAAGGAACCTGAAAGGAGTACTGAACTTTGACAAGAGCAAAAAAACTAAATCTCTTTGGGGTTTGTACCCCTGTCGTGCATCCGTGTCCTGCCTGTGGCAAGCTTTCCAGGAGGAGGAAAGGGTGAAGAGAGAGGAAGCCACATATGAGAAAGCAAATAGGTTAACTGCTAGGTAGGATGAAGGCAGGGCAGATCTTCTGGAGGAAGATCTGGCTCTGCCATGGTGCGAAGAAGCTCCCACCATACCTGTGGAGGGGAAGGTCCCCCACACTGTCCCTCCTGAAACTGTCATCATCCTAGGATTTCGGGGTTTTCCCATTTTACAGCTGAAAGAAAGAAGAGAGGAAATCAAGGCCTTGATGAAAATAACCAGGACTCCTTCAGATTGGCCATGAGGAGCATTTCTAGCACCAGCAAGTGCTTGGCAAGAGGGAGGGTGATTTGGGGATGTGTATTTAAAGCATCCTCTGGTGCACTCTGTGCTGTTCATGGAGGGAACAATGATATTTGGGTGTCTGTGGGGGTGTCAGCATGGGTGTCCAGCATGGAGGACCTGTCTGCTGCAATTCTCACTTTTAAATCTAAACCCAGCTTTAAGCATCAGGGATGAAGTCCCGAGCTCATCCATGCCTGAAGCCATCACATGTGCCCAGGAGCATCTTTACCTCAATTAAAAAAAAAAAAAAAAAATGCAAACCAGATCAGTGAAGGGACTGGAATTTAGTTATACTCAAAAGACATCCCAAAAGCCCTGCTTTGTGGACTTGCCAGTCATTCCTCCATGGCCTCCTTGCCAGTATGGCATGCTGGATGGCACGGTTCCCCAGACTTGGTATGATGGAGCTACCAAGAGACACCCCTTTGCATGCCACAGGACAGGTCTACAAGGGCAGCCGTGAGTTAGGGATGCAGCACTCCTCCCGAATGATGAGCTGTGGGCCATGCGAGAGGACACAGATGGAGGCAGGGCCGGGCAATAACCTTTCCTCATGGGGTGACCCTTCTAGTCCATGGTAGCCCTGCTAGAAGCAACCCTACAAGGTGGTGACTTGTCCTTGATAGCTCAGTGAGTTTCATTAACAGGAATATTTTTCAGACAGATCTTCCTGGGACATTGACATCCCCCGATGAGGCTGGGCATCCTCCCCTCCTCTCTGGCACCTCCCTGCAGTGACTCAGCACGTGCAAACGCTGACTCATCGCAATCTCCCAGCAGTGTCGGACTTCCCACACGCTCCGAGACAGGGTGGTGGGAGGAGAAAAATGCTCCATTCTCCCTCCCCTGTGCCTCGAGGACACGTCAGAGGGCATTGCAGACACATCAGTAGTGTGGGTAAGTCAGGGCAGGCTGGAGCAGCACAAGGATTCTTCTTCTGGACAGGAATGTGCAGAGATAAGGTGATCTGGTCTGGAAGTTGCTGCCCAGCATGGGAATGGGTTGTCAACCATCAGCCAACACACAGGATATACTCTTCTGGCTGAAGAGAAGGGCCTGGGGTGGGTTTAAACAAGAAGGATTTGCAGAGGTGAGGAAGAGAATGGGTAAAGCCAGGGTTGGGGTCTTGCTTTGAGGTCTGCCGAGGGCGGTGGCACAGACCTTGTAAAGTTAGGGAGCTCGGCTGCACAAATCGCAGATTTCAGCACAGACATCAGAAGATGATTATTCCATACAAGGATAAAAATAAGTGGCTTCTGCAGCAAACAGCACTACTGAAAAGGCTGCCAAGCTCTTGAGTCTGTGACCACCCACTGCAAATCCTACTGGAAAATTACGGAGAAACCTGCATTCGCTCGCCAGGGGTGAGGTGGACTGCTCTCCTGGAGATCTGCAATGTAAACGGTCATCTAGATATATAATTGGTCATCCTAAAAAAGATATTCCCTCATGCCATTGCAAGTTGTGGGGGACAATGCTCTCTGACCTGGTTCGTAAGTGAGTCAGAGCAGATGAACAAGATGTTCCCTTCCAGACTGAACAAATAAGCTTTAGAAAGCTTTAGAAAACATCCCAGGTATTTCACCCAAAGGATCCCGTGATGAAGGTGTCTTTGTGCAGTTGCAATCCAGGTGTCTGCCACACTTCTCGCATGGACGGATGGACAGCATTAGCAAAAGACAAGGACGCAGTGTGGCTGGGCACTGCCCATCCGTGCAGCGCTTCACTCCAGAAGTGATTGCATCCTCAAGGACCTCTTTTTTCAAGGTGTGATCAGCCCTGCCACGTCTCGGAGAGATGCACCCAGTCTAACGTTTCCCCAATGCCAGGGCTGTATCTCGTTCATTGGCATCAGATGTGGCTTTTCTGCTCCATTAGCCCTGGGCAATGGTCTGTCTGTGCGTGGCCTGGGGCCATGGAGCTATGGAGCTGCAGCAATGGGTCCATCACCATCCTGCTCCACAACCTGCTCTTTGCCACCCACTCCCTCCTTTCCCATTTCATGTGGGCTTCAAACAGCCCAGGAGAAACCTGGGAGAGGTCTGGACACGTGCAGCAGCAGACAGCCGGGTCCTTTCCCTGCCACTCCAAGTGGGAAGACCTGTAGCTGGGACAGGTCTCCAGGTTGTACCACAAAGTTGCTCACTCAGCACCAAACCTGGGCTGCCAACACCAGCTGCCCGGGTGGGATTTCTTCAGCAGAGTGATTTCTAGCCACTTAGTGACCTCTCTGCCTTTGGCATTCATGCCTAGTTAAATTACTCTGTTAATTATGCTCTTCTGAATTAATGACCCAATTAGGAACTTCAAAGTGTCTTACCTGGAGGTGAAGCCTCCATGTATAACCATTCTTTCAACGGTATCTCTGGTTTAGTAGCACATTGTGTTTTAAACGTCCTTGGACTATTTTTAGAGTGAGGGATGCTCTGGGCACGTATTACAACCGAGTCAAACCCAGGACAGGCTGTGGCCATAGAGGCTTTCTGCCATGTGGATTCTCTTGGGTGTCATAAAGGGTTGTGCAAGTAGTCAAGCCTTTCCTCCATGGGTCATTTATAACTTCTCTCTGCCTGCCCAGTTTCACAAAGCTTGGTGGCTGTTACTGCCCATCGAGCGTATCTGTCCAAAAGTGGGTTGAATGGGACAAAGAAGCAGAAAGCCCACCTAAGCCTTGTTTTCCCTGCACAGCAGAAGCAGAAAGGATGTGCGATGCAGCGCCCATGCCCGTTGCTGGCCACTAAAGATTACAGGCTAGTCCAGAGCAGAAGGATTGCAGGAATCAATCCCATTTAAGCCTTTCTATTTAAAGGAATAAACTACCCAGGAAAAGCAGCCTAAGATTAGAAACTCACAGGATTTCCTCAAATTCCAGAGATTCAGCCCGGGGGGCGGTTTATTATTCTCTTGGTGCATGAATCCTGCACCTCAGCGAAGTTAAGCACGGATTACACTCTGCAGCTCCATCACGGAACCAAAACCCACGCTCAAAGCTGGTTTAATGCTGCTCCCTCTCTGTGTAAACCATCTCCGGTATTACCTGATTGATAAATAGTTTTTTAGGCAGGAGTGTTTCGGCTTTGGTGGTGAGGCACGAGAAGGGGATGTTTCCTACAAAGTGCACGCAATGGTTCGGTGCTCAGAAGGAGATTCTTGTGCAGGAGGATCTTTCAGAAAATTTAATGCTAAACAGAGTGGGAAGCAGAAATAAATGCAGTGGTACGATTGCTGCCCACGGTCGGTGGTAAGAGCACGAAGACTGGGAGGTGGGTGGTAAGTTTTGCTTGATCTCGAGGCAAAATGCCACAAAAGTAAACGTGAAACGGAGGAAGAGCTGGTAGGGAAAAATCCAGAGGATTGGAGAGGTGGTCACTGCCGGGGTAAGGAGGCAGAGGAATTTGGTGTGGATCCAGATCTTGCTCTGTTATGGCACTGGTACTGCATAGCACCGAGTGCTGCATCCAGCCCCGGGATGCTCCCAGACCCGGCAGCACAGATAAAGCTTTGTGCTGGCGCCCAGCCCCGACTATCAATGGCTGTGAGCAAGCAGCTCGGGTGCTGTGTCTATAAAATGCGATACTGTCTGTCTGGGAGCCGGGATGCTTTTTGCGTCGTGCGGAGCGCTGGGGTTTTGGCACTTGTGCAGTTGTTTGGGGTGGGGTGGGGAATAAATAAAAAAAGCGAGGGATGTGGGTAAAAAAGAAAAAGTCACCTTATGCTTCGTGCCTTACGAGAAAGGAATTGGGCAGTCATTTGGGATTTGATTCCTGACTCAAGCCCAACCTGGGTGAAACTTCAGCCTAAAAATTCTCCCCTTATCTTAGAGCAGAAAAAGCATAAAGCGTGTTTCTAATGGAAATGTGGTGAAGCCTGGTAAGCACCATACCGGCTCACAGATGTGCGTGCAAGGGTGAGTACAAACAATTAGCATTTTCTGAAGAAAACCATTTGGGGGCAAAAAAAACCCCCAAAACACTAAAAAACAACCATGCTGGCGGCTTCCCCTTACTTTCTGTTTAGGCTAGAAATGTCTGGAGGCTGGGAGCGTGTATACAGCAGCTTCCGCAGCACGGCCCACCGACAGCTCGCTCCCATGCAAGAGACCTACCTCTAAACCCGGGACTGGAGGGGCTGAGGTTCCCCGTGGGTGGCCACTTTGAAATGCACCGAGCACAACAGGAATACTCCTGCTCGGAGAAGCAATCTTACACCAGCCCGGTTCCCCCAAAGAGATCCTTTCCCTCTTTCCTTCTCCCACAACGTAAACGTCACGGGGCACTTGGGTGTGATGCCGGAGCAAAGGTTGATGTGTGGAAGAAGGGGTTGCAGCCTCCCAGTGAATGCTCAGCCCTGCCGTGCATCCTCATCAAAACAAAGCAAGCAAAAAAAAAAAAAACAAAAAAAAAAAAAAAAAAAAAAAAAAAAAAAAAAAAAAAACCCTCAAAAGAACCAGCGACCCCTTCTTCCCCCCCCTCCCAGCACCGCAGCAGGATGGGAAGCAGTTGCCAGTGGTTGCTTTTTCCAGGCGTAGTCGTGCACGTGGAGTGTGACTCATCCCAGGCAGGAATTTCCATCTCACGCTGTCCCCTCCGTGGGAGTGCTCCAGCCCCTCTCTCCGCCTGGAGATTTCCAGCCATCCCCTGGAAAGCAACGAGGAGGAGTCGCAGGGGTGAAGGTGGCTGTCAAGAGCAGCCAAGAAGCAGAGACCTTCTCTGGCCCCCCACCGTCAGCAGCTGCGCAGGGATGTGTCCGAGAGGCCCCTGAGGTCCCCGCTCCATCCCAGCTGCCAAACGCATGTTTTGGAAAGGAGGAGAGGTGAAATTCTGAAACACTGGGGAGAGCTGCCCCATCATCAGGGTTGGAGGACTGGACATCAACATCAAGACATCTCACCAGAAAATTGTCCTGGGGATGGTCCTTAGGTGCAGCCAAGGCTTTTGCGGTCATCAGGGCTGGGTAAGGCATGGTGAGGACCTCAGCCCTCCCAGGAAGCCTCAGGTCTATTTGCAAGCTCAGATTAGCTGCATGTGCACAATCAACAGGTCCAGCCACATGCTGAGAAGGAGACATCCATGGATGACCAGTCTGCCAACTAGCCCATGACTCATGCGATAACCACATCCCTCACCTGGGTAAGCTGCAGTCACTCCCCTTCTGCCTCCATTTCTCCTTCGAGACAAGCAGCAAACCCACAAGAGCAGAACCTGCCTCTCGCTGTGCCCACAGAGCACACCCTGGTCCTGCAGCCCACGTCAGCAGGAGCTGCCAATACCGATGCTGCAGCAGCTGCTTGTGTGATACAAGACCTTAATTCAGTTGTCCTCACAACAGCAATAAATCCAACTCTGCATGATTTACAGAGCTGAGGTAGGTCTAGGGTAGGCTAGGGGACAAGCCTTGATTTCTGAAGGGAAGCATAAGGTGCAGAACCTAAAAGAACTTGGAAAGCTGAAGGTGGAAGGAAAAAGTCCAGATGTGGACCTCATTGGCAGCAAAATATCAGAGAGGTCACCAACATACACGGACACGGCAGCCACCTGCAGCTCCTGTCTGAGCTGGGCCAGATGTCTGCAGCCCCAGTCACGGCTTGTGCTAGCTGGGATGTGTTGGACGTAGTGCTTGAGGGATATGCTCACTAGGAGACACCTTCCACTGTCACAGCAAGCCTGAGGTATGTTGAAACCATGATCCTATGTTGAAACCACACACAATTCAGGGCCTTCCATGGTTTCATCAGATGTTTTCACTGAGGTTCATTAAGGGCTAAACAGGAATTTGGAAACCTGGGTGTAGTCCTTAGTTGCACCAGGGCATAGAGCCTCACCCAGAGACTGCTGAGGTCCTCGCGTGAGTCTGGTTTTCTTGGTTCCCCACTTTGGGACACAGAGAAGATCCTTGCTGCCATGAATGGGATCTTCTGATGCTCAGAGTCCTCCTCCTGCCTAGCCATCACCCAGGCTAATCCGTACTGTCCCAAAGTTGTCTCAAAATCAGTATTTTTTTTCTCCAGAGTGTTTACTGCCCCTTCCCTCTCTAGACTCCCTACATATTTATAGACAGTGATGTCTCATTCTTTGTTTTCTTAGACTAAACAAATTCTTTTCACTTGGAATCACAGAGCCCTTAAAAAGCCACTGAGACATCCCTTGCCTCAGGCAGGGCCAGCCATGGTACATGTTTATCTACCATACTTTAAGTCCTCCAGTGATGGGAACTGTAAGCCCTCTCCAGCCTCCTCTATCTTCATCCTTATAACTTTTCCTTAATGCCTGACTTTAATTGGTAGGATTTAAGCCTGTAACATCTCCTTCTATGCATCCTGGGCATGGAAAAGTTTGTTCCTTTCCTCTTTGTACCGGCTTTTTCAATGTATTTGAAGGCCATTTTATGTCTCCACTTGGATTCTTCTGGCTAAAAATCCCATTTCAATCCATCTTTCCCCAGAAATTGCATTTTACTGATTGCCAGTCTTTCCCATCTTTTTTTCCCAAGTCTTATTGGTCCCCCCTGTTTTGATATCTGCACCAGGCTGCATACAGGTCAACCACCAAAGGCTGCCCAAAGCATACCACTGCAGGTAGGCTGTTTGCAGGACATGCATGCCAGGTTGATGCTGACCTTCTGTTCACATCAACACCATCTTCTTTGCCCGGTGTTCAGCAAGTGATAGACCAATGTCCCCTCTCCAAACTTGCCATGTCTTGAAGAATCCATCACTGCTCAACAGCACTTGCTCCAGGTTGACTTGATTTTTCTTGATCTAAACTGCAGGAACTGTACGTGGCATTTCAAATGAACTTCAGTAGGGCCTTAGTATTTCCCCAACCCCTTAGAAACTCTCTTTATGGAAGTTATAGAGTTTGAGGCTGCAGATTACAGCAGGCCAACTCAGGGTAGATTCAACCCAAACAAAAGTATCCACTTGGGGCAATCAAAAGAGGGTTGAAACAGCTCTGAGCTCAAGCAGCTATGAACTGAACCCAAGAATGCATCTGCTATATGCCTAACTGGGCTTTGTTTTTAGTGTAAGCCATGCATTTTATGGAAGAGCTTTGGATTCAGCTCCCTGTACCTGAAGCCAGCCAGTTAGGAATGGAAGTTCAGATCTCAGTACCAAACTGAAATCCCTGCCTTGCTTAAATGTATTACCAGGTTGATCCATCACGGAGGTGAAAATCTAGTCACTGGAGCTTGGTGTAGGTCCTTTGGGACTTGAACCTATTTCTGGTTTAAAAAAGACAGACAGCTAAGAGATATACGAGGGAGAACAGCAGCCTGGCTTAAGAAACATGATGTCTTGCACCAAGGGATGCAATGGGGCAAGGCAGAAAGCAGTGGTTTTATCACCGTGATACGAAAACACACTTGGAGATGAGTTTGATTTCAGAGCAGCAAAAATTCGGGAGGCCTGCACTGCTCAGACCTGTTAGGCTGCCATAAAAGAGTTTTCTTGACATCTTTTTAGCAATACTCCTTCAGAGAAGAGCTCTGCATGTGGAGGAGGCATCCACAATACCATGGAGAGCTTTGATCACCCTCTCCAACCTAACAGAAAAATAGCAATTTAACACAGAAGACACGCATGGGCAGAACACCCGGGTTCTGGAGATGACATCCAAGGTCCAAAGGGCTGAAGGCTGGTCTCCACTGCACCCTGGTAAGTGACCCTCAATCTCTGTGTAAGTATTTCCAATTAAAAGTCTGGTGCTAAGAGGCCTTGGAAGCCTGGGAGTGGACGCTGCAGCCTGGAATTGCCTCTGATATAATTTGGGTTCAGCTATGCCAAGAATGGCACGTGGAGATGAGCCTTCATGGGCAGTGGAGCTAGCAGAGAGCTCTCTAGGGACAGCGTGGGTCTGGCAGGTCAGGGGAGAGGATGGCTGAGCATTTAGAGCACTAGATTGGGCACTGGATGCTTGAATTCACATTCCTGCTGCCAGACTCACTGGATGTGCAAACCAGTCTCTGACAGGCATTGGGAGCAACGGGAGTTTGGTATCTCCAAGGATTTGGGCTGGTCTCTCCATGCCACCAGCAAAGTGGCTGTGCAGGAGGAGGTATCCCAAAGGGTCTGTGTCACGGCTCTACCCCTGCTCTGAGCTGCTGAAAACACCCTTCCAGATGCATCTGGGGATCTCATTTGCCCTTGCTCGTGCAGCATTACACATTTAAACATCCTGTGATGAGCCAGAGTCCCCCAGCCATCTCCTCCTCCTTATGTCCACCAGACGAGCTCACAGTTGACAGGGCTGGTGTCCATCCCCCAGCATGGGACATGCACGCTGGCAAGTTCATTACTCCAGCTCTCAATGGCATCTAACCCTGATGAACAAGGGCATGGCCTCTGCTCTACCAGTGCCTCCCAGGCTTCTTGCCATCCCTTCCCACCATCACAGCTGGTTCTGGGGGCTGCGCTGCACCCCAGAGCTGGTCGCATCCTATGCAAACCCTCTTCAGGGTATAACAACAAATCCTTTGTTCTCCTAGAGGAAAAAGCTGTTTAAACATTAGAAAGTATTATGCAGCATGGGGTAGGGCCTCCCTCCATCATGGGACTGATCCTCATGCCTGTATTGAGAAGCTTTCTCTCTAGAGTGCTCATGCTGGCTGCTCAGAAGAGGATTTCCTATGGGAATAAAGAGAGGTCTTCATAGTCCCAGCCCATCCAGCTCTATCCAGGATAAAAGGTTGCAGGCAAAATCACAGACTGGTTTGGATTGGAAGGGACCTCAAAGATCATCTAGTCCCAACCCCCTGCCATGGCCAGGGACACCCTCCACTAGCCCAGGTTGCCCAAAGCCCCATCCAACCTGGCCTTCAACACTGCCAGGGAGCCAGGGGCAGCCACAGCTTCTCGGGGCAACCTGGGCCAGGGCCTCAGCACCCTCACAGGGAAGAATTTCTTCCTAATATCTAATCTAAATCTCTCCTCTTTCAGTTTATAACCATTACCCCTCATCCTATCACTACACTAAGAGTATAGAAGATAGTGATATAGGTATGGCAGAGACATGCCCCCATCTCCTGGGACGCTGGCTGGCATGCTTTTCATTCACCAGTTACTCAAAACATACCAGCTCACCCTTTTTTATCCCCCACCCTGTGCAGACACAGATTGAATGTCAGTGGAAAATAATTCCTTTAATGAGTGTGCCGGGATAGATCAGCTGACTGGGTTTGCTTCAGTAAATCTCATGGTCACACAGCCCTAAATGCGCAGCAGTGTCTGGCTAAGCCTTTCCGTTTATAGGACAGAGATGGGAGCCAAGAGGATGGAAATAAAGTGTTTGCAAGCAAAAGGCCATGGGGTTTAGAGGTGGAACAAGACTACCCAGGGGAAACGGGCTGTGGTTGCAGAGAGGTTTGCAGGGTGGGTAGCAAGCACATGTCAAGGCATGAAATGGAGCTGATCGAACATCCCTGTGCGCATCTGATCAGCAGAGGTCAGGGGAAGGGCTGTGCAACGAGCTCTGGGCACCGGGAGAAAAGGACTGGGGTTCCTTTGGGAAAGCAAAGCTCCAGGTGGGGCTGGGACCTGCCTTCCAGGTTGGGTTGGAGATGTGATGTTCGAGTGGTTACAGGAGGGGTGCTGGAAGTGTGAAACCACTTCCCTGCCTCTTTGATGCACCCTGGCTCATCTCTCCAACTCTACATCTCACCGCCTCGTTGCACAGAAGCAGAAATGTGGCTCCGGAATAAATCACAGCTGTCTCCAAGGCAGGGTGAAGCGTTGGCTTTTCCCGGGCGAGCTGCCACGCCGTGATAAAGCAGATCCTCCCTCAAAGGCGAGACCCTGAGCTGTTGCTCCTTGGGAAGCCAGCCTGTTGATGAACTGTGTCAGTGAATAACACATTCCTTTAATTCCCCCTTCATTTAGCAGATCCCTGCGGGAAGCATCGTGTCCTTAAGAAAGGCAAGCATGAGGCACCCAGAGATGTGTGCATAGGCACTCAGATGCCTGGTAAATCACCACAGACAGGCTGTAATAATCCTGACAGGCTCTAATTGCTCTGTCCTGCATGTATATAGGGTAAAACGTATTGCTTTGGTTGGTTATTCCAGTGCAAGGGGCTGTTAGAGCAGGTCTGAGTTATTCTGCAGGGAATTTCCTAACCGCTAGCAATGGCAAAGTCAGGAGAGGAGGGGATCAGAGCAGGAATTGCTCCTGATGTTTCTTTTAAAATGTCCATTCCCTGAGCATGAAATGTTTCATGTCAGATCTGTAGGGGTTTTTCAGGTCGATCGGTAGGTTTTGCTAGCATTTGCACCGACACCACTGAGGCTGTCAGCTCTGATCATGCACTGCATGGCTCAGGACTCACTGGCAATTCAGAAAACATTTGGACTCCATCCAGTTCAGATCGAACTAATTAAAGAAAATAAAACACTTCCCTACAAGGCAAAACCCCCCTTTTTGGCTGGTGGTTGATCTGAGGCTACATTTTTGGATCAGACTTGGGTGGAAGACCATAAGCGTATGACTGCAAGTCCCCTCTCACGGCTCCAGACCCTTTTTTTTCCCCGTTTGTACTGCTTTGTAGGAAGCCAGCCCTTCCCACCCTCTCCTAAAGGGATCACTTGCTGCTTAGCTTGGGCTGTTCACCCTGACACATCCCTCAAGGACACACAGACATGGCCCAGAAGCAGGAGATCTGGCACCTCATGGTGTAGCGACAAACAGCTACAGCAAAGGAGGACAGCACATCCCTCTTCTCAATATAGCCACCAACTTTGAAGCACATTGGGGTACCCAGAAAATGCCTGGACCTTACGTGGTCCACCCAAAAAGACTGACAATCCAGAATATGGAAAAACAGTGCACAGCAGATCCTACCAACACCATCATCCTGACACCACGGCTTAAATTGCACATACCCTGAGCCACCCATGACATGGGACATGGTGGGACATGGCCTTTCTTCTCTTTGCATCACTCAGGAACGCTCTGAGCTCCATGTTGGCTCCAACACTGGGTGTTGAAGGATTTCTGTGACTACAGGATTGGCCCTGCAGCTCCCCGAGGGCCTGCCCTCAGATCTACGGGGGGGGTTCAACCTTCCAGTAAAGCTTACAGAAAAGGGCTGCAAGGTGGGAAGAGAGAGAGCACTGGACATAGATGGATTTAAAAATAGTGCAGACAGAGGAGATGGGCTGGATGAGATTCAGTAGCTAGCAGAGAGATGGGAGCGCACAGAGATCAAATTAGTGTGCTGCAGGATTAATTTAGACCCTGTTCCCACATGGGTGGTGAGACGCCAGCCCTGGGCAGGACTTTCCCCTGCAGATAATCCCCCCATGCCCCTGGCACTGCCGCCTCTGCCCCGGGGTTCCCGCTGAGCAGGGACCCAGCACGGCTCCCACCCGGCTCCACCACGTCCCCTTTCCGCGGAGCACCGCGTCCCAGCTCAACCCAACGTCCCCTTTCCGCGGAGCTGGGGGCTGGCGGGACCCCAAGCCTTGTCCCCCAGGGAAGCTCTGCCCTGGCTGCCAGGAGCCTGCAGACCTGCTGCTGCCCTGGGCTGGGGGGAAACCCACTCGTCCCGCACCACGGCCCATGTCACGGTCTCGCTGCTCCCCCCACTGCCCGGCTCCTGCTGCTCCCCAGCCGTCCCCTTCCACAGCCCACGCCTCTGCGGGACTGGGACCTTGGCACCAAGGAGGACAGCTCGGGCACTTGGTCTCCACCGCACAAGCCCTGCGTGCCCCACAGCTGCTGGGGGCACGGGGCTCCCGCGGACGCGGTGCCTGCGGAGCACAGCGAGCGACAGCTCAGGGGTAAAGATGTCAGAGCCTCCGTTTGCAGGGAAGAGGTGTCTCTCCTTACACTTGCCGCGGGAACGATGCTCTTCCAGGTCGGTCCTCCCCGCTGCAAGGAGGACAGCGCACCAAAGAGCTGGCTGGGGCCAGGCAGCAGACGGGGTTTGACCTTCCTGGTGCAGGAGTGGGAGCTCAAGGGCTCATGGATGTGCGCTGCGAGCTGGAGAGGGACCTTTTCCAAGGGCATGGAGTCATCGGACAAGAGAGGGGTGGCTTGAAGCTGCAGGAGGGGAGATGGAGATGGGCTGTGAGGCAGCAATCCTTCCCTGGGAGGGTGCTGAGGCCCTGGCCCAGGGTGCCCCGAGAAGCTGTGGCTGCCCCTGGCTCCCTGGCAGTGTTGAAGGCCAGGTTGGATGGGGCTTTGGGCAACCTGGGCTGGTGGAGGGTGTCCCTGCCCATGGCAGGGGGGTGGAACTAGATGGGCTGGGAGGTCCCTTCCAACCCAAACCATTCCCTGATTCTATGATTCTATGATTTTATATGATATGATGCTTTATATGATGCTTTAAGTCCCTCCTGTCCTATTGCTCTTCCTGCAAGGCTCTCCTGCAGATCCTGTCTGCTCCCTACCTCTTTCCCTCCCTGCACGGGAAAGAGACAAATGGTTCAGAGATTCCTCATGGCAATTGGGTTCTGGGCAGTCTGGGGAACCCTCTTCAAGACAAGAGGATCCTGCAGGTGCTTCATAGAGAAGGAGAAGGACTCCCTCTCTCTGCCTTCTAGCAGAACAGCAGCACTGACCAAAGTTTTTAAAATGAAACCTGAAAAGACATGGGATGTCCCTGCGTGCTTCATTGTGGTCAGTCACCCATTCGATGCTGCACAATTTGGGGTCCTCAGCATCTGAAGGGGCCTCTATCATGGCCTTCTTTCTAATGTTAACTCTAACAAATCATAATTTAAATCATACTTGGAGGAGTCTGAGTGTCTTTCTTACCAGGATGAACCCAGAGAGAAGACGAATGCAGAGACCCAGGGCATCACTCATGTCTGTGCCTCCCTCTGCTAGATGCTGGGCAGAAGCAACCCTAATTCATGGAAATCCACCCCATTACCCCCCAAATAAACTGATATTACAGCCAGGGGTATTGCAGGCAGGAGGATTATTCACTGCTCAGGGCTCAGGATGGGCTCCAAATCTGTAGCATCGGAGCAGCATCAGCCCCCCCAGGGCCATGGTTGCCCCCAGTAGTGTCACCCAGCCGGAGTGGGTAGAAGCTGGGTGAGTGCCCAGCTTGCTTCAGCATCCCTCCTGCTGGGGAGTCACAGGTCTGGCTGCCCTCTCCTAGGGAGGCAAGCAGCATTGATTATCCCCAAAATGTCCCCTTAACTAATGCAACACCCCACACCAACCGAGCAGCGCATCGGGGAGTCACAAGGGAGTGTCGTGGATGCTATGAGTGAACATGGCTGGGGGATTAATCTGCAGAGAGCACAGCACTCCCACACTGTTAAAAGGGAAAATGGTGTTTCCATGCAGGCAAAGCCAAGTCTCTGCAAAATCAGTGCCTGTTACTCCTCCTGCCAGGCTCCTCTCCAACGTCAGTAGAAACATCTGCTGACAACTATATAAATACCACAAGCTGTTCTTGCCACCAAAAATAATTTACCACCAGGCTGGCTACCCCAGGGATGCTGAGCGATCGCTTCCCTCACCAGGAGCCTGCAAGCATTTGCAGAGCCAATGCAAAAAGCAGCGAGTCGACCTGAGCTCCAGGAATCAGCTAGAAAGGAGAAAGCCCAGACAAGGCTGTGAGGGCAGAGGATGGGAGAGAGGATGGTCCCATCAAGAAATAAAGAAAAGAAAACATTCTCTGTGAAATGTGGTGCATGCGTCCATCTTTGCTTCATTTTTTTTCCCTCCTGGCCCAAGACAGCCTTCTTACTGCGCTGAGCTCAGAAATAAACATCTACTGCATGCTGGTGAGACCCCCCTACAGTACTGCGTCCAGTTCGGGGGTCCCCTCCACTAGCCCAGGTTGCCCAAAGCCCCATCCAACCTGGCCTTCAACACTGCCAGGGAGCCAGGGGCAGCCACAGCTTCTCGGGGCAACCTGGGCCAGGGCCTCAGCACCCTCCCAGGGAAGGATTGCTGCCTCACAGCCCATCTCCATCTCCCCTCCTGCAGCTTCAAGCCACCCCTCTCTTGTCCGATGACTCCATGCCCTTGGAAAAGGTCCCTCTCCAGCTCGCAGCGCACATCCATGAGCCCTTGAGCTCCCACTCCTGCACCAGGAAGGTCAAACCCCGTCTGCTGCCTGGCCCCAGCCAGCTCTTTGGTGCGCTGTCCTCCTTGCAGCGGGGAGGACCGACCTGGAAGAGCATCGTTCCCGCGGCAAGTGTAAGGAGAGACACCTCTTCCCTGCAAACGGAGGCTCTGACATCTTTACCCCTGAGCTGTCGCTCGCTGTGCTCCGCAGGCACCGCGTCCGCGGGAGCCCCGTGCCCCCAGCAGCTGTGGGGCACGCAGGGCTTGTGCGGTGGAGACCAAGTGCCCGAGCTGTCCTCCTTGGTGCCAAGGTCCCAGTCCCGCAGAGGCGTGGGCTGTGGAAGGGGATGGCTGGGGAGCAGCA
>VXBL01004902.1:0-32314 GCA_013400195.1 Aramus guarauna
ATTCTATGATTCTATGAAGTTGATTAATATAGCAGAAGGAGACAGGCTGGTTGAAGGACAGTTAAGAGAGCTCTGTGACAAGCTATAGGTCCTTTTCCTACTCCTTGACAGGCCAATCTTGACATCTACTAGCTGGAAGACTTGTGTGACCCTCATACACAGTCCTGAGGCTGAGTGAAGAATAACTTACCTTTGGTGAATGAGAAGATGTATACTCATTGAGAAGAGTTTTTGTACACAGGCAAGAAGGTTGGGGAGGTTCAGTGGGTCACGCAGAGCCTAGAGGAGAGGGACTAGCATAGGAAAAACCAAAGGAGGAAAGAAAATGTCATTCCTCAGACAGTAGAAGAAAACAAGGGCTTTCTTGAGAATGTCCTGCAAATTATGACCAGCACTGTGTAGGTCAGAGGCTCAAAGTGAGGAGGGAGAAGGTGAATTTGGCTTGGATTGGGACAGCCTATGGTCCCTTTCTGCTTGGAGTAATTCAAACAAAAAAAGCTAAATTCAAACCATGAGCAAACGGATTCCAGGGGGCTGAGTTTAGCTCCCTCTTTGTGCAAAACTGGATGTGGGGACTTAGATGGTGCTTTACCATCCTTATTGTCTTGCTCACAGCTGCAAGAGCCAGTTCACAATGCATTTCTTGCACAGCCTGCCAGCATGCTGCTTTTGTCCTCCATTGAGCTAAGGAACGCTCTCCCCACGTTTCGGCCCTCCCCTGTGCTGACATGAACTTCTGAGCCTTGTTTCTTGCTTGGCCAGATCACCTTAGGCATTTGAAATCTTACATGCCTCTTATTTTCAGTCCCACGCTACATCCCCTTGAGTTTCCCAGCTTGCCCTGCCCACTGATGTCTCCCTGGAGACTGGAACTAGCTTTCAGGGACATTTTCACTCTAATCCAGATTGCAATTGCTGCCTGCGTTTGGGCAGGTCTTTGCATCTGTTTCCTCTGCTGTAAAATGGGAATAACAGACTCCCATGCTTTGAAGGAGCCTGTGAGGTAGTGATACTCATAAAGGACTCTGAACATTAAGCACTAAGTTAAATTAGCCACCCCTTAATCAAAACCTTTTACTTTTGAAAAGAAAAATGTAGCTTGTATCACCTTCCTTAAGAAATTATACCATACTCAGCTTGGAAAAACAGACCCAAGTTGTATTTGTTATGTTAGGGGCTGTTAAGTCCCTGTGAGTCCCTCTCCCAATAAGAAAAAGACACAGCACTGGGAGACAAGTAGAAGTCTAAGCGCATGTTGGGTTCATAGAGGGAGGCCAGTGGTGATAGGAGCAGGGACAAACTGCGCCTGCTGCTCCTCTGTGGTTTGGGAGACATGAGCCATCCTGCAGGCATTTGGACTCCAGGAATTGCAAAGATTTAGGGGGTGTAGTGCAGAAAGATGAGTATTTTGGTCAGAGCAAACACAAGTAAATATTGCTACCAATACTCTCTCTGTGCACACCACGTTTGTGTGAGATGGCTTCTTGAATTTACCTTATGCTACTTTGGAGGAAGTCCAAGGTAAAAAAAAACAACAACAAACCAACAAGAAAACAAACAAAACCCCCACAAAATCCCTACTGTGCATTTTGGATTGGAAACTGAAATGATCTCTGATCAAAATAACATGTTTTGAAATCTGGACCAGAGTTGAATTTCCAGCTCCTCAACCTTTTCAGCTTGGTAGGGCTAAAACTTTGCTTCAGTCTCATCTCTAATGGGATATTTTTATGTATGCCCATCAATATTTCTTGATCTGAGATCAAGATATGCAGATCTACACACATTTTAAACCTGTCCTGCCTTGGGTCAGCAATTCCCTCTCTTGTATCAGTATCTAAGAGCGAGTGCTTCCTTTTCCCATCCCATGGTCAGAGTGTTTACCATTGCTACTTGCAGCAGCGGAGAGCTCCTGGGGCAGCTCTGGCAGCTGCATGCACCAAAATTTGCTGTTAGGAATATGAGAACATGGGTCGGGAAGGGACCTAGCTCACCTAGTAAGCGTCAAGTCCAGGGGGACGTGCAGATCCTCTTCCACATCTCCCCAAGCACTGTAGGCCACAGAACACCTTGCAGCAATTCCTGCAAGAAAAGATCTGAGATTAAAAAAAAAACAAACACAAACACCAACCATAAAGGTCTGGTGGTGACAGAGCAGTCAGAATGCATTAGCAAAGTCCTGCGTTCCTGCAATAGCAAGAAATCTGCCCGGTGTGCCCAAACCACTCATGGAAGTGGGTTGTGTCTGTGTTACAGGGAAAGATAAATGAACCCCAGCAAACCTTGCCAACATGGCCTTCGAACAAAACCCTTGCCTGTCCCAGGACATGGGATCAGACTAACACTAACACCTTCAAGGACATTTTTTAAAGCTTTTTCTCATGCCATCTAGCAGCTGCAGCACTAGAGGAGGCAGCACCAGATGTCCAGCCACAGCACAACCTGGGAGCCTTTGCCTTGCCCAGGTCCAGCTCTCTGTTCCTCTTCTAGAAATGCATCTTCCGTCTAAAAAAAGCTGTATTTTGGGACCTCACCTGGTCAGTGATGTGTCTTTCAGGTGTGTTCACAGCTGAAGGCACTCGCATGTGCAGCTGATCCCCCTCTGAGGACCACAGGTAGCAGTGGCAGAGCCTTTTTTGCTCTGCTGCTGATGGAAACCAGCCCCTTGTGCTTCCAGCCACCGCTGGACATGACGGGGTCATTTCAAGCACCAGCTCTGCTCAAACACATCGGACTGAGGGGCAGTTCAAAGCTTCTCATTTGACTGCAGTGCCAAACCCAAGCGCGTGGTCCCGGCTGGCCCACGGCACCAGGAAGAGCAGGGAGTGAAGGCGGCTCAAGCACCGCCACCGAGCCTGGCCGGCAGCCTGCGTGGAGAGGCTGAGTCATTATTTTATTAGCAGGTCCCACAACTACTTTAATGTGGGCTTAGGCTGCAAAAACAAAAACATACATAAAAGCATTTGGAATTACTTCATAAAATACTAAATCACAATATTAACCGACTGACCTTTGCTCTATGCAGACCTGCTAATTTTAGCAATTACAGCCAACAACTTGAACATATCAAGTGGGCAACTGTTTAACAATAATGACATCTGCTTGGAAAATCCAATTACGTCTAAACATCTTTAAATCCCCACTAGGGGATACCTGCTTTCTTTTTGCAACTGTTAGTCTCTGCCTAATAGGATTTTAAACTCGCAGCCTGCTGCACACTGTGGTGGCAGTGGCCCCTCTCCCTGGAGTGGCAACAACAGGGCCGCCATCCCATTAAGCAGGGAGCCAGAGTCTCTCCTCGGACAGTGATGGAAGCGGTTTGGTGTTTTGACAGTCTAATCTGATAGACGGGTGCATTAGCTGGATCCCTTCGCTCCCCCACCCCCCGCAGATACTGCTCCCCTCCGCAGCCCCCCAAGGTTACATGTGCAGGACACAGCCAGGCTGGGGGGCTGATCCTCGGGAAGGACCTCGCTACCAAGACGGGCTGTGCAGCCATCAGTGACTTTTGTGGGGCAACCAACATGAGGTTTCCTCCTGCAATGTCCTCAGACACAAACTAGTTTTGTTTTCTAGGTTGACCTCTGTTTCTTTCCTCTCCATATCTCTGTTCTCCCTTCTTTCCTCCTCTACCCTCAGCTGCTTAAATCCCTCCCCACTGCTCCCTGCTTCACGGGTGAAATTCTGACACTGAGATCTGTTCCTCTCTATAGTGAGAACCCCTAAAAGACAACAGCTATGCTTTTGCAGCCATATTTCAGGCCCTGTAGGTTTTTCTTGCCAAGGACAATGACGTTAGAAGAAACTGGGACCAGTGGGGAAGACTGAGCACAACGAGACCACCCAACTCTCCAGTAAAGCACCCCAATGCGGACCTGGATCCTCCACCATAAAGATCAAAGGTCCTTATTCAGCCCCCAGTTAGGTTGCTGCAACCCCCTGAGCTCCACTGATCTGGCAGCAGTCTCCACTCCACAGTCCCACTCCTGATCACTCAAGCACCCTGGGCTGCAAGGCTATTGTCAGATATTTGACTTGAGATACAAGAACAGAATATTTCCGTCCCTTCTCCTCCCTCCCTCTCCCTCCCCGGCCAGCCTGGCTCTTTTCTGATGGAGCGTGCAGCAAAATCACAATCACATGTTTGCAGCAGTAGGAGGCCATTGGCATAGAAGAGGCTGTGATGTCACTACAAACATTTCCACCCTATCCCATTTCTCCAGAACAGTCTCCGTTTTTATGACCCCATCCTGAGATCTGCAGGAAATCAAATTGTCCTGATTCTATTTTGAGCACTGGTGTCATGGCATCAATATATAACGATGTGGTGTCAAGCCGGAGAGGCTCGAGAGCTCTGCCGTGGTGTCACAGCCGGTTTGTTTTGTGCAGCTCTATGGACTGGATCGCAGCCCTGCGGATGCCACGCTTGCCGTGCTGGGACCGCTCACGACACGTACACCGTGCTAACTGGGATGAGCTGAAGGGGCAGGACACAGGGCAGGTCCGGCTTCCATTCATCGGCAGCTCCCGCGCCCTGTTGGGGGTTACCAGCTGGGGCACACGGTACCAGAGGGCAGAGCAATCTCGCAGGCACGCGATGTGCGGTTCCTACAGAAAGGTGCGTTGGTGCCAACCAGCCCCCAGGGGCTGCACATGAGGGAAGAGAAGAGCACGGCTGCAAGGCACTTGTGCACGGCAAGGGGGGATGCAAGCAAGGGAGAGAGAGAGATTTGGGGACAGTCAGGCACTGGCAAGGTGCCTGGGACAAGAAACCAAGTGGCAATCTGACCAAAACAGGGAGAAGCAGCACCCAGCAGACACTCATTCTTGTCTAAACTAGGATTACCATCTAAACAGAATGAACTGCGAGTTAGGCCCCCTCCTCCAATTAGCTGTCTGAGATTCAAACAGGGGTTTAGATCCCACTGTGCTCATGAAACACTTCTCTGATGCTTTCCACCAACACAAACCCCTGCAGACTAGAGCTCTCCCTTGTGTCTGTCTCACAGGGAAGAATCAGGCCCTGAGATACCTCTTGGCGTCCCCACCTGATTTATCTCCTGCACCCAAATCTTATCTTCTCCTCAAAGAACATCAGATCTAACACATGGCATACACAAAACACTCCTGAACTGAGGTCTCCAACAGAAGCAAGAACATCTGCAGCAAAATTTTATCCATTGGCCAGAGACCTTATCCTGGAAGAACTTAAGACAGCCCACAGAGTCCCCTGGAGCAGAGCAGGAAAAAGCACTGGTTTGACTAAAAAAGCAGTGGGAGAGATATGGTGGTAACCCAGAGCTCCTGGTGAGCAACAGAATACGCACTACTTTTCGGAAAGTGCAGTGGGAACTTCTCTATTATTTCTCTTAACATAAAGGACAAGGCGATCCCATGAATTTAAAGATTTTGCAGAAGGGTGCAGGTTTGAACCCTATATTAAGATCAGAGCTCCTCCAGGAGAAGCGTCTTTGCAGGCTATGTTACAGAAAGTTACAGCCTCTTTGCAAAGGCAAAAGAGAGCCTAGTGGCAGAGTTTGAGTATCTCAAGGCTCATATGAAGCATACCAGGTGCTCATGTGTGTTTTCTCTCCACAGTACCAGAAAATAGGCATGGTACAACCCCAGATATGAAAGGGTATTAACACCTTGAGGCACTTAATTTCTGATTAAATTCCACCATCTCAGCTAAACCTCACCAAGAGTGAATGTGACCCTTTATTTACCTTTAGCCATAACTGCTAAACTCACTGCATCCAAAAGAGCCAGCACTGAGACCAGAAAACCACTTTCTAAACTCCTGTATGGGGAACGTGAGTAATTGGAGATAGCAGTCCGGCAGACTTGCTGCCTGAGACAACGCGTCAGTTCCCATGAAATTGCTGGGTCATTAGTCATCTCCTCTCTGCAGCTTTCATTTTCAAGCCCTCCTTTATCTTTGGCTATGATTAGCACTCAATTGCATTCACCTTTGGTCACCCTCCAAAAAGCACCAGGCGAAGGAGCTCATGGGACTTGAATACCACCCACTTCTGAAGCATTCAAGAAAGTTCTTGGCTGTTTGACTTCAGTATCTGCTTTCCCATCTTCCATGGGGCTATGCCCTTCTTCGTGGCTGGCAGAACTTTGTGCCCTTCCTTCCCCAGACTCAGACCTCCCTGGTGCCATTACGGGCAGCTCCTCACTTTCCCATGCCCTAGATCACTCAGCATCTTGGCTCGGTGATGCTATCCATCCTTTCCAGCTCCTCTGCTTCCTCACTTTACCCTGAATTCCTCTCACCTCCCTCCAATGCCCTCCAGGAGCTGCTTGCTTTCCTTCCTTCTGCTGCTTGCTAATACCTACCTTCCCACTTTGGACACTGCACCTCCATAAATAAATATTTTGTTTGAACTGCTCAGCTAAGAACCTCTTCCCACCACCCATGACATGAGGAAACCCCTCAACGGTGTTTAAACAGCCACAAAATGAGGCCCAGCAGCACCAGGTGACTTGGCAAGGAGTGACAGCAGCGTGACAGAGACACACTCCAGCGTGGTCAGAGTGAGGAGCCCATGTAGGGTAATAACATTTTTTTAAAATCTTATTTTTTTTATTTTATTATTCCCTCTGTTGTGGTTCCTCCTTCTCCCGGAACGAACAGGGGTTTTTATTCCTGGGGTTAAAAAACACGAATTTGCATTACATCCTGGCTCCCGCTGTAATACTTCAGTCTTGTTTCTCTCTCATCCCCTCTCCAGAACAACTGATGCTATCACAGCCTGATTTAATTTCAAAGACGGATTGTGATTTGGCAGTCGGGGGGAAAAAAAAAAACCCAAGCTAATCAAAAGTCACCATCTGCTGCGTTGCCATGGGGATATTCCTCCCCAATAAATGTGCTCTTTGCCAAAATCACAGATAACAGCACTATAAAGGGTGGGAGGTGGGGAGGGGGGAATCAAAGAAAGAAGTTCCGACACTAGGGGGGAAAAACGAAAGAGAGAAACGAGGGAGAAACAAGAGACAGAGAAGAAGTGGGAGAGAAAGGAGCATGGACTACTGAGGAGAAATGATGAATGGCCCAACTAGGGAAAAGGAGGAGGAAATCAGAGACTAACAAGCAGCTGAGGGTGACAAAGTGATGGAGGGAGACAGGCAGCTGGAAAGGAGGAAAGAGGAGAGACACCTCGAGACACTCTGCTACATAAGATACCAAAACAAAACAAGCAGAGATAAGAAAATTGCCCTCAGAGCCTCGTCTCAGGGGAAGGGGAGAAAACTGAAGCATCAGTGAGAACTCCCAGGGATGTTGGTTGGAGTTCAAGAAGAGATCTTACTGCTGTTCGCATTACAGTTAACAAAAACAAATCCCTGGATGGGATGAATGGTGACACGTGGGGATGACCAGGGTCAGGTCGCTGACCAGGGCCCCAAGGTGAGCTGAAACGGTTTGTCATGCTGCAACACAGTACTGGGACCTGGTGGGTTAAAACACAAAATATCTGGAATTAGGTATCTTCAAGCTGTCCTGTTTGAGATGGCAGAGGGGCAGGTGCCAGTTGTTCAACAGCCGCTGTCGCTTTTTATTTCCCCTTGTGAAACTGGGTAGCAATTTGGGATGTGGAATATAAAAGCAAAGAGTGCCTCTGTGCAGGGTATCATTGCTGTCCCAGTGCTTGCTGGGGACTGGCTGGGCTCTCCCAGCACTGTGCACCCCAGGCGTGGACACCGGGCAACGCAGTTGGCAAAAGAGAAATGGGGTCACCTAACCTGAAATGAGTAAAAGCCATCAAATTTGAGGTCACAATGTGCTGGCTGCCCCCTGACCCTGCTTAGAGTGTGTATGTGTGTGTTGAGTGCCCCTATTAACCCCCAGCAGCTAACGGAGAGAGGGGAGGCATCCCGCACTCCTCCACAACCCAAGCAGGAGCTAAGCAAAGGGGTCACTCAGCACCCACATTAGTAGCATGGGATGAATTATTCACAACAGAGGCACCATCAGCCTTTTTCTTCCTTCCCTGTTGGGAGAATAATCCCAGAATAGATCACAGGTTGTGTGAATTCTTTACTCAAAAAAATAACTGAATGACTTCTGCATGAACTTGTTTTGCAGTTCAGTACTAGCGCTGATAAGCAACTGTCACTGCCTGTTGACTGGAGGAGCACAGCACTATGTTGCTCATCTCCAACAGTCAAAAACTTTTGATCAGCTCTTCTGTCTTCCCTTTGTTCCCACCTCCTCCCCACATCAAGAGGTGCTGTAAAAATCAGAAGTCCTAAAACACAGCATTGCTTGGTTTTCTCTGTATAATCCTTTCAGAGTGCTGAGGTCACACTTCCATCCTCCTCTGCTCAACTGCATAAACATTTGGTTTTGAAGGAAAGCTAAAGAGCCTCCCATCACATGACTTTAGAAGTGTATACGAGCGTATGCCCCACAAGAGCATTAGTGCTTGTTGAATCTATGTGCACGGAAAGAGACAGGCAGTAGGATTGAAATAATTTAAAAAATTAGAATGGGAGCTATTGAGTAATATTTGTCAGAGTAGCTTTAGTGAAGACCAAAGGCATTGGGTCTGCTGACCTCAAACGGTCTCACCTGTGTGAATGGAGCCAGATGGGCTGTCAGAGCAGTGCAGTTTTTGTACTCCAGATCCCATCCTCCCCCTATACTCGTACCCCCAAGACCCCCACAACACCTCTCCCAAGCCAGACAACATCTAGGGAGGTAGAGATGGCCGTGGCAGTAATGGCACTCCTCCAGACCCAGCATCCTCCCTCTGTCAGCACAGTGGTACTCACCCATGGCTGGAACTGAGAGAAGGTCCAACAGGTTGTCTAAAAGCCTCTTTATCCTCTGCAGCTGCAAGATGATGCCCCCAAGGAGCCCTTTGGAGTTGTTGTCCATACAGCATGGTTCTAGTGCTTGGGCCAAAGACAGCCTCCAGCTGTGTTATGCCCCCCGTGACAGGGTCCCTGCACAGGCAGGATGGAAGAAATGAGCTGAGAGTGAACAGACCTAAAGACAGAAGAGAGAAAACATTGGTGTGGAAACAGGAGAACCTGGGGCAAGGAGAAGAAAAAAAAAAAAAAAAAAAGAAAAAATAAAAAAGGAAAAACTCAAGTAATGCAAGTGGGAGAGGGAAGGAAAGCTCTCTGGAATGGGAACTGCAGTAAGGGCTTGTGGGAGAGACAGGCAGAGGATAAAACCGCACAAAATGGAGAAGTGTTTCTGGATAGCATAAACACCAGGTCCATGATTGCCCAGACTTATGCCCCATGAGCATGGAGAGTAGGACATAGAGTTAGATGGTGGAGGGATGGAGGTAAGAAAGCCTCCAGGAGGAAAGGGCCCTTAAAAACAACCTGTTGCATGGACATGAAAGGCTGAAAGTCCAACAGCACCATGCGAGGGATGCACCATGAGGAGATGGCCATGGCACCTGCCAGGAGAGCTAAGGGGACACCAAAGGGAGCTGGGGCAACAGCATTGACTGCGGGTACCAGGGACCATTGGGGAGGGCCTCCGAGGGTGTGAGCCACACTAGAGAGGGATTTCTAGCACACATAACACAAACGCACAAAGGGCTGACACCTGCGGGACATCTCCTGGCCAGTTTGCAGCACCCAGCAGTTGTTTTTGGTGAGCAGAGGGTGCTGCTGGGAAAGCTGGATGCTCAAGCACCTCTCCCTTGGATTTGCTGTTCCCACCTTGGCACAGCCAGGCAGCACAAAGGCCATTGTCCCCGACAGAGCAGGGGCTTGGTCCCAGATCAGCTCTTGGGTGAAAACGAGCATTGGGGACAGGGACATGAGCAAAGCAAAGGGCTAAACCAAGCAACACAGTGAACAACAGAGCCCTGGTCTCCTGCCCACCATCCATCCTCCACCACGTCTCACCTCCCCATCCTGCCTCCCCCATTCCTCTCACTGGACCGTTACAACATTTTACAGTACGAAAAGGAAGGGAGCTTGAGCAAGAGAAGCGTCAAAAATGGGGAAGCAAGGAAGATTTGTTTAAAATTAGAGAATTTTGTTAAAAAAACCCTTCTCCTAGGCAGTTGGCCTATTGCTACTACCACTTTTCTCCCCCCCTCCCCAGTTAAACAGCAAATTATACTTATCAAAGAAAAGAAAGTAAAGAGAAATCTAAAAGGCTGTGAGAAACCTTTAATTATTAGTATAGTGGCATGAAAAGCTGTTGAGCCCCTTAGAAACGTACATGGCCAATTATCAAAAAATATAAGAGATGCAGAAAGAAAGGTTTGTCTAATAAGTATGAATCGCAGGGCCATTTAGAACATCAGTGTTAAAGCATTAGAGTTAAATGGAAAAGTAAAAAGGGGCTGATGGTTTTAACTATTTCACAGGAGGACAAGAGGTTGATACTGATAAGACAAGCAGTATAGTGAAGTTAATTATCTGCGGCCCTTGGTGCACAAAGCTTTTTGAGCTGGTGATTAATAGAGATAAACCATTCAAACTCCACATTTCTAAGGTGAATGAAGATGGCAGAGGAATCGCACAGCCCTGGCATACTAACTACTCTGACAGCAATGGGCCCGGCTGCTGTGGAGGGCGCTGGGTGGGTTTATCGCACTCTATCTTCTACCCCTTCTCTAATGGCCGGGAGGTTTGGGAGGTACAGAGGAGGGGTGGCCAAACATACCCAGCACCTCTGGCTGTTTGCTTCATTGGAGATGTCTGGGGCAGCTTCTCTTTAACTAGTAAAAATCATCTTTACGAAATGATTCAGCGTTACCTCTCAGAGTAAAGCAATCTGGGGGATGCTTATATGCAAGTATTTCACGCCATGCTGATCCTTCTTGCATTGCATTCGCTGTTTGTCCCAGTCCTGCTTCCTGCTAGGTACGTGAGGACCACCTCTCCTTCAGCTCCTCATCCCAACCCCGCAGCTCCGGTAGAAGTATTGCAACCTCCCTGGACCAGGGGTCAGTGGAGTAAATAGAGGTTAAAAGTGCTTGAAGAAACCGCGCATGCTAGATATGAATCCTGTTTTATAATCACAGAGTACCTGCGTGGAGGATGGGAATAAATTAAGTGGTCTGGTGCTTTTGTGGGAACTGGGAAACAAAGATGTGAATGCAGAAGGATTGACTCAGCCCTTCATCTTTCTGAGACAGATAAATCAGGCACCATGAGGTTTATCATGCTTGAGTCTGGCAGATAAGACCTAAAAATGGAAGGCCTGGATGGACAATCAAGAGAGACAGGTCCTGATATTACAAAATTTCCAGCCAGATCTCCAGACTGAAGCAATTTAGACATGCTCCCATGATGGTCCTAACCTCCAAACACTGGGATTTGGGTCAGACACTTCTCCAAATCTCATGGAACTGAAAAATTCCCGGGAGATTTCCCATACTTCCTGCTGAGCCCCCCTAGATGCCACAGATGCTGGTTTTCTTCTTCTGGTCTTTCAGTGTTTCTGTATAAAGCCCAGCTAGAACAATGAAGTTCAGGGATAGCAGTGAAAATTAAAGTAATCAGAAAAAATGGACTTTGTTTCTAAGCTTCACAAACTACTTGGTGCATGGGTTTCCAGTTCAGTTTGAATTCTAGGATAACTTTGGGGTTGACTGTTATTTTCTCCAAAGTGGTTCCCTTGTCCTTGATAAGTTTGGAAAGGCATCTAAACTTCAGCATCTGCAAACAAAAGAATCTTATATTTTTGGCCAAACTAAGTTGAATAAATTTTGTGTTTGCTAATTGCATCCAGGCCAACCTTGTGCAGGGCCAAGTTTCAGCCCAGTGGGATTTGCACATGGCCTGGATACAAGCTATTGTAAATGGGGATCCCTGAAGGAAAAGCTGACAGATGGTGATTCTAAAAATGTTTGTCAGAGCCAGCCTTTGTGACACAGAAAACCCATAGCCAAGGGGGTCCCTGAGTTGGAGAGATGGTTCTGAACTATATGGAAGGCTGGGGGAGTTTGTTGGTACTGGAGAAATTTGACCGGGCCTCCTCTTGTTGCCTGCCAAACCCGTTTCCGTTAGACCCCTTCTCTCTGAGATCTGGTTATCTGGATAAAAGGGAAACTGGATCAGTGCTGCACCTGGTTTTCCAGCTACATATTCCAAAACCACTCTGATTTCCACGCTATAAAATGGGACCAGGATGGACACAGTTTATCTGAGCTGCATGGAAACCCTCCTCAGACAGTCCCATGAGCAGGGTTACAGCCTGGCTTGTGCATCAGCGTTTTGGTGATGGGATCAACACCAAAACTCGTTGGCCCATCTCCCTGTTAGTACAACTTTTCTTCTAACTAAATGACTGCATTAGGAGTCTGGACCAGGAAAGGTCCCATCAGTACACAAGATAAACGTGCAAGGAAAACTTTATCCTTATGATTTTCTGGTCAAGCACTGCAGATCCAAATGTTTCCAAGCAAGGAATATAAGATCCAGAAATGAATTTCAAAGTTGGCCCCATTCATAACAGCAGCATCCCAAGACACCAACAGCTTTCCAAAAGGGCTTTGCAGCAAACATCAAGCTTCTGCAGTTAAGATTCACCCTTGGAAACAACAGGTCTCCCTTGCTCATCCTCATCAGTGTCAAGTTTTGGCAGTTGCCAAATAAATGGGTTTCAGTAGCTCGATGCAAAGCAGTGGGAGAGGAGTTAAAACAGGATAACGTGCCATGAGTCATCTCTGTCCGATAACTCCCTGGGTGGGAGGCTGGAGCATACCTGGACCAAGACCAGGGCATGCCGGAGCCTGGCTCTGCAAACAGCCTGGTCACCTGGGGGACAGGGGAGCCGGCTCCAGGATGGCAGCGCCAGCTCCAGGAGAGGTTACGAGGCCCTTGCAATTAAGTTCAAATTACGTATCAGACACATGTTCCCTGGAACAGACTCCAGACACCAGCTGCTTATTTTTAGACTGGAAAAGCCTTTTCTTACCGACACAGGTGGTGAGGCTGGAGCATGCAGAGCATCAGCAGCACCAGCACCCCCACGGCCATCCCCGAAGCAGTAGCACCAACAACCCTCCAAGCACTTCCCACCACCCCTTTCCCTCTCGCAGTGGAAGGATCAGAGCAGTTTGCTGTATTGCAGCAGAGGGGACCACAAGAAGCTCTCCTGCCACCCTCGCACGGGGCACGTGCGGCCCCAATGCCACGCTGTAGCGCGTCTTCCTCCACTACGTCAACCAGCCTTATTTGCTCTCCACCAACTGCATCGGCCCCGATATTCAGCAACGTTGGGTTGGAAATTTTGAGAAAAGAAAATAGTGTCTCGGGGGATTATTAGTGCTTTCTTCTCAGTCAAGCAGAGAGCAGCTTTCTAAAAACCCCAGCTTTTCTACATTGTGCTCCTCATCACTATAGCCGTAACCAAACTATTACACAAATCCAGACACCCTGTTAGCTCCTTCAGCAACTGGACAAATCATTTGGATCAAATTATTTATTTAATGAATTTTGTTTTCTCCCTACACAAAGCAAGTAAAAAGTCTGCAATGGTTTTGGATACTTTTTTAAATTTTCTGCAACTAATTTTCATCACTTGCATCACTCATTGCGGCATTTGTCATCTGAAAACTGAAATTTAAATCCTTCATCTGGCTCCAGGTGAACATACCTGTTATGTGCTTGTTTGTACCCACTTAGGTGGTCAAAAAGTTTAGAAAAACACATGAAAAAGTTTAAAACTGGCTGCCACTCCTCAACATTTTCTACCATTAGCCTATTTTATCTGTTGCCAGTCATACTCATATACATATATATGTTTATGTATGTGCATGCCAGGGTATTGATGGAAAGTCAATATAAAGAGGCAACAGGCAGAGAATAAACATTTACCATAACTTCATGTCAGATGACTGTTTTATGAAAATGCACATTCTTTCTCTTACATGTCTCCAATTAGAGATGGAAAAATCAAGAAAAAAGAAGTTATCTAAAAGGTACCCTTTAGAAGGATAGAAAAGCAAAGTTCACAAAATATTTCAGACATGAAGATAAACATATTTAGGAATATAAAGAAAAAGAAAAGATAAATGGGCCCATTCAAAACCTTAAGTTTAAACAAGAGATGGCATTAAACAAGAAAACCAATCTTTCCCTCTCGGGGGAGCTCACCTTTTTGAACTCTGACTCCAACACACGGCTCCGCACGGTCCTTTGGCTCCTGCCATCTTGCAAGATCCTGCAAAAGAGCGTGTATGAATTCACTGGGGTGGCGGTGAGGGCCTGTGTTTCTCCAGAAAAAAATCAAAATAGATCTTCTAGAAGCTTAAGTTTTGTTTATATTTATTTCTGCATAAGACATCTATTCTGGAGTCTTTTACAAGGAAAGCTAGAGATGTGTGCAGCCCTGCAGGGATGGTCACTGCTGCGTTTGGGCTGCATGCGTTTGGGGTTTGCACAGGGTCTGGCCCAGTGGCAAAGAAGGATGCCCACATGTTGGGGGGTTTGGGGGGAAACTGCGCTTAGCAGCAGCTTATGGAGGGCTTGCACAGGGGCCCTGAAGGAGCTCAGCCCCACTATAAGCTGTCTCGCTCCTGCATAGGCATTACAAAGAAATGCCTGCTCCTTGGAAGAATAAATAAATGCCGGGATTCTGGAGAACAGTAATGGAAGAGCATAGAGAGAGCCAGGCTAAGTGTCCAGCAGAGCCATTCTGCCCCAAATACCAATGAGATTTTTATCAAGGATAACACAAGCCCTCCAAAAAAATCCAGTGTTGCAAGTTTGCTCCTATCTACTTGACTGCCCGGTTACACCCTGCGGGCAGGACACAGCTCCTGAACAAACTCTTACCTCACCTATCATTTTTTGGTGGGCTTGACTTGATCGCACTATTGCAAAGGTCATTTATTAGCTCTTCTCCTTGTGTCACACCACCTGCCCCGAGTCTTTGCTCTGTTATGGCCGATGGCATTCCCAAGGCAGCCATGAAAAATATCCCAATTGCTTTGAGCTGTCCCATTATGGGAAGGTCTTGGTCTTCCACCGCCATATCTGGAGAGGAAATGATATAACACAGTGGTGACATCTCTGTGAAGATAAAGTGCTGCTCAAAGTAAAATCAGGCTGCTTCATGTTTCTGCTATTTATCTCCCCTGGCAGTCATTTGTTAGGAATTTATGCATGGTCTTTAGTCACTGGTGACTCACCTTCTCTCCTTTGCTTTTAATCACTTTTCTTACAGCACAGGAAAGGTGAAGCTCTGCTCACACCTGGTTAGGAAAGCAAACTCTTTAGGAAAACACTGGGCGCATCTTCCTCCTGCAAGCCATAGCTCACACATCCTCCTTAGTGGGACTGCAGACACTGTAGCGTAGTCTTCATCTCCCTCTTCCATCTCATTTTTCTAATGACTCGTTTATGGTAGTGCAATAGGGGCTTTCCAGTTTTTCAAAACAAAATAGTCCCAAAGTACTAACACAGCCTGGAGAAACCCTCCCTAAGCATGTCTTTGTTATGATAAACCCCCTTGATTCAAAGGAACAACCTGGGCACCCAAAGGGCAGGTTTTGAGCACCCTGACTCATGCCAACGCCAGTGAGAAGGGTGGTTTTCCCCAGCACCTTTCAGGATGAAAGTCTTTGAGAGAACAGTTCAATTCGTAGATGTTTTTAGAAGTTACGGAATATTGTAAATTAGCAAGCAAAACCAAGACGTACAAAAAGCCTATTCCATCATGAAGTCTCCGCTATGGATTCTTTTTTTCTGAGTTGCATTTTAGTGCAATTTCTGACGATAACTCACTATAAAGCCCTAATAAATTTGCTGAATGGCATTTTTTATTTTACGTAGGAACCATGTAGCCATCTGCTCAGCTCCACTCCTTTGCGTAAGTAAAGTTAGGCACGTACTTGGCATCTCCAGACTCTGGGTCTGAATTCAGACATGACAAAATACAAATGTGCATGTAACTGCACAAGTGGGTAAGTGGCTGCTGGAAAGAAGGAAGGTGGACATCAAACAGATTATACAGTTACTTGGCAAAAGCTGAGCAATATCCTGGTGAATTTTTTACACACAAAGAAAAAGAAATCTTAGTCACAACTCACTGGGACATTTTAATAAAAACGATAAAGTTTAGAAAAGGGAGAACTTTAAAAAAGCAACTCTAACTTTTTTGCTGACAGAGGTGAGAGTGACCGTTATTTGGGACAGGTCATGAAGATTGGAAGGATGTGGATCACAGCGTGAATGGTTTTCAAGTTAATGGTGGGTTTCAGGTTATAATAGAGATTCACTTACCCACCATTTGGGAGGGATTTGATGGGATCACCTCAAGTTGTAATGTAACTGCTTGATTATTTGTGAAGTACCTAAAGACAAATTATTTTTTGCTCCAGGTCTTCATTTTCTGTGATGAAATTAGAATGATCAGATTTCTCCTGCATCACAATACTGTTTCTGTTGCTAAAAACCAAAGTATCTTTGCAGCCTATAATAAAGCTAGTTTGGTTCTTGCTATAACACCATGAACTTGCATTGAGTCACACAAAATAGATGAATTTGATCATATCTGCTTGGTAGCCACAACTATTCTGTGTCTCACACATGCACTCATAAATACTATTTTTACCTATATATGTGCATACATACACACAAACATATGTATGTATACAAGTATAACATCATCTTGCATGCCCAAACCAAGTAGGCGGCTCATTGAATTCTAATAGTTTCTACTTGCAAAGTTTTCCCATAAAATCCAACAATACATTTCAGAATAAGAGAAAAAAGGAGATACAAAAGAGAGAGAGAAACCAGCACTGCTGAATGTATATGGAGCCTGGACTACTTCATTTCTGTGTGTTGAAACTAATTTGTTGCATTATGTTTCTATCTCTTGCATGTCCACATTGCCACAAGGTCTTATTTTTACAAAACAGACCCATCATTCTTTCCCACAGGATGAAAACATGGTTAAATACTTGCTGTAAAAAAACCATTATGTGATGTGCTAGCCAAATGATACACTAATACTCCGACGTAAGTGCTTTTTTGGCAACTACTCAAAGGAGCAAAAATTACATCGTTTTCAACCCCAGCGATGATAAGATTACACAAAAGAAAGCAAAATATACAAAACGGGTTGATGATAAATATTGTACAATAAATGGAGAATAAGCCAGTTTTCTTGCTGTCACACCCTTTGCAGTTTTCTGCAATTTTTCCATCACTTGAGGCAGCCACACCAATTATTTCCATCGTATTGGGTGTCCCCTGAAAAAAAACCTGACAAAAAATAAGGATTTGAAAGATTCCTTTTCAGGAACTTCCTCCACCAACTATTTCCTCCTTTTCAAATGGGGCTTTCAGAAAGGAAGTGGTGGCCAGCAGTAACATTCCCCACGGGAGGGACCCATCTTCCCTTCACATGTGGAGAAGCAAGAATATCCTCTTATGAGGCAGGGCAGGAAAAGAAATCATCCTTTCATCGATGGTGTATTCCGACCGGATAGGTGTCTGGTGCTGTGTCCAAGATGGTACCTTCTGAGGAGTCATTTCCAATTGGCTTCAAGCCCCAAATTGCAGAAGGACAGTTAAGAGCCCATTGGCTTATCCTCTAACCTACTTATTTCAGTTGGAAACAAATCAAGACATTAAGATAACAAAAAAACCAACCCCAAAACAAACAAAAAAAAACAACCACCAACAAAACCCAGCCCTTATTCTTCACTCAGATCCTCCACTGCAGCGGAAAGATTTTTCTTACATCCTCAGTGAGGTGCTCAAATATTTCTCCTTGTTGCTAGCACGTGCAGCGTTGGTGGAAACGTTTCTTGCAGCCTTTCACCTTTTTTCCCAGTTTGCAAACCCAGTTTCCTGCTTTCTGCATATTTCTTTGCTCCTTTTAAGTACTTACTAGGTAGGTGGAAGGAACCATCCCAAATGCCAATGCTGCGCAGGAGCTGATTACTTCAAGTCCTGTTTGTTGTATTTAGGTACACAAAGCACTGCTGAGCTCTCTAAATAATTTTTTTAAGCAGAGGGGAAAAATAAAGGAGCACAGTTAGGACAAGGCATGGACTCACTGGGTGGTGGATGGGAAAGTCCACAGCAAAGCCATTGGCTCCCTTATTATTCTCATTTGAAGTGGTGTGTTTATTCGTAATCTCCAAATGTCCAGCATCCAACAAGAGTGGCAGCCGATGGACCAAGTAGCTGCTATGACTCCAGCACCACAGCATCCAATCGCATGCACCCCGAAGAAGCGTCCAAATCTCTTGGGAGCCCAAGGCACCCGCTGCCATCCCATGGTGCACGGTTGCAGCCACACAGCCGCCACGTATGGCTGAGAGCTGGGGCTGCCCCAGGGAGCCAGACGAAAAGCAGGCGTTCGCTGGTGGCCCTGCAGCAATATCCCTTTTGCACAGATGTTTGCAAGGGCAGACTCACAGGGACGGGGGCGGTGGGGGGAGGACACGGAGAGGGGCACCCACCCAGAGGTGTGATACCACCATGCACGTTTGCAAACACCATTTAGCGGAAGTCAGATGCCTATTTATCGCTTTCAAAGGGAGATGAGATCGGCTGTTAGTGCTCGCAGGATCAAATGGGTAAATTAGAGGCAGAAAAGATCGCCATTCAGGCTAATGGGATTTACACTCTCAAATCAAGTTACGTGGATGCATTATAGGGAGTTCACATTGAGGGGAGCCAATTACCCCATTAGCACTAATAGGAATTGCACTAAGGCATCATGTGAGAAGACACATGCAAAAAGATCGCAGCTTTCACTCACTTATTCAGGATTGTTTTGCTGAAACAAGGCACTAACTGATGCATCTCTCTCCTCTCACAGAGGCTAGGGTTTAGACGTTCAGTCTTGGCTTCATCCAGCCATTTCATCCTTCAAGCTGGGAAGGACCTGCTTCCCAAAGAGTTGCTACAAGGAGGGGTCGGCCCTTCTATATCCATTGCGGCCTCTTTTAATAGCGAACAAGGGTATAACCTCATGTAGGCCTTCTGCTGCTAAGAAAGCTGTGGCCAGGGATGCTCCCTTTATCTGTGGTTCCCTCTGCCTCTCTGAAGTTGCACGCTGGCTTTGTCTCCGGTTGCTGCTGTTTATCACCATCTCTTCACTGGCAAGTGCCCAGTGGACACATTTATTCCCGGTGCAGCACACAGAGGCATCTTAAACAGATACCTGTAACCCTAATGATGGTTCTTTAATGAAGAAAAGGCAGCAAAATTAAATGCAAGTGGCATATTACCAGACTTGTTTTAAATTGATATTTAATTAAAAAGTTAATTATTAATTAAGTTTATCAATTGCACATCAGTTGTTCAATAGAAAAGGGCTCATTCATTTAATTATCTGCGTGCAACCGATAGTATATGCTTTTTAGCCAGGCAAGGTTATCTCTGCATCTCTTCTAATTTAGATCAGTTTAGCTTCTAATCTATCGAGAGTGCTTCCTTTTGCGAGCTTTTGATTTGATCTATAAATGTTTACTTACAGGACTGTTAGGTATTAGAAGCTGATGAAATAAAGCGAAGAGCTGCTCAGAGTTGCGTTACGCTCACCAAAGGGCTGCGGTGGTGCTTTCTTCCAAAGAGCTTCTCGGGGTTTTCTTTAACAATGCGCCTGCCATAAAAGTTTCAAAAAAGATAAACATCCACCCCGAAAGTATGTTAATAGCCCAAACAATGGGGACTCTTCAAAGGGCAAGAGAGGCCTGAGAGCAGAATACAGCAACAGACACACCACCGCCGGGCAAACCTCCTCGCTGCTTTTGCTGCGGAGAGGACCGCAGGGCACGGGCCGTGGCGAGGGCTGGGGGCAGCTCTGCTGTGCAGCGATGCCAGCTCTGGCCCAGGGTGCTGGGGAAACACCCATGGTCCTAAGGGCCCCCCCATCATCAAAGAATCAGCCTAGGGCTCGTGCTCTCCTTTCTCCCCAAAACAAGGGATTCCTAGGTGCAAATCAACGGCTATTTATAGAGGATTTTTGGATGCCACGTAGTAAACCATGCAATAAACTCCTCCAGTACTTGGATAGCATAACAGAGAGAAATGCCCTGTGGAGGCTATGACTCAAATAGTGTAATCTGATAAATTATCTTATATTTATTTTAACTGCAAATCATGGTCTTGTTCAGTTTCTATTAAAAGTAGCATTCAGTGCATATATTTAAAATGCTAAAGGGTGCTTGTATGTTATTGGGGACCAGACCTGCTGTTGCTGAGGATGCTGAACACCAGTAAAGTTAATAAGAAATTGAAGGTACCCAGACATCAGAGCATTGCAGGAGGCTATAGATAGGCACTACGTAACTAGAAACAGCCACCAGCTCAACCTTTGGGGCTTCAGCCACAAAACAGGCTGCAGCACTTGCATGTCCCTAAATAGCTCTCATATCCATTGCACGATAGATGGATTTTCATAGGTAGCCACCGTGACCCAGTCCCTGCCCCAGGAGTCTAACACAAATCATGAACACAAAACAAGAAATGCAGCAGACCACAGCGGGTAAGGCGAGGAAAAGGTGAGAGAAAAAGATGCTACAAAACAGAGGGCTGATGGACTGCCTTGAGGGGGCAATGCTGAAACAGATGTGTCTTTTCAGAGCTTAGTTAATCAAGAAAAGGAAATGTATCACAACAAGTAAATAGCTACTGCACAGAGGTTCATATAATTCAGGTGAATACCCAGAGTCTGCAGCTTGTATTTGATCTGAAGACAAGCCCAGGGCTGTCTCCCATCTCCTGAATGAAAAGCACTAAGGGGAGGGGGCTTTTAAAAGGAGGGTAATTTACAATGCAATATTGCCGGGGGTGGTGGTGGTGGTGTGTTTGTACAACTGGAAAGAGGATAAAAGAAATCTCCATGAATAGTAACTGTATGTTTATAGATGGGTGCCTCTTTGCCAACTCTGCATGCAATATGCATTCATCTTCACCAGATATTCAAGTGGCAGGACTTTTTCAAGCAACAATGTTTATAGAAAATGACTATTTTGAAGCTTTACACACTAGAATTAGAGGAAACTTAAAATTTACATTTACAAACATCATCAGTCACCCTATCTGACAAATCAGAACAGAGGAATCTGGCTTAACTGCTATAGATGGGCAGCAAATAGCAGTCGGTTTCTCCAGAGATTTGCTAACATCAGTTAAAACGAGAAATTTGTCATGCATCTGCTCACAGATACTCTGAAAGAAGCCAAACATATCAAAGCTCTGACTTGTGAGGAATTATTTACACCAGTCCTCTTTCTCAACTAGAGGACAAAACTGGAGTTTCCTTTCTGTTGTATCACCCCATTCAACGTAGCATTGAGCCATGGGATACTCCTTTCCGTCAGTGACGGGACTAAAGTGAAGATAAAGAAGAACCTCCACGCGGACATAAGTTATCAATGAAAGTGCCATATAAGCAAGCAGCTCTGAGAGATGGGGAACAAATAAAGCCGGTTTGTTTGTTCTTTAAGGTGTCACTGCACAGTGAGGTGGTTGATGGTTTTGACTGGAGCTTTTCCACAAGCTGGGGGACATGAGAAAGCCCTTTGCCTACCCTTGATTCAACCTCTGCTTAGCATCCTCTGCTGTGTGATAAGGAGTGAATTAACACTGCAATCTTTTCCTAACAGGGGCGCTAATTTAGTCTGTCATCCCCATTCAACCAGCTATTCTCACAAAACATGTAAGAATTTCATCTCTCAGCTCTTTAAGCTTTGTGGCCAAGTGAGGTTGAAAAAGTTATCTGGGGAGGGATTCAGAGATGCTGGCCTGATGTAGGACCTCCCACCATTTGTCTTTGAATTCTTGGGTTGAAAAAACCACCTGGGATAATTTAAACAATTTCTGCATGTATTGAGCAGTAGGGCTTTTAGGATGAAACCATTTCTTTATAAGTTACAAAAAAGCAATCAACCCCTTCCTTCCATTCCCAGAAGATGCAGAAATTAAAAGAACTGGGTTCCTCTAAACTTATGGCCCAAGACAGTCAACACTTGCCTCTCTGAGTGTTCACTTCGGGTTTCTGCCCCAAAGGGTGAACCTCTCCAGCTGTCAGCAAGCAGTAAGCAAGTCATCAATCAAGAAAGGACCAGGCCTTCATACAACACTTTGATTAAACCTTTGGTTTCAAAGCTGAATCTTCTGTGCCCTTCTGTAGTACCAGGCTCCACTGGCAAACAAACACAGAAACGCCGCTGGGGAAAGCACGTTTGTGTGATATTTCCAACCCAATTTTGCAGACTCAGATGTTAGGCAGTTTAGATAAGGGGATGATTAGAGGTCTAAACCTAAGGTTTGAAATACCCAGACTTCCTGGAACCACTCGTGCAAATCCCAGCAGGGCTGACTCAGCCCTCCAACCTCCTGATGAAGATAAAGTGAGCTCCATGCAGAAGTGTGACTTGTGAGTCTCCACCGGCCAAGACCCCACTGGAGCGGAGATAACGATGGTGGTGCCTACAGCATAGAAAGAGATTCGTTATGTGGCGCAGGCGTAGTGCCCCGAGTCTGTCCACACCACAGCTCCTGCTGGTGCTCTCACTCCTGGGTTCCAACAGAAGCGATTTATGGATCCTACACTTTTCTAGAGTTTTGCTCCTGCATGTGTCTCTGTGTGTGTCCAGAGTCTTGCAGTGCTTCTGGCAAAGCTATGACTCCTCTTATCTTTCTGTTGCACTACATATTGACCCCTTCAGAAGAGTGCTGTATCAGTATAGTTTGTGACTCACTCAGAGAAAAGACTTACAGAAGCATATTGCATTGCTTTTCTATCAATCAGCACTGTGATCCAACCGTTTTTATTTTAGAAAATAAACCAAACTCCCAAATCTCTCGTATGCTCTTCACGCTAACATTTGGTTTGCCAAGCACAACTACCCAAAAGTTATCAGCAAAAAACTTTTAATAAACAAGCTCAACTAATTGACTTAGCCTTTCTTTTCCTTTCTGCTATTGGACAAGTAGCCAACATGACACAAAATTCTAGCATGTGTTTCCTCTTTTAAGTTATTCATAATATTCTCCTTTAATAATTCAGAGTACTTACAATTTATTCTTTTGTGCTGTGTTCTTAAAATTGTCATCTGATCAGGGGCTCCTCAGAAAAAAAAGATAAGGAAAACCACACAATTTCTGTAACCATCAAACGCAGCATCGATGACTGATTTCACAACTAAGTGTACGATTAAAAATGCACTTTAGGAAAGTATTGAAACAGCAGAGCTAATTAAACCTTTGCTTTCCAGTAGCATTCACCTCATTACAGCTCAGATATTCACAGGGCAGCAAATCTGCACAGGACACACATACTTGAATATCCTCAAGTGAAACTCCACAAATGGACATTGGTACAGAACCAGACCCACATTTTGTCATTCTTCATCCCATACTGAGAGCAACAGATTGATCAAATTGACCAAAAGGGATAACAGATACTCAGTTCTATTACTCAGTCCAAGATAAAAACAGTGGTAAGAAAACTGTCACTCATCCTCTCTCTAGCTCCTGTTTGCACTATGGCCAACTGAATGATGACCCATCAGTATATCTGTGCCCCCAAAATACTCTCCAGCAAAGGCGGGAGATGCTGTGCTCATTCACGGTTCTTTGAGCCAAAAGAAGCATCTCCAAACTGCCACCCACCAAACGCATACAAGTGAACTAAACCCAAACAAGTCACTTCAAGAGAGGTGGAAATAAGGGTCCTGCTTTCCTGGACTTTGTGTTCCCTTGGTTGAATTATCCTGTGTCTTAAAAGGTACAACTCTCACATGCATGCTGCGATGGAAAGTTCTTCGACAGCTGCAGCCACAATGGCTGCAAGAAAGCATCTATCCTTCTCTTCCTCTCAGATTTTTTGAAGACTAGTAATACTACTTCTGCACATGCAGAAGCTTTTCTTTCAGTTGAAATAATGGTTTGGTTGCCTCTCCTTCACTTGGCTTTTTATTTTCACAAAACAAAACAGGAACACAGTATCTTTGAGACCTCTAACCCTCCTGCCACCTTTCACTGAGCCTTGCAAATAGGCTCCAATGTTATTGGGGGAATGAGTGAGATCCATTTCTTTTGAGCCAAGGCTAAAAATGGCTCCAGAAGCCACACATGCACACAAGAAAAACTAAATAACTTAATGGAAGCCTTGGCTTTCCAAATAAAAGTGCCCACCTTCTGTTTTTTAATACCATGCAGCCAGCATTTTCACTCTGCTTTGGTCTGACTTAAATTGTAACTCCCTCAGGGCAGTGTCTTTGCCTTTCTATTTGCTTTTAAAATGCCTTGCGTGCCCAGCAGCTCCAAGTATATAATAATCTCTAGAGCTGCAAGGAGAAAAGTCTCCATGAAGACGCGCCTGAATTTTGTAATGAAATTGTCTCCGTGTTGAGATGTCCTGGTGCACAAACATTTCCTCGACAGGGTTTCACTAGCACAAATACTTACTTTTTGTCATTTTATGTTTGAATACACACGGAGGCTGCATCTGAGCTTGGGTAAGCATTCACATCAGAAGCAGCTTTGTAAGTGAAACTCCCACTCAGAGAACAGAAAGAGTAATTTTCTTGACCCATCCCAATTCGGCAATAAAATTCAAATGTGGCAAACCAGACCATCCAGGCTTTTATTTTTCCTTCCTTTCTTTCTTTTCTCCATCCCTCACCCCTCCCTTTTTTTCTTTTTTTTTTTTTCAAAGCAGTTAACATTTTGTTGAATTGTTCTAAATAATGACAACATTCAAAACCACTTCAGTCTGTTTAAGATCTCAGGGGGAAAATTTGGTGAATAAATGACTCGGGATAAATCAAATCATTCTGTTCTAATAACTGTGTCTCTCACTCTCCTTATCTCAATTGCTGTCCCTACTTCTGTGTGCTCCTGTGCCTCCCCAGCCAACTCCTGGGCATCATCCCTTGCTCTGAAGCAACCCTCCCTGCTCTTGTCTCCAGCCCCACAGTGGTCCTCATCCCACCTCCTCTCATCAAGTTGTCAGGCTTCACTTGTCTTGCCTTCTATTGCAATTCTCTTCTCCATGCAGTCCCCAAACTCCATCCACCAGCCCCACACATTGCTGCCAGGCGTCTCCTCTCACCACTCTTCCCATCCAGTCCACTGCGCGTTGCACAGCTGTCTCCAGTGAGGAGCCCTGGCTCCTCTTCTCCCCTAAAAACAACTTCTCACACAGGCATGACCCCACCATCTAGACCAGGCTCTGGTACCTCCCTACATCTCATTGCAAAACTAAGCTAACATCCTCCATTACTCTCTCCTTTCCTCCTGTACCTCCATCCCCTTCACATGCTGTCATTCTCCACCATTTGACACAGTGGTTGTAAACCTTACAGCAGTCATTTTCGATGGCCTTTGGGTACTGTTTGCACTGGAAACACTACACAGCACCGTGCTGCCTCTGTGCACCCATGCCAAGGGTGTGCGGCAAAGGCTGAGGAGTCACGAGAGGTCAACCATTGGCTTGACCTCCTAAGCCCATCTGCCTTCACGCAAGCGAAGACACATGCTTTAAACATGTATTATCTTTTCAGGACATTTGTTTCGGGAGCAAGTTGCGTTAAGCAAAGGTACGTCAATTGATAATAAACCTGCTCCACACTGTCATTTGTGGGTGATTTGAAGAAAAACAGACCATGTAATCAGGTCTAAGGGGTCCCTAATACCAGAGACGCTGGTGCTGTCAGCTATAGAAAATAATTAGAACGTTATCCCTGTGGCAAGGAGAATGTAAATACATCTAAAATACGACATAATGACATTCTCCTCTGTAAGCCAGGGGATCTGCTTCAAATAAAAGGGCCATTAACACAACAATTAAAGCCGAGGGGGCCGGTGAAGTAGGGAGCCGGCCTGGTGCAGGGCGAGGCGAGCGAGTGCCCTGCGTAAATCTTTCGCCATCCCAGCCAGGAATGTGACTATTAGCCCTTTCATGACCCGAGGGCTTCCCAATAATGCATCTGCTCTCTGTCAGGGCCAGGATTTCGTAATGTCCTCCAGCTCCAGCCGAGGGCCGACTCCACGGTGCGGCGCCAAAGACGGAGTCGGCGGGAGCAGGGTGGCTCCATGCTGGACGTTGGCCCCAGTTCAGCAAAGCACTTAACTGCACACTGTAGGGACACATCTCTTCCCAAGGCTGTTTGGGTGCTCGGAGGTGAGCGATGGGTGGTCTTCGCTGAATTGGGGTGTTCAGGCTTTCCTGGAGCAGAGTTGGACCCATTGTCATCTTCAGCACTTCTCCTCTCTGTCTCCCTTGGAGGATGCACCCCACGGAGCGGGCTGTCCCGAGATGCTCCAGGAACGTCCTTGTTGCGAAATCCTGGCTCCGGGAACCTGTGAGACTCAAGGGACAGAGCACCACAGAAATTTAGGCACTATTCAAAGGAAATAATGTCACTGCTTTCACTGTCCAGGCAGCAGATGCTCCGAACATGCTCCAAGCAACCTGGGGATAATATTTTCTATAAGCTCTACAGCAAACTTACAGAAACGACAGACAAGTGCTCGGAGAGGACAGAAGTTCCCATCTTTTGTTCAGTCTGAAGTAGGCGATGATAAAAGCCCCAAACACATCAGGAACTTTGATTCTGGGCAACATGCATCCACAGTGCACCCCTGCAGGTTCTTGGCAAAGGAAAAATATCATGGACCTCGCCAAGTCAGCTTCCACAATAACATCAGGCTCAGACATAAGTTTTCTTAAAGCTGACAAGTTAGGTCACAAATGCAGATTTTATTTGTTTCCTTGTAGAGATAAAGGACTCGTCAAGCTCAAAAGAGGTGTCGTGTTTTTTTTGTTTTGTTTTGTTTGTTTGTTTGTTTTTTTAAGCCTTGTGACTTTTTGTGGTAAATGTAAAATTTTATATGTCTGGTGGAAGTTTGTGAATGCCAGAAAACAGGAAATGATAGCGACCTGCCTGATTGAGTTGTGCAGGAAGAGAACAGTACCAATTCCAACTCTTTGGGAAGATCTGTCAAAAGTCAGGTTTATTACATCTATCCTCTTTTTCAGTTTTACTACCCCTTCTAAGAGAATGACACAGCAAGGACTTCAAAACAAAAAGTCCTCCAAATTTTACTTTTAAGCCACAATATTTCAAAATCCAAAGGTAACATACTTCTTGTGCCCTGCTTCGTGCATATGAACATTAACATGCCACCCAGACAATAAATAAATTTAAATAGTTGTAGGACATATAGCAACTTGGTGAGCTATTTAAAGATGACCTTTATTTTTTTTAAAGACAACACATATCCTCTCAACCTTTATGAGTAAGGAAGATCTGAAAATAACTACAGAAGTCACATTTCTCTTACAAAATCAAACTGCACACAGAGAAAACTATTAGAAATGCACACAGAGAAGATTTCTCCCTATGGTGCATTAATGATTTCTACAAAAGGATCACTTGTCTAAGAAGAGATGAGCTGAACAACTCAAGGTACACTACTAAAACCCAGAGACATCCAGAGGCACTTGCATTTCATGAAATGAGGCTGGGCTCTGGTTGCCAAGAAGTTCAGAAAATCAGACCAAATTTCAGGGGAAAGAGAAAACATCTTATGCGCAGTCTGGGCTGTGTGGGCACTCAGTCCATCCCCTACTGATTGATACAGGATCAACACCCTCCAAAGGATGGACAGCTGAGCTAAGAGAGAATTATATACGTCAAGGTAGAGCACACATCGCAGTAGGTATGGAAAAAATTACGTAAGCAAAAAATTAACTACATGTCCAATATAGAATAATCTTTGAAGATTCTCATTCCAAGTAAACACAAGGATAATAGCTAATGGATAAGCTAATTAGTCATGCAAATCTGATGGATTTTTACTGCCTCCTTCCAGCCACTTTTTTAGAAGGCATTTCATTTTCTGAGCAGTGCACAGTTCAGCATCCAATTCATATTAGTTGGGCAAAAAGACAGTCCTTTAATCTTCTGACGCTTTGGTCCTCAGTGTGAAACACATGGAAACTTTCCAACAGAGAAACAAAAAGAGTGATAATATAAAAGAAAATATTAGCAAAAACTCCCATGGAACAAAACGAGGTGGTGTTCTCTGGCAGATCTCATGCCTGAGCATTGTGGACAGCAGTAACTTATAACCTGTGAACGCAAGGACAGAAACCAATGCATTTGTCTCTTTCAATTATGGGAGCTGCCTTATATATAATAGAGCTAATAAAAATTATCTGAAATAAACAACAGCCAGCCTTTATAACTAAGGTCACACTGGCCAAAATGGTTGTGAATGTTCCAAAAAGCTAGGAACAAGTTTCTAGACAGCTGGAGACATTTTGAGCAAACATGGGCCAAATTAAACCGACGTGGGAAGCCAAAGTGAAACCAGTAAAAGCTTGCCTACTCAGATGACTTTTGTTTGAGCTGGAAGCTAAATTAAAACAAAATTCCTAGGATGATACTGCTTCGACTGTGACAGCAGTCACCTGAGTCACGTGATAAGCACTTTGCTTTAAAAATCTCAGCGTGTCACTCCTGAGAACACTTGCACATCAGATCCATATGAAGCAAAAAGAAGGAGGGGGGGGGAGAAAAAGGGAAAATAAAAGCTTTTGTACAAACCCTGTGAACCAAGTCCCCTATGTCTCTCTCTTTCCAGACATTTCTAAAAAAACAGCTCACTGGAACCACAAAGAACAACAACAACTGAGCAGCATTCTAATATGGGACATCCTGCTGGACCAGCCTGAGCCAAAGGAAAAAAGCAAGCAACAAAACTTAGAACTCAAATTGGACACTCAAACCCAAAGCCTTACGTTTTGGGGCATTTTTTTCATTTAAACTAATCTAATCAATTGGTCACCATAATAGAGGGTTCAAGCAGCTGGCTTAGTTAGGTCCGTCTGTGACAAACCTTGGAACCAAAGCCATGTGTTCAAGTGCACGCACATTTGAAAATGTGAACAAAAGATCAACTATTGTGTCTTAAAATATCTACAGTTGACTTTGTGCATCACCACTAATAAGTATCATAGCACACAGTATAGTCCTACTGTTGTCTGTGGAGCCTCCAATCAGTTCCCTAGAAATACAGTTTATACATTATTAAGTCCCAGGGATGGATTTCCTCTCATACAGACTTACAAACCACGGGTGAAGGTTTATCAAGGGTCATTGCTTGTGCTGATGACCCTATCTTGGGAATGGCTGCAGATCAGAGGGCACGAGAAATAATATGAAGCGATTATCAAGAAAAGAAAGACTATAAAACAAGATAGGAACCTGGGAAGAGTGCATTTTTTTCCAGAAAGCAGTAAATATCTGGAAAAATGGAAGGAACAGCCCTATCCCCCACAATTAACCCATTAGAAGAATTCCTTAAAAGCAGAACCCTTAAAGGAAGATTAGCAGCAAAGCTTACAAGTATGGTAATATCCAGTTGTTATTTTCATCTATGAAGTGGTATCTACTTTGCTTCCTTCCTGTCAACTAGGGAAACAGACTTTGTGGCTCTGCCGAGCAGAGCAGGGGCACTATGTAACATACCCCGCCACACTGGTGCCTTGTTGCCTGCCAGCCTAGAAAGAAAAGGCTGCAAGGATGAAGCACAACTGAGCCCAGTCCCAGCACGGCATCAGATCGTGGCTGGACTGTGACTCCCAACACAGAGTCCAGCTTGGACCCAGGAGCTGGAAAATACTCCTTGGCCCCTATTCAGCCTCTGGGATATTTTCCAGAAATGAACCAGCTCCAGAGCCAAGGTCTGATAAAATGGAGCCTGGGACTGGACCAGGCCTTTTTTTTTTTGGATCCACAACCCCAAAACCCAACAGCCAAGACATCACAAATCCAACACTGTGCTTGACAAATTGGGTCACTGCAGGCACCATGCACTTGAGGTCCATGTTTGGGTCTATCGCGTGTTCCAGTATGGTGCAACTCTCCCTTTTATGGTCACTTACCTCAAATATAACCCATGCACGCTCAGTTTTGCTAGCTCAGAGCTGTCTCCAACTTTTCTCTACTCTCCACTACCTCTGCCTTTTTTCATATTTTGCAGCCCCACAGAGATAAACTTAGTGAATAAATGGCCAAGGGATGTTGAGGCTGCTGCAAGAACAAAACCAACCACTGACTTTCTTTTTATCTAGTAAAGCAAAGGCTTAAATTCTCCTAAGAATAAACTGCTTTTTGTTGCAAAAAGAAAGAAAAACTCCTAGCAACAACAACAAAAGAGATAAATGTCCTATGAGAATATAATGGAACTAGGGTAAATTACTTTAAAAAAAAAAAAAAAAGAAACCCAGGGTGAAGGGAAAACTCCCCAAAAGTGAACAAGTGCTCTTCACATTTTAAACAAGGCATGGATTCCCCCCTGTTTTTTTTCTTCCTTTATTTCCAGCAGCTAGAATTCCCATCTGGTTCCTGTTTCTATTCGTCTGATCTCCCAGAAACTTCTAAAAGCCATAAGCATCAGCCAAAAATTCCCCAGGCATGGACTCCTTTCCAAAATAGCCCACAAAACGGCATTTTTTAGGTGGGTTGGTTTGGAAGGAGCAGAGGGGGGGATGTTGATTTCTGTAACATTCCTAGGAATTTCTTGCATCTATTCTCCCCTCTAGAATTTCTTCTCTGCCTGACTCCTCCTTCCACTTTCCACTGGCACGTTGGCCAGCACAGGGACTACCCGCTCCCATGCGGCAGGATTCAGCTCTCCTTGTGGGAGCTCACAACAAGCTGCCAAGAGGTTTTTATCCCCAAGGAAAGCAAATCAACTTGAAATTCCCTTGCACATGAGGTCTCCTCCATTGCGCTGGTGGCTGTGTCATCTGGAGGCTGCATAACCGGACATCTTTCCCTGCTAAGGCATTGCCAAGACGGGACTTTTGGAAATAGCAACTTGCTGTAGACAGGTGACACAGAGGAGACAAAGAGGCTCGGATCACCTCTACATGCTCTATCCCATGGCCTTAGCGACAGGTGAAACAACTTGAACATTTCCAACAGATCCCCAGCTCTGGCTTGGAAGCGGAGTCAGTGGCGTGCGGCACCACCATCTCTCGTGGCTGAAGGGAATGATGGCATTCCCTGCGGGAAAGGGGTGAAGGCTGGTTAAAGTGGGGATGCTCACCTGGTGTTCCTTCACAATGATTTTGCTCCATAGACATCTAGATGATCAATAATCGGTCCCTCTGAAAAGCAACCAGTGTGTCCAGTTTCTGTATGTTTAGGATCTGATTCAAGCAGGCTTTAATAAAGGTGGTTAGCTCTCACTGACTTCGGTGTGTGTTTAAAACCTTCTCTGCACACTTTACACAGCTAAGACAAAACAAGTCCCCAAACAAACCCAGCCCCATTTAATTTATTGTGTGCCCATCTCTTGGTTGCACCTATGCTTCTTGTAAAAATGCACAAACCTGTCATGGTCACAGAGACTCCAGGCATCTTGGTCTCCTCTGCTTTTGAAACCTCATAATCCTTCACTGGATCAAAACAAACAACATAAAAGTACAATCTTTCAAGATGGTGATTCAGAGACACAGGGAGAACACGACAGCTCCAGAGATGGGAGATAGACCATAGAGATCTATCCCCCACAAGAAAGCAGTTCAGGTCACTGATGACTAAAGGTTGCTACTTTTAGACATCTGAATTAATGAGATTAATTTAACCTCACAAAAGAACGCAGCTGCCTGGCTGGACCCATCCAGCATTTGTAGTAGAGCAACAGAATAATCTAAAAGGTCACAGCCTTATCTCCACACCCTCCACTTGCTTGTGTTACTTGCCTGGCTGCAGAAAAAAATTCAGAGGCATAACAGAGCAGGCTCTAAGGCTCAGTGGCACAGCTTCACGACACAACGTGATGCCATGCAGAGTGCGGCACATTAGCTTTATGAAGCATCCCAGAAACAGCACAGCAATGGCAGTGTGCTGACAGTGTCCACGTTAACCTACCATCCTCAGCAGAGCCATTTCAGCACGAGCTCAGGTATCGATATATGTTGCACCAGCTCAGCAGATGCTCTTTGTTGTGGTCTGCTTTGCTGGTAGACTCTGCGGAGACCAAAGGGCGAACAGACCACAGAGACCAAAACCACTGCTTGGGTAAGCTTGTCCAGCCAAAGTTGAGGTGAACTGGCCAGGGGCAATGGGCAGAGATTTTCCCTTCTGCTGCCAAATGCGCTCACTCAACCAGCCGACATCTAAGAAGGTTTGAGAAGAGCCCAGTGGAGTTCTCTATCTCTGCTGACACACCTGTGGCATCTCAGAGATCACCAAAAAATCCTGACACTCTCTTGCCCTTCCTGACCACAAAACAGGTGAGTTTGACCTAGCAAGGTATTTGTACCAAAGACCAGCTGTCATTTCTAGTCAATGCACAGTCTGAGATGTTGCTAAGAACA
>VXBL01004902.1:32450-51919 GCA_013400195.1 Aramus guarauna
CCCCCAGCACAATTAAATACTTCATCAATAAAAAGTAAACACGCTTAATTTTCTATTTATAAAAGAATCTCTCCCTCCCCCCAATGCTTTATTTTAGCAAGTGCACTCAACCATGTTCTCAATCTGCACTTCATTTCCTGCTATTCAGTTTTCTGTGGTTCTCAGACAAAAATACCTGGGGAAAAAAAAAAGCACAATACCAGATCCCAGGGGACTCTGATTTACCACAGGAGAAAAATGTGGTGTGCTGTATAGCAGGAGCCTGTTGCCCAGGCTGGGAGCAGAAGGCACAACGGATAGAGCAGACAGCATTAAGCTCAGAAGCGGTGGTGCCAAGAGCTTCTCAAGTCCTCTCCAGCCAAGACGGTGGAGGGTAACCCCGTTGTCCTCATTTGCCAATGATTCCTGCAGGAGCAGTGAAAAAAGCAAGGGGGTCTTTCTGTGGGAGGAAGAGCAGAGTGCAGGGCAATCCTCCAGCCCCAGAGAAAGAGCAACCAAGAGCTTTAGTTTCTGCTCCTGCCAGACCAGGACCTTTCATCATCTTGGTGAAAAAACAGAGGAATAAATTTCTGCAGCCATTTCCATCCATGAGGAACCTAGAGCGCTCAGTCTTCTGCAGCTGCAGCTGGTATAAGGCATGACAGCAGACACAACCTGGCAGCAGTTCGCAACAGGATTTATAGACCGAGATATACAGGGTGTCCACAGGGAGGAGGTGGCCATTCTCCTTGTGATTTGGGCAGAAGGATGAGGTTTGGGATGAGAGAAGGCAGTTTTGTGTTCTTGGAGAGGAGGTCTTCCCCACCCCCTACAGCACAGACTCTCCTCGCCCTTCAGTTGCTTCTGGTGCTGCTCCCTGACAGAGAGAAAACATGGGACACAGGTGAACCAAGCCTGAAAAATAATCCACCAAAAGAGAGCCAGCAGATCCACCTCCACCACTGCAGTGGGCTGGGGCAGCCAAGGGAGAGGAGATGAGGCTGAAGATGGAGCCGTGGCCATCCCAGCAGGCACAGTCCCAGCCTGGCTGCCCCAGTGGTGGCAGCAACGATGGAAACCACAGTAGGGAGCTCACTCACACATTTTACCATGTCCCTTCACCCCAAGCAACGTGAAACAAAACACTAAATAGGTGACACAGCGTCAGAAACATCAAGTCTTGTCTGTGCTCCAGCTTCCCCTGCTATCCCCAGCAGAGAACTGCAGCTACAGGGTTTGCTGGGGTTGATGTAGCAAAGGGGGAGGAGGGGGACAGAGCCAGACCAGAGGGCACGGAGAGGGAAAAGATGGAGAAAGGAAAAACCAGGGGAAGGAGGGGGCTTGGGGCTAAGTACAAGTGATAGGGAACAGAGAAGAGTTTGTAAGCACAGAGATGGGAAGGCTGAGAGGGAGAGCCAAGGATAAATTGTTTTGATGAGTGCTCCAACCCTGAAATAAATATAACCACCCAAGGGGGCTGTGTGACTCAGTCTGACATTTTGGCTATTTTTTTTCATGCCACCAGATGTAATCAATTTAGCTGGGGGGCGAGGGGGGAAGCACACACATATTTTTATTGCATTCTAATGTCCGCAAAAAAAAAAAACCAAACCAAAAACCAACGTGTTTTTTTTCCTAATCATAGTATATGGCACTCTGTACAAAACTGAGCACGAGCAGAACTTCCACCTGCCCTTCGCCATCACAGAAATAAGAGTTTTGGGGACTAGGGGCAAATGAATACGTCCAGGAGCAGCCAGAGCAGCCCCCTCCTCTCCACTGTGGCAGGGAGAAAACCTCTGAGCCGAAGGAGGACGTAAAGTATAGTTGTGCGACTCTGTTCACATTTGCTTCAATATGCACGAGGGAACAAATACAGCCAATAACATCCTAAGATATTGTCGTGCTGAAATTCTTTGTTTACCAAGAAACGACATGTTGAAAGCCCTTGGCATTTATGAAGCAGATGATTTCTATTCATTTATTTGAAGCATTTTACAGTACTTACCCAGACGTTTGGAGCAATTATCTTGCCAGATCTCATGTGGAGGACTGGGTCAGATGGGCGAGCTCCAGAAAAGTCTCCCAGCATCCTAGAGGAAGTGGTGTGGTACTCAGGTAGGTGGTGCTCGACCATCCGAGCCCATCCCGTTCCAAGGCAAGGGATGGGGCCCATCTTATCGCTTTCAGTTGTAGTTTCAATTGGGCACACACAAATCTTCAACTCCTGTCCAAACCTGCGGGGAAACGTTTCTGCGCACTGTTAAACAGCTCCCGCATTCCACCCAGAGGCTGATGCTGTTCTGTGGTAGGTGAATAATTCTTATATTTACTCTCTGCAAAATATTTTGGACTCTGAAGAGTTCTTGCTCAGGCAGACTCCTCCTGAATTAATAACAGCTTTGCCTGAGCAACAGCTAAGAAATGAGGACAGTGCTGCAGAAATCAGTATTTTTTAATTCATCCTGGTGATGGGCTCTGCAGATAAAAGTGCTGGTGGGAAATACCCATTCTCCCTTTCTGCTGTACAACTGTCCACCTCTAGCTCCTGCCCACGTATCTTCAGAGTAGCCATAGAAACTTAGCCCAACACAGGTCCTAGGATCACACATCCAAAAACTAAGCAAACTATTGACTGAACCGGCTAGCAAGTCTCCATCCAATGACCAATATAACGTCCTATATCTAAACCATCATATCTAACATCTAAACCATCATCAGCCCTGCGTTATATTTTAAAATCTGCAAGGAGGTAGCTTTCCTTAAGAGTTAGTTACGCCATGGCTAGATCTTTAGATGCCTTCTCCTTGCATGGCTATTGGCATGGAAAAGAAGCCCTAGTTAAACCTTCCCTTGTAGGGCCTCCCTTTTGTTAGCTCTCTTAATTAGCCCCACTCCCATCTCCTAGGAGGCTCTGTGCTGAAGGCCATTAGGAACAGGGGAATTCTGTGAGGTTGCTCAGCTTTTAAAGATGATCTATAGTATGTCTTAATTTTCAACTCTGAGCACGTATTTTTTTCCTCTCTTGAACACATCACCAGCATCTTAGACTACTTCAAAATCAAATACATATTTATTTAAAGTGTCACAATTGCTCTTATCTGTTGTGTTAATTATAACGATATTTTTTCCCCTTTAATTGAGAGTTGTTTGAAATATATATAAATGATTCTATAGCATGACTTTCTTATCACCTATTCCAAGATTTCAAATCAAGTCATCCACTGTGATGCATTCTGGGTATTTTGCAAATTGGCCATTTTGAACGCATTGTGCATTCAAGGAACTACTTCATGTGTACACCAATTTTTTACATGTACGTGCATGTCAAAGTACGAAATTGATACCTACTCACGGGGACAGTCTCTGAACATTCGAGAATTTGCCCCATCACAGTGATGTAGAGCAGGGAATGGAGAAAATTCTACATTTGCACAATGACCTTGTATTAATTTTGTAATGCCATTAATTTCTTGGACTGGAACTTGCTAATTTTTGAAGATTTAATTAGTTAAGCTTAGTATTTGGTTATCCTAACTTCCTAAGAAAAAGAAGATTGTCTAAGGAAAACAATCTTTAAGTTTGAAAATCCAGGGCAAAAGCATGTATTAAACCACAAGACTCCCATAAATGATAAATTCGACCCTGGAATCGCTGTTACAGAATCACCATGAATGGCGATCTCCCAGGTCCCAGAGGTAATTTTAATCCTTCAGTTCTAAACAGAATTTTCTGTATTTCAGCTGTCCTTAAAAAAAACCCCACCAGCAAACTAAAAGCCTCCTACCAGAGATACTCTTAACTAAGTCAACACCAGTTTTTTAAGTCTGGCTTCCTCAACCCAGATAGGAAGAAAGGCAAGCTGCAAATCCAATACTTGCACTAAGATACCCATTTTAAATTTCCACAACTTTATAACTGATAAAATGCTTTTCCTTAAGCTGAATAATTTTTCTAGCCTCCTCGCTAAGGAGATGGAATTGAAATCATGCAAAAAAAAAAAAAAGTTGATATATTACACGTAGGAAGTGGAGATTTTTGCCTTTATGTTTTTGAATCATTCTTAAGAAGTAGAGCAGATCAAAAACTAATGATCAAAATAATTTTTTTTCAATAGAAAGTCTAGTTTTCACAAAATCTGAACGTTCCATGGAAAAACTTTAATTTTGCCAGAGCTGTTCAGTTTTCCACTGGGGGAGATCTAAATAAAAGATTTCCTTTTAAGTTCCAGTTGACTGAAATGTAAACTTTTAAGTCACTTTTCCAAGTAAATAAACAAGTAAATAAATCAGAATCCATTCTGTAAAGACTTTCTTCAGCCTGACTTCTCCTCAGACACAAAAGATGGACATTCAGTATGGGGCAGAGATTAGCAAGGAGCTCTGCAAAGAGGACTGCAACCAGCTCAGTTCATACCTTCAGCAAAAAACGTGTCACTGGGCTAAGACAAAGCATGGAAAATTTCAACCCAAAAGGAGGGAGTCTGAGAAAGATACGAGCACAAGTGAAGGAGGACAGGCAGGAATAGCAGTTGGAGCTCAACCTCCGTTCCAGCAGCTCTTGCCAACGATTGCGAGTGCTAATAAGTAACAGTCCCCCTGTGCGTGCCACGTGCAGCCAAGGCGAGATAGACGCATTTGTTTCTGCTGTTAAACAGCCCCAAGTAGATACTGGCTGCGGTTGCATTAGTGGAGATCCACACCAGCATCCTTACACCCAGGGGCAACATCCCTCGGGACACAATACTTTAAGGGCAACGCCTTACTTTGCCGAGCCTCCCTGTATTGATTCCTGGGGCTGCCAGTGGCTCGGGAGTCTTGCAAGCACCGGAGCTGGGTTTGGGTACCACTATCCCGTGCACATCTCCAGCACAGACTCAGGTCCTTCTGCATGTCTTCCTGGAGCATGGGGGCACTGCAGCGTTGCCATGACTTCCAGATGATGGTCAGAAAGGGGGCCTGGGGGTAACAGCACCAATTGCCAGTCCTTTTCCACCCGGCCTGCCAGGACTGGTTCTGGTCAATCAAGACCTCTCCTGTTGCAGGAGGAGGTGTTTCTCCTATAGGGAAGAAGGTTTTCATGGAGCCTTTCCTCTGCACACCTATCCTTGCCCTCCCCACGGAGCTGGCACTGCTGAGACCCAAGCAGAACCAGCAACAACTGCAACCTGAGTCCTGTCCCAGCCAAGAGCCTCCCACACAGCTTCTCCCCACACACATCTCTGAGGAGGGAGCACAGAGCAGGACAGTTGTCCCCAGAAGGCAACTCTCAGGACAATTTTCAAACAATCCAATATAAACGGAGTTTGCAAACCTATTTCTTCACAGTTTCTTCCTGCCCTGAAGCACCTTTTCCCTCTGTTCACCCTGCTGGGGCTCAGCAAAATGGGGGGTGTTTTTTCCTCTGGAAAGAGGAAAGAAAAACAAAAAAATACCAGTGTTGCCAACTCTTGCAATTTTAGTCCCACAGTACTTGATGTTTTTCTTCACCCCCTCCCCAGCTTCTTGCTCCAATGTATTATGCAAAAATCTCAGATTTCATTTTAAAAAGAGAAGAAAGAGGAACAAGGAGTTCACGGGCCTCCAGATTCTAGAGAAAAGCTGAGAAACACAAGTTCAGTGCACCCTAAAGCACCCCCCAAACTTAAAAAGGAAGCATGGGGAGCCAATATTTATAGCTTTTTTTTTTTTAAAGGAGGTGATTATAAAAAAACCCTTGTGACCTGAAGGACCCAGTTGATTTCTGAGATCTTCAGGGGGCTACGTGAAGGGTCAGCTCACCCATACGTACCACCAATGGCCTGCATTGGCCAGATTTCAGCTCCCAGAGTAGCAACATGGGGATGAGGACAGGATGGCATTTCCCTGGGACGTGGAGGGCTTGGAGCCACACACTGGTCTGCTCACCCCTCCCAGTGTGGGACCACAAATGGTCTGGCCATGACCACAGCTGCAGTACTCAGAGTCTCAAGACAACTTGAAGCTGCTTGATCTCTCCATCTCCTGAGCTCATGCTCACCACCTTCCACAGCCTGGTCAGGGCTTCTCCCTAGCTCCGAGGGATACCTGGTGCAGGTGTTCCCAGGCTGGGGCTGACCCATGCTGCAAGCTGGGCAGGGACACCCACCACTGATCCTGATGTATGGGATCTCATGGGTGCCTGTTTGAGACTAAAATGCTGAGGATTGACATTTCTAATCAGGGTGCAGGGACAGATCTACCTGCTGCATGAGTGTGTCAAAGGAATATCCCTGTTCCCTCCTCACTGCAAATCTCTACTGGTTTGGAAAACCTTGCAGGGCAAGAACTCATCCATGGACTTTTTCCACAGTCCTTTTCAGGCACACACCTTGGTCAGATTCTTTCTCCAAAGCTTTTTACTACCTGTCTGGCCCAAGGGTCAGCAGCAGCACAGCCCTGCGCCTGTTCCCTTCCTGCCCAGAATGGGGTGCCCCCTCCAGTTGTTCCTCCAGCTGTTCCTCCTGGGAAAGGCTCTGTGTATAACCTCAGCACCTGACATCAAGCCCAGCTCATTGTCACCCATTATTAGGAGCAGACCTGGGTTTCTGATAAATCTCATCCAGAAGGCAAGTCAGCTTGCAGCCCAGTAGGGTTTTCAAGATGCTCTAAAAGATGGTCCTGAGGGGTCTGTCCTTCCAGGACAACAAGTGCCCACATGAGCCAGGGGCTTTTCTGGGTAAAATAGAAGACCTGGGGAGGTTATACCACTGTGTATAGATACAGACAGCAAGCCCAATGATGCTCAGAGATGTGGGGTACACACAGAGCGAGCACAGGCTGCCTTCTCATGCACCCCATCACGTGCTGAGGGATTGTTCATCACTGCAAGGATGGGCACTTCTGTGCTTGCTGGGTCTTTCCTTTGCTCTTTTAAGAGACATGCCAAGAGAGGCCACTTCATCCCTGTCTCTGGAACCTGTGTCAGAGGAAGGAGATGCACTCAGATGAGGAAAGTAGCTTTGGACCAGTTGGAGATTTTACTTTACTTCTGTCTTGTTTTAGCATTTAAAAAAAATAAATCTAAAACACAAGTCATCCAACCTGAAATTTTGTGGCTGCTATTTATGTATGGAAAATATTTAACAGTTTAAGTCAGAAAGTCCAAAATTCTGAAACTTAAGGGCAATCCAAAACTCCTAGGGTCTTCGTCTTCAAAATCAGACTACAAATTCCATGAGAACAGGCTCCCTTGGACCAGAAACTAATTTTCTGCAGTGGTGTGAAGGAATTAAAGCTGTCCTAAAGCACCAGCTGGGAACTGTCCTGACATTTTCATGTCATCTGCTCCTTGGTCTTCTCTTATAGGCCATGCAGGGGTGGGCTGGAGGCTTTCAGGGTCCTGCTGTAATCCAACAAACCTTGGCTGGTAGAACCAGCCCCAGAAGAGATTCCAGCTGGCTTAAGTTAGAGCAGCGACGGGGCTGCTCTAACTTAAACCACCTGCTGGTTCAGTCCCGGGCCAGCTCTAGGATCTGGGAGGTATAAACGTGGCTGAAAGCCAACTTTGCCTGCTCTCTTCTTCATCTGTCCCAATAGGAGCTAGAGGTCCAAACGCCATTTAGAGATGTCTCTAGAATAAGGCTTCAGAGGGACACCTTTGAGTTCCTAGTTACATTTAAAACCCAAGAACAGGGATGCCACTATTTAGCCCGATCTTCCTTCCTTACCTTCTCTCATCACAGTGCTTGCAATCACAATACTGAAGCCCAAACATGAGGAAATGTGCAAGGACAGGTTATTTCCTGGAACAGCTGATGCTTTCTGCCCTCATTTAACTTCCCAGGCAGCCTCTCCCCTGCAGCTCTGGTGTCTCCACTCCTGTAGGGAACCAAGCGATACAGACCCAACAGAGGGGTGTGTGTCATCATGTCATCCCCCCACCTTTTTGAAGTGTGGAAAATAAGAAAGTAAATTAAAAACAAACAAACAAAACTTTCCCCAAACATTTCCAGAGCTGCTGATTCTGGTTTGAGCTTTGGCCATAAGATCACAACTGATTTAAACTGCCCTGATTTACCCGTGTAGAGACACACAGAATCATGTGCGGTGGCAGGAATTATCCTGATAATACAGCTTGAATTGTCCTGCCCCTGCCCTTCCTCCTTGCCTTTCGCCCTGCAGCTAGCAAAGATAATGAGTAACAGTGATATTAAACAGGGATTTGGGGTTTTTACCTTTTTTTCCAGAAAGTGGATAACACACTACAGTAGATAGAAAAATCCATCCGACTTTATTTAACTGTAACATTTATTAAGAGCAGTGAAAAGGTCAGCGTGAAGCTCCCAGCGTATGGGCTAAACTCCTTTCCCCAGCCTTGAATGCGACAAGAAAGCAGATCCTTTAAGATGCAACTATCTTAAGCTCCCCTCCGATGGTTAAACTCTTAGTAATTCTAGGTTTTGGAGACAAACGTCAAAGCAGAGGGCTCTTCCCTTCATTATTCAAGTAAAGGCCCCATCAATATTATCTGTAATAAGAATCTGCTGTTGACATGGCTCACCCCGCAGTTCCTGTTCCAGGCAGTAGTCCCTGTCAATAGGATTAAAGTGGAGGAATGCCTTTGACCAGTCCAGCGGCTGCTGATTCATTGCTGCCATCAGGCTGCCGGCTGGGAAAGGCACTGGGCACCATTAGCCAGCCGGGCCACAGCCAGCCCGGGGCAAGTGGCCCCCGAGCTTTGGTTTCTGGTGCTGGAGGGGACCTCCCTGGAGCTGCAGGAGGAAACGGGGGGGAGAGAAAGTCTGCGAGTGGTTTGCACCACTTATGTCCTACCACGTCGCTTTTGGCTGAGTAACGGGCACATCAGCTGATGGGAAGTTTTGAGGTCATTTGATGAGCAATGCCAAACAGAGTGGCACGGGGAAGCCATCCACTGCGCATGGGATGGTAGGGAGTGTTCCTCAGCCTCTGCCAGCATCACCTCCACATCAGCCTAGGAGACCACATCACACCAAGATGAAAGAGGAACTCCTTGCCCTGACACTGAAGCTGCTCTCAGTGCTAAGCAGCACACAGGAAGCCGAGAGCAATGATGCCTGAGCAACGTAGCCCCGTGCAGCAATGGCAGCTGCCAGACCCGAGACACAACAGCACCGGGAACCCACAGTGAGAGGCACAAGCAGGCAGCTCCGACTCCTGGAATTTGGCCATGTGGGGATGTGCTCAAGGGACCAGGAATTACACTATGGTCAAAAGGAAATGGTGCAGTTAAAAGCTCTGGAAGGAAAGCTCTGGGCACCAAGAGCTGCAAATCACTGGTGCATAGTTGGGCATATCCAGTCCCCAGCAATACTGACCTGTGTTTTCCTTCTCCTTTACCTCCTTGTTTAATGCAGCTCTTAATACAAAGGCTTGTCATTACCCACTGGCTTGCATGGCCCCAGGTTTGCAAAGCCACCAGCTTCCCCTCCCCTGCAGGCTGGTGACTGAGGTGGAGGAGCAGCCAGAGAAGGACCACGCAGCCCTGCAGTGCTGCTTTCAGCCCCTTTTAGAGCCTGCTAGGTCTGACGTTGGCTAAAAACCAGCACTGAACCACAAGTAAGGGGAAAAAAGTCAGCTGCCAGAGAAAATCCCAACCTCCTAACCTTCTACCTCTCAGCTCTTCGAGTGGAGCATGCAGGACACATGTGCACACACACACACACACACACTCTACCACTCATCTTTTCCAGTGACTAAGCCACTGCCTAATTCATTCTGTTCCTGTCCCCTCAGGTGCTGAGGCCAGGTCAGGAAGCAGGCAGCCTAGAGTAAATAGATTAGCTCTTTTTTAAATAAAACCTCTATTATTATCCTTAGGAAAAAAAATAACAACCCTCATTTTCAGGAATTGTTACATTTAATTAGGCTGCAGGTTCCACTGGGCTCTACAAACAGAGCCAAGAAAGCACGAATGTCAAAATATTCTGCGCACAAGATGAAAAGCCCTGAGCCGGGCAATCCAGTGAAAGGGAGCCCTGTCAGCCCGCCTGTCAACTCCACCGCAGATTTTTCAAACCTAATTAAAATGATCTTTAATTTTTTTTCTTCTGTTTTTAAAGAAACACATTTTTCATCATCTTTTTTTTTTTTTTTTAATTTTTTTTCCCCCCCTTTAGTTTTTAATCAGCCTGATTTCCTGCATTGAACCAGCCAGGAGAAAAGTGAAAGGGAGACCCGCACAGGCATCCAGGGGTGGAAAACGGGAGGACTGGTGGCTATTCAGGCAGTAAAACCTTCACTGCAGCTCACCACGCACCCGCTGTTTACTCACACGAGATCAGCCCTAACAGGAAGAACAAGGTACCAAATTCTGTCCCTGCCTGTTTCCTGCCACCTTCGGGGGGGAACGGGACCTTTCAGGCTCTTTGTAAATAAACAGGAGCCCATCAAAGGGACACCTGACCGCTGCACCCATTTTTGGCAAAACTAGAACAACTCACAGGCACTTGAATTTTTGGCTGACAGCTCAGACCCGAAGGGCCTTTGCTGCTCCGGGATTAGCAGCTCTGATGCTTTGGAGCTGATAGAGAAAGCCAGTTTGCAAATCCTGAAATGGGAGCTTTGTAGGAGAGCTTGAGCCACCAATTAATTTTGCTCACATCTATGCCTTAGCCTTCATGGGGCCCAGCCGCTCCCTCTCCCTCACTGGGTTCATTGTTTATATGGGTAAAATTATTTGGATGGGCTGATCTCGGCAAAGTGGTCCATGGAGTCCTGCAGCAAAATGGGAGGTTGCTGAGATGGAGGCGGCACCACAAGGCAAAGCAAGTCATTAGAAATAATAGCCAACATGATAAAAATGGGCATAAATAGGGATAAAGAGATTTAAAACAAGAAACTAATGCTTAAGAGGAGATTGGGTCAACAGCTATATAAACACACATTTTCCCTACCGCCTCCCCTGCTCTAGTGTCTCCAAGAAACATATTTGCTTACTTAAACAATCATCTTTTTTTTTTCCCCTTCAGCCTAGTTTCCTAGAGAAGCAACTCTTTTGTGATTGTGCTGTGGGTGTGTCTGTCTGTCTCTCCCTAATAAAACTTCTGAACTCACTGACCAATTTCAACCAAGTTTGCCAGAAGGGCAAAGAAACTAACTGCTTACAAGTCTTCCCAGGGCTGGGTAGACAAGAGAAAGCCAAGCCCACGCTGAGAGAAATGCTGCAGCATGCGCTCACTTGATATTAAACACCAGAGCATCCAACCTTGAGCTGCCTCATACGATTCTCCGCAGGAAGCCACAATTCACTGAATCACCCTGACTTAGCGCGCTGTAGAAACAGTGACATCCGAGCTGCTCTGCGCCGAGAATTTAAAATGGTGGCGACTGACAGCCCTTCTTTCTGAGAAATGCCAATAAATAGAGTGGGGTCATCAAGGTAAGTGGTCCTAGCCAGGTAAAATGAGGTGTCTGCAGTTGCAGGGTAGCATCAGCACCAGAACCAAGTCTCCAACCACCCAAGCTGGTCCTCAGCTCCTCCTGCACCAAAGCCACCTCTTGGGCACTACTGGGACAGGAGGCCAGGAGTGGAGCTGGGGTCACCACCTTCTTCTTTCCTGCCGCTTGGGCGAGGAGGAGCAGAGGCAGGAGCAGCCTGGCTACCGTGGGAGTTGGCGACTTGTAAACTGAGAGCATTTGACCTGGGATCAGCCAGAGGGAAGGATGATCCCACAAGGTCAGTCTCCTACAGCATCAATTTTCAGCCTCGACTTGCACTTTAAAAGCAGGTTGGGAAAGGCCTGCTGCAGTCACCTCTTTCTCATGCAAGGGCATGGGGATGCTCCTGGTTGGGGTGGGAGCATGCAAGTGAACCTGGAGCTGCTGTGCTCCTACAGAGCTCAAGCACTGGTGGGGAGGAGGACTTGGAGATCACAATGGGGTGAATTAACAGCCCTGCCAGGGCTGCTCAGTGCCAGCACAAGGAAAAATTCGGTTTAAGAGAGTTTCTCCAGGTTGGGTTTAGGATAGTTTAGTGCAGCTGGATTTAGGACCGGGGAAGCTACCAAAGGTTTGAATTTGGCAATAAGCTCCTGTTCTCCAAGCTGCTGAAGGAGGCAGAAGAGAGGGAAGAAAAAGGACATTTCAAATGGCAGGGAGGCTGGGGGGAACACGTGTCTTGGTTTCAACAATCTGAACCCCACTCCCACGTCATTTAAATTTGGGAAACTCCTCAAAATATCACAAAGATCCATTTTGCTGTGATGTCCTGGCACTTCCCCTTCCCTCTCCTCAACCCCCTGCTATCGCGTTGGAAACACCTTCTCATCTGCTGAAAAAAAATAAAGCATCTCCTAGAGCAACAAAACCCCTCAGATGGAGCCAAAGGAAGCCTGGCTGGTTTTACCCTGCGATTGCTCGGGGAAAATTCACTTGTATGACCTTCGTGTCCCACGAAAGAGATGAAATCGAGACTTGCGCAAGGCGCTGCAGGGGAGGGACGGACGGGTGGGTTTGCCCTCCCAGTGACCAAGCCGGGATCTTGCGTGCCTGGGAATCATGTCCGTAGGGGAACAGATGGAGCTGGCATTTTTGGGACCCTGTGACTGGCTGTCCAGCAAGTAATTTAGCAAAGGGCGAGCAGATAATTTCTTGTTGGACTGGTCTGTTGGAAGGGCCTTTCCCCTCCGGGGAGGTGGTGGCCACGCAGCCAAGCCTGAAGACGCGCCGGAGCAAAGCATGCTCCCTCCTTTTATAGCGGGGCTGCTTTCCCCACGCTGCCGTCATCCCTGGGGTGAGCTGTGCCGTAAGACATTTGAGGCTCTCCCCCACAGAGGGTAAAAAGTCAAAAGGGTATTAAGCTGTCAGATTGGGGCAATTTATGTGTATAAACAGAGCCCTGTTTTGCTGATTTACACCCAGATAGCACATGGCCCACAGGTAACAAACGCAGCACATCCCCGTATCTGCCAGTGGAAGCAGTTTGGATTGACTGACCCATAAAACTGCAAGGCCTGAAGTTATCTGTCCTCACATCTACATATACACACGCAAACAGCCACAGCCAGCAAGTGCTCATGGAGTAACACGATATAAGCAATAAACGCTTTCCCCCAGCAAAAGTTAGGAGGGAGATTAGATAAGGCGGCTAAAACAAACTTTAACCACCACAGTGGGAGCTTGGCTGGCCCGTGCTTTTACTTGGCTGAGTAAGCCGTGGCACAGGGAGCCCACAGTGCCGGTTTCCCATCGGGCGCAGATGGCCCAAATTAGCCCGGCACATCGTCCCCCACGCTGAAAGCAATCTCATCCCCATCGTTACAAGAGAGCTGTGCCTCCCTCCCAGCCTTGGGGTCAAGTTAAGAGTTGCCTCCCTTGGGAAGGGCCCCAAACCCTTTTTTCTCCTTTGGAAAGGCTCCTGTTGGGAGCCAGGGAGGCTGCTGGCCTCCATGGGCGTAGAGGAGAGGGAAGCAGCGCTGGCGCCATTGCTCCCCTCCCAGGTGGTGCAATACAGCTCCCTCGCCTGCGTTGCATAACCAAACCCCGCTCCCTCCCACCTTCCCACTGAAAAATCACGTCTGCAACTGCCCCAGAAACCTCCGTCCTTCCCCCTCCGATGACACCAGGAAAGCAGGTTACCCCCCCGACCGCTGACACCCAAGGGTGGGACTGACAGAGGCACAGACGGGTGCCTGTCCCTGACATACGCCACAGGGCAGCGTTTGCTTCCCATCGTCGCAATTCATGCTTTCACATCGTCGTGCCGCTGCGGGGATGTGAGCAGCTGCTACATTCCCATTCTGCCCAGCAGACTTCAGTGTCAATTGCATGCTTTGGGCAAAAATAACAATTGGAAAAAATAATTGCATTTATCGCGTTGGCGACTCGGCCGGCTACATAAGAATGTAACATAGCAAAACCGCAGAGTTCAGCCTGTTTCCACACAGGCAGCAGAACAATGACTGGCAGGAGTTCCCTGACATCAGACGCTCATCTTTAACTCAAGCAATTCTTCCACAACATCTCCAATCCACCAACCTGGGATGCCACAGCAGCCCAGCCTGCAGGTAACCATGAAGCTGATGGAGATAACGCTGGACAGAGTACAACTTCCAACAACAACTAAGCAGGCAGGAATACCGCGACAGATTTATTCAACTATTTTGTCAATAGAGGCTCAGAAAGATGTAGGATTAAAACTTCACAAATGACGCCATGATTCACAGGAAATTAAACTTCTCGTACTCCAGGTAGCAGTGATGGGTGACAGATTATGGAAGAAGCAAAAGATGGCTCTTCCAGTGTCACTGCAGACCATGCAGATAAGTGAACTGTAACTCTTACAGCGAATTTCCACCCTGTGCAGCACTGTATGTTATTTCAGTTTACACTTACCTTCTTGGCTTAGCCTGCTATGTCTGCTCCTGTGTAACCTGGCCACTATACTTGTGCACTGCTTTCTTGCATAATTTGGTTCATTAGAACATGCTACTAACCTGCTTTGCTGATATGTAGAAGAACTAAAGACAATACAATGCTCATCTCAAGGAGCCCAAGTAAGAAAAGCAACTGAGAGCCCAATGTTTTGAGAGGCTCCATCTCTTCTAACTGATAGCTACCACAAAAATCCTGCCCACCCTCTCAGACTGTAATTACCGGGCAGCCTCTCTGAAAGTTATATTGGTTCAGCGACCCAAGCAGAAACCAGGTCACCAAAACAGAGTCTGCCCAAGCACCAAGCAAATCCAGCTCCTCAACTAGTTGCATGGTCACTCTATCCAACACAAGAGACAAGATGGGGAGGGAATGGGAAGAACGATGCTGCCCTTTTTGGATGCAGTGCCCAGCTAGATGGATTAGCCAAAACATAATTTTTTTTCCCAAAAACCGTGTAAGCAAATGTAAGATAAAATAGGTCTTTCTTGCATACAGTGTTCAACATCATCTGACTCCAGGTGTGTAAATTACCTCAGTTGTAGACTCCCTTGGACCTCATTGTATTGGCACAAAAACATCCAAATGAATCTGCCTGAGGCTTTCCTCTCCTCACAAGACAAACAGCAGGCAGTAACTGATCTGCCACTGGTCAGATCAGTCTTCTGATCCTGCCTTCTTCTAGCCTGATCCTGCAAAATAAAATGCATTAACTTAAGCTACCTTCAAGGTGCAGTAAAGCCATCTCTGACAATAGCCTGTTGTTCTCAAGAAAAATAAGATCTAAAGCGGTTCAAGTTAACAAACAACTTAAATGCATAGGAACACCAATGCAACCATGCTTAAATCAGTCCTAAATGTTGCTTCATGCTGTGATTACAGGTTGTGGTGGACCATCCACACCCTCCAGGTCTTGCTGTGCTAGCTTGTGTATGACCACAAGATGCTCATTGCCACCTCCCTGGAGAGGCTGCCACCCCACAACCCCACTGATGGATATAATCTTTTCAAGCTGAGTTAGACAGGAACCACTTGGGTGGGAAGGCTATGGGTAAGGTAACATTTCAGCTAGCACAGCTGCTTGCATAGTGAACATCTATCTAAAGCCTTTGAAATGCAACCAACACCACCTACAGCAGTTTTAAATTAATTTTGAGATATTCATCCAGAAAGTGGTACTACATTGGTTTAAAAATCACCTTTTTTTTCTCCTCACCTTTGTGTATAGCACTGGCAAGTGCTCTAGCCACAATGCCCAAGTTGCCAAGGCAAAAGCAAGGACTAGGAGAATGAAGAACTGCCCACTGTAGGAGAAGATCAGGTTTGAGACCATCTAAAGAACCTCAAGGTACACAAGTCCATGGGACCTGATGAGATGCATCCATTGGTCCTGAGGGAACTGATGGATGAAGTTGCTAAGACACTACCCATCATATTTGAGAAGTCATGGCAGTGTGGTGAAGTTCCCACTGACTGGAAAAGGGGAAACATAACCCCCTTTTTAAAAAAAGAAAGAAGGAAGACTCGGAGAACAACAGACCAGTCAATCTCACCTCTGTGCCTGGCAAGATCATGGAGCAGATCCTCCTGAAAACTATGCTCAGGCACATGGAAAATAAGGAGGTTACTGGTGACGGCCAACATGGCTTCACTAATGGCAAATTGCACCTGACAAATTTGGTGGCCTTCTGTGATGGGGTTACCTGGTTGGTGGATAAGGGAAGAGCAATTCATGTCACCTACCTGAACTTGTGCAAAGCATTTGATACTGTCCCACATGACACCCTTGTCTCTAAATTGGAGAGACATGGATTTGACTGATGGACTGCTCAGTGGATAAGGAATTGGCTGGATGGTCACATTGAAAGTGTTGCATTCAATGGCTCAATGTCCAAGTGGAGACCAGTGATGAGTGGTGTTCCTCAGGAATTGGTATTGGGACCAGTGCTGTTTAACATCTTTGTCAGCGACACGGACAGTGGTAATAAGTCCACCCTCAGCAAGATTGCCAACAACACCAAGCTGTGTGGTGTGGTCAACACACTGGAGGGAAGGGATGGCATCCAGAGGGACCTCGATAAGCTTGAGAGGTGGGCCCACGTGGACCTCATGAAGTTCAACAAGGCCAACTCCTGCACATTGGTTTGGGGCAGTCCCAAGCACAAATACAGGATGGGCAGAAAGTGGACTGAGAGCGGCCTTGAGGAGAAGGACTTGGCATTGGTTGATGAAAAGCTCAGCGTGACCTGGCAATATGCACTTGCAGCCCAGAAAGCCAACTGTACCATGGGCTGCTTCAAAAGAAGTGTGACCAGCAGGTCGAGGGAGGTGATTCCACCCCTCTACTCCACTCTTGTGAGACCCCACCTGTGTCCAGCTCTGGGCTCCCCAACATAAAGACATGGGCCTGTTGGAGTGAGTCCAGAGCAGGACCACAAAGATGATCCGAGGGCTAGAGCACATCTCCTATGAAGACAGGCTGAGAGAGTTGGGGTTGTTCAGCCTGGAGAAGAGAAGGCTCCAGGGAGACCTTATAGCAGCCTTCTAATACCTAAATGGGCCTGCAAGAAAGTTGGAAAGGGACTGTTTACAAGGGCAGGGAGTGATAGGACAAGGGGAATGGCCTTAAGCTGAAGGAGGGCAGATTTAGATTAGATATTAGGAAGAAATTCTTTACTGTGAGGGTGATGAGGCACTGGAACAGGTTGCCCAGAGAAGTTGTGAAGGCCCCCTTCCTGGAAGGGTTCAAGGCCAGGTTGGATGGGGCTTTGGGAAACCTGGTCTAGTGGAAGGTGTCCCTGTCCATGGCAGGGAAGTTGGAACTAGGTGATCTTTAAGATCCCTTCCAACCCAAACCATTCTATGATTTTTATGTGCAGACCAAGATAAAAAGCGTCTAAGAACTCTAGGGGTAGTTCTACCTCCCCCAAACCATTGGCACTTTTGATACTGACTTCAACACGAGCAGGACTTCAGCTTTTACTTACGTGCAGATGTCAGTCACGGATCTGGCTATGCCACTGTAGCAATGCTAGTTTAATCCTGCTGAGACACTGATACTCAGTAAGCAGGTATGCCATGAGTTACTGAGCCTGGCCAAAGCTCCCAGATGACACAAGTTCATTCCTGATGAGGCAGACTCTGTGGAGGCTTAAGTGGATGCCTTCCTCTCCATCTGAACACCTCCACACTCAGCTTCCAGTTGCCACACAGTGGTCTGCTAGACAAAAAAAATCCTAGTATCTATTTCACTCCCAACATCTGCAAACTGGATCAATTCTATCCTAAACTTTGGTCTGGCAGCTCAACACATGGGATCGCTCAAGGTTTTGCCACCCTTCCAAAACTCTCCCCTGAATCCTCTCCAACTTACTCATATTTTACTCACCACAGCAGCACTGCCATCAGGAGAAAATGTATTAGAGACCCTCTTCTGCTCTTTCTTCCTCCAGGTGTCCTCCCGTTCAGTAACAGCCCAGCACTGGGACCATCCATTCTGCTGACTTTTATCCTGCTTCCTGGAGTCCACTGTCCTATAAATGCAGCTTTTATTCTTTGTTCTTGCATTCACCTGCTTCACCATATTTGTTGTTTGCTTGAGCCTGGCTCCCCAAGCGCTCTGTACTTCTCCCTATCAGTGACCTCTCCTCCTCATTATTTACTGCTTCCTGGCTCGTTACACCATCAGCAGACCACATCAGTGGTGATTTTACATTTTCTTCCATGTCATTGATAAAGATATTAAATGTAAGAATACTGGAGGGACTTTGCTACAAACACAGCTGGCAGATGATTTACAGTTACATTTGGAGACCTGTCAGGGAGCCAGGTTTTAATCCATTTAATGCACACCCTCTTGATTTTATACTGCTTAGATCCTTAATCAAAATGTCATGTGGTACCCAGTCAAATGTCTCACAGAAGTCTTGTACACTACTATCACTTTTATCAACTAAACCAAAGAGAGACATCACATTCTATTTTCCATGAACTCATGCTGATTGGCATTAATTACAATTTTCTTCCTTTAATTGCTCACGGACTCCCACGAATAAGGACTAACTTGTACCACCCAGCACACCACTACCAGCATCCCTCTGACTCATCCTTGGCCACAGAGCACATGTATTTTGAGAACAGCAATGCTGTAAAACCCAAAGGTGGAGCAGTGCACAAGCAAAGTTGTCTGAAGTGGCATAATATGGGGACCACGGAAACAATCATGGTCTTGTTGAGGGCTTTGGCTCTTCCAGAGGGCTGGAAGGGCAGGTGAGCTGCTCCTGTCTCAGACACTAAGGAAAGGATGTGAAGAACAGCTCTGGCAGGCAGGGGAATAAGCAGTCACCAGTCTTTGAGAAAGCGCTGAGATCCACACTGAAATCGCCTCACCAAGTAAAAACGTAGATGTGGTCAGGAGAGTCTTTTTCATGGGAGAACAGGTGATTCAAAAGGTTTGTACCATTGCAAAGAGGTCAAAGCTGTTTATTCACCACATAGATGAGACTGAAGCATGCTTTTAGCAATAACATAGAGGATATTATCTTGCTATCATAGATACTTGGTTTTGTTCCTTGGAGGTTGGAAGTAATTCATTATCTCATGCCCGAGTCACAATGCCTTGATTCTTCCAACTATCCAAGTGAAGTTTAGAGAACACCTACTCCTGATACTGAAAACTTCTATAACTCTGGGTTGTTCTTTAAAAAAAAAAAAAAAAAAAAAAAAATAAAAAAAAATATCTGCAAATCATTGTCTAAGTGCTCCAAGTAGAAATAATTCTTCACCAAGGAACTACAGAGAATAAAAGGAAACAAGAATTTTGCTTCAAACATCCAAGATATGTTGGTTTTCATTTTGAGGTATTTTTCAAAAATTTGCAGCAGAACAACAGGTTTTGTTTAACTCAAGACTATTTTTGAAGGAGGTACTATTTTTTTTTCCTTTTAATAATTTAAATAAAACTGAAGGAAATTTCTAGGAAAAAAATGTTTCATGTTTTGCAGGACAAAGACAGAAAATATAATTTGAGGTCCTTCCAGTGCAATAGCTCAGAAACATCATGATGAAGTCACTAAACACATCAGCATCACTAAACTTGCTTTTTTTTTTTTTTTTTTT
>VXBL01004902.1:51958-123118 GCA_013400195.1 Aramus guarauna
TTTATTTCCTACAAATGTTTTAGGTGAGGGATTTTTGCAATCTCCAGACCTGGACAGTTACTACCAGAATTCCCTTGCAGCCTGTCTAAAACCTTGTTACTACCACAAAAAATAATTCCTGCAAGAAGACCTGCTTGGATGAAATAGAAGCATCCAAGGTAACTACCTAGAAAGCCCTTCTGAAGCTTGAGTTTAGCAGTCCCGTACATCCAAGAGCCAGAAGCAGAGGAGGGTGAGGGACATAAGACTGCATCTCCCCAGACAGGACTATTCTCTGTGATTTTTTTTTTTTCTCTCACTTGTCCAACACTGAAGAAAACAACTGTGCTGGACAGTAGAGGTGTTTTCCTGCTCAGTACTGATTATATATGGGCTCTTCTCTGTCTCAGGGAACAACACAGCAGACTGGTTTTCAGCTGTAAGAGACACTCTGGCCCTGCATTTTTCATCTTTCCTCTGCTTAAGGCGAAATCTTGGCAGAACATGCTGGAAAAACACAAAGGATATTGTAATCTCGGGGTTAATCGTTATGCTGCTGAAAACTTCGCAAAGCCTTTGACTTATCTCATTAGCGAGCCAGAGAGCTGCTTTGGCATTAGGTGTCACCTATGCATTTGTAACAATCCCCAACATCAATAAATCTCAGCAAACATCCCCTCACTGCAGCCCAAGTGCCTGCAAGGGTGCTAATCCCCGGCCAACATTCACTTGACTAAATTATTTTTAAAAGATGATTCAGCTAACACTCCTTATTCCAGAGAATCCTGCATTGTTTTCCTTGCAAATTGCTCCTCCAAAAGGATAAAAGCTACAGCTTCTCACTTTCCACTCCAAAATAACCCTTCTTGGCTGGAGCAGCAGCCTGCGAACTTCCCCAGGAAAAGTGAGATGCATCTGGTGAGTCACAGCCGGGTCCCCCAACCATGGCCGAGACTGGTGCTACTGGTCAGTGGGATGGTTCGGGGGGGCCGTGTCTGCGTCTAATCGTGCATCGCTCTTTGTGCCGTGCCTTGCGTTTACGGCTGTATCCCTGCGTGTGGGTTAGGACATCCCTCTCTCCGGCAGTGCCGGGGGAGCAGGAGTGAGGCCATGCAGGAGTCAGCGGCATTGAAGGGCTCTGCGCTGGCAGAACAATGGGTTTGCTCCAGGCACAGCTACTGACTTTTAACAGCTCTTTGCCAGTAACCCCATACGGGATTGCATCATGGAAAATCCTAGTGGAAAGGCAGGAACAAAGGAAAGATGTCAGGCTGCTTTTAAAAGGGATTTGTTCTCAGGGCAGAGGAAGCCCTTTGGTGGCCATGGTGGGAAGGCTCAGCCAGAGGAACCTGGGCTCCGTTAAAGACTGGAGGCAAATCTGGAGACATACACCAGACGGGAGAGCTGGAGAAAAGGGCAATGCTCAGGAGGTGGTGGCTTCGCCTCACTCTGCAGCGCTCCTGCATTGTCTAGGGATGAAGTATGTGTGTCTGTGTGGAAAAAATTCCGATGTAGGCACTGTGTCCCTTTATTGAATTGTCCCCATGGTCCCTAAAGAGTCCAGAGTGCCCATCAGGACAGAGGATGCGACAATGCCCATAAGCTACTGAGCTCTCATCTCTGATCCAACATCCCCAGAAAGGGAGCCAGGAACGCATCCCTGAGAGCCAGGGCTGGGGACACTGTCTGGACTCTGTCCAGGCTTGGCTAGCTGGAGAGCACCCAGGGCTGCTTTTATAATGGTGTGTGACACCATAGCCAAGGAAGAACACAGGCAGAGCTGTGACAGGAGGTTTTGGTCAAGAGAGGCTCTGCTCTGCAATAGAGAAGCACAGTGAAAGGTGGAGGGTTACTGCTCCATTTCTGCGGGGATCAAAGCTGTAAGCGATATCCCATTGCAAGCCTGACGAGAAACCTTTTTATGGGGGATTAGAAAAGCAACACCACTGCTGCAAGTATGGAAAAGAAGAGCCACAAGTGCTGATGAGAAGAAGGAAAACTCCCCAGGAGAGCGCAGCAAAGCAGCCCTACGCTGCCCAACCACTGGCTCGTGGCAGTACGCAGTAGGGACGATGCGTGACTTTGGCTCTGATGTGGATGGTGCAGAGCAGGTGTTTGAGAGACTCTGGTTCCTCCTTCGGGGTTCCACCCGAAACACTATTTCTCACTGGCAATGTGAGGACAACCCCAGCAGCCAGTGCAATGTATTTAGATCTTGTGGCAAGGGGAAGGGCACTTAGGTACCACGCATAGAAAGAAAGCAGCAGAGGTTGTAAGCAAGCCTGGAAACGCAGCACATTTGCATTCTCATTAGCTATACGGAAAACAGCTAGGAAGATTTTTTGGCAATAAAGCTAGCCATTGACTTGCTCACTTGCTGAAAGACTGATGCCAAGGAGCAGCAAAGCAAAGCAAGAGAGCTGGCCTGGAACCAAGGGATTTTGCAGAGCTCTCATTTTGCATTCATTGCCCTTAGTCCAGGGATCTTAAGTGTTGTCAGTTTTAGGGCATGAATGAGCAAAAGGAGCTCTTCCGTATTTGCATATGGGCATCTCTGCCTTTCCCTCCCGCTCCACCCTTGGCCAAATGGTCTGGATTTTGGACAGAAAATCCCTCCAAAACTCCAACGCTCGCATGCTCGTGAGCATACAGGGCTGGCTGGCTGGAGCAGGGAGCAGAGTGGAGGCTGGCCCTGCTCCGGCAGTGCAGTCATACCCACAGCACCCAGCCAGCTCTCACTGCTGCTGGCTGGTGACGGATCCGCTGCAGCTCCTTGTTGCAGGAGAACATCAACAAGGCGTGCTCTTCGCTTGTCCAGTTGGCACTGGACGCTGCTGTGCTGCCTTAGTCTGGGTAATAGTGGCGGTGCCACTGAATGATAGATAACTGAAAGCACGCACTCACGTGAGAGCCCCACACATATCAGACAGATCAATCGCCTTGTCCCAGTCATACCTTGTCCCAGTCATCTCCAAAGATGACAGCTCCAGCACAAGGAGCACACCCCTCTCCTGCTCGTACCACACACCGTGCTGGGGGACACTACTGCCCCACCGCAAACACCGCGGAGCAAAAGCAGTCTACCACAGAGTGCGAGAGGGCTGGGAACGCTGCTACTCTTACAATACTGTGGCATTATGTGCAATTTCGCTTATTAAGGTTTGCTACTATGAGTTGCAAGATTTTTGTTTTTGTTTGGTTTTTTTTTTTTTTCAAAATACTTTTTTCTTCTTTTCTTAATGCCCTGAGGAATCTTGGCAAGAAACTGGAAAAGAGTGAATCTGATGTCGGCTGGGAAGAGGCACCCTTCTGTCAGCAGCTTCATTTAAGGCTTGTAGGTGGCTACGTATTTCAGAAACTTCCCCTCCCCCCAACTAACCATTCAAATAAACGGCTCAAATTTGGTCTGCCCTCATTCACACGCTTTTTATGTTTGCTTTACCAATAATATTCTAACAAAGGCATTTACTGTCAGGAACATTTACAGAAATGGCAAATAATAGAGACCTCAAACACAGCAATTCAGTCCAGAATCTGGTTCTGAAAGTCACGTAGTAGTATTTAAGAGAAGAAACAATGCCGTGTGAACGTTCACCCAAGCCAAAGTCACCAGCACAGCTGAGACTTCAACCATTCAGTAGCAACGGGTTCATTATCAAGATATATTGCCTGAATTATTTCTAGATGTTATTCAGGGAATTATTTCAAATAATTAATATATGTAAGAAAATTACTGGCTCTGAACAGAAGAATTGAACTTGTCACATTAGAGCTGAATAAATGCCCTGCAACTATTCACTACCCTGCTTTTGGATACACTAATTGCACCAGACCCAATCTTTAACCCCACTGGGGCTGAAGGAAACGTTCTCCCTGGCTCTGCTTGCTGTGGCTAGGGACACAATCCCCAGGGACACCATCCCTTTCTCTGTAGGGGGACTGCGGCCTTATCTCACAGGCTTTCCATTGTATTTCAGGAAGGAGACTCGTAGTTTTACCTTTCGCTTACCCCGGGGTAATTCCTGTGGTCTTCAGCAGAGCCGTGGTTACACTCCTGTGCACAGGAGAAGAATTGCACCAGGTTTAATCTTGTCCCCGGTTCATTGTTTCAGCATCTCAGAGGAGGTGCAGGAAACACCACGAGCAGAGGGAGGTGCTGGCAGGAGCAGGCAGGACCCAGCGCTCCACGACCGGCTGGCAGGGACAGCCCGGTAGCAGCTCTCCCAAAACCAGGGCAGGCTGGAGCCTGGGCTGGGCACTCCAAGAAACACGGGAGTCTCGATGCTATTTGTGCTGGTCTCAGGAAGAGAAAAGTGAGCATGGGCACTATGTCCAAACATAGAAGGTGTGGGAGGAATCAGATCCAGAAGTTGAAATTCCCAGTTCTCTGCCCTCACAGAGAAATGCAATGTCCCTGCAGGGCCCCAGGGCATGCCATCAGTGCCCTCGGACCATCGCTAGCCAACCCCCCTCCTTCTCCTGTCCTATAACAGGGTTGGAAAGGGCAGGTGCAAGGCTGCAGGGCAAAAACAGATCCACAGCAGCCGTGCTTTTTGATAAATGCATGATACCTTCACCAAGTGGGAATGTTTTGTTTGATTTTTTGTGCCTACATTACCTTACAGACACCAGGAACTGGTGTAACTCTGTGCCCACAGTGCAACACAACTCCATCAACCTGCGTTTGCACCACAGGTGACGTGTGTCCCACAGCTCCTGTCCTTCAGTCACACAAGGTATCTCTGCTACCTGTACGAGCAGCCTTGGCCCTGGGATCCCTCCAGCATCTGTGATGAAGCTCAAGGAGTAAGGGTGCAGCATCAGGCTTCGGGTGGAGAAGAGAAAATATACATAAACACATAAGACAAGTGGAATAATTAAGGGAAGAGGCATAGCAATGCAAGTTGCTAAATAGGTGACTTGTGAGCTGCATTGTGGCCAGGACATTCGTTGTTCCTTGTCCCGTTATTACCAAGGGCTTGATCCCTTCTCGTTCAAGCCCAGGGCAGGCTTAACTGGACTGAGGGCAGGACCAAGCACTGAGCAGGTCTGGGTTTTAGCTAGCAACAGAGGTCAGTTTGGGGAAAGAGTCTGTAAAAGCAGGGATTGAAGTGGGATTTGGTAAGGAAGGGAGTCAGGGATCACAGCGGGCTCTTTGGGAAGACGCTGGTGATGCAGCTCATGGCTTGGGAGCATCCCTGCTGCCCTGAAAACAAGCAGAGCCCTAAGAGCCAGGACAACTTTTCTGCCATCAATTATACCAACAATCAACACAAAAAGTAATAGCAATAACTGGGAGGATCTGAAAGAGGTTCTTTGCTGGCCCCCCCCACCTCCCCTCCCTTTTTTATTTGCCTGAGTGACAGAGGATTTAAATGCAAAGTGGATCTAATGCACACCCTGAAGTCGGCTGGCAGTATGCAAATGACCTGTCAGATTAAAATCTGAATGAAAGAGATAACAAGCTTATCTTCATAACAAAAGACTCTTACGGGCAAACTATTTGACGCAGTGTTGATGTTTGTTTTAACCCGTGGACTTTGGACAGTGCAATATTTCAGGGGCTGCGCTCCCCTCCGCTCTGCGCACTCGCACGCGCGTGTGTGTTTGTATTTGCACTGGCAACAAAAGGCAAGTGCTATGATAATACAAAGAGGGGGAGAGCAAAAAAAAGGAGCCTAGTGAGGGCTCTAACAGTTGATTTCAAAGTCTTTTTTTTTTTTTTTCTTTAGGTGTGGGGGTGTTGCTCTGCAGAGCCAGTGCCAAACAAACCAGCAATAGGTCAACTCACACTTGCGACCAGCTCTACAGCTGCAGTGAGAATAAGCAAACACAGCAGCAGGGGAAAGAATTAAAGGAGGGGGCTGGGGGCAAGGCGGACGATTTATTCTTCTGGCACGTGCAGAGGGGCTGGAGATGGATCAGCTGTATTTATTCTGTGAAAAGAGGAAAGAAAAGGAGGCAAAAGAGCAAAGCAAGTTTCATCGTACCAGAGAAAACAAAGATTTTCAATAAACTCCCCATTGCCACCCCCTCTCTGGAAAAAGGGGGAGAGGAAAAAAAAAAAATAAGCTGCAGGTGTTTGCGAGGGGTCTGTATAGAAGCCACGCGGGGAATTAGCAACTGAGGCAAGTTGCCTTTGGAAAAGGAATCTGCCCTGAATAGATTTGCATTTCTTAATTTAGGGATCATCAGCAAACAAGAGCCAGAGAAAGCACCCCTCTCGCAGCACCGGGGGCTTCAAAGTGAGGAGGGACGTGTGTTCGGGTGGCCTGCGAGGCAGCCGGGCTGGCTATTCAGGCTGGCAGGGCTCCCGCTGGGGCTGGGCTCCTCCCGTGCTGGCGCTGACTGGACCCCCAGCCCCGAGTCCCTCCGGCCGCCCTGTTTTATCCTCCCGATACAATGAGGAGCATGTGAGCACTGAACGCCACGTTCCTCGCCCAGAGGAACCGCCACCAAATCCTCCCCTTTCAGGTCCTTCCCAATCCTCTAAACCTCCTCAGTTAATGCCCCGCTGCTCTGCTTTCTCCCTGCTGGGAAGTGAAAGCCCATTGAGAGGGAGAAAGTCTTCTCCCAAAGCCCTCCAGTCACTCTTCAAGCCATCAAGCAGAATTTGCAAGCTTTTCCCCACCCTGCAATTCACGCCGACCCCCTTGCTGCAGGGGACAGCAGAGATGTGCCTGTGCCACAAGGACAGTGACAAGAACACAGCCCCCAGCCCTGAACCCCTTGGCAGGGGCTGGCTTCGTGCCCTTGCACACAGGCTCACCACCCTTGTTGCCCTGACTTGTGCTCACCTGGTCTGCCTGGCTCAGTCCAGCTGGGCTGGAGCCTGTACCTGCCCCACCAAACCAAGGCAGTGCTCTCCACTCCCTGGGAGTGGCAAGGAGTCCCAACTGCATCTCTCACACAAACAATTCCATAATGCTTTTCCTAGCGTTCATGTGAAGACCTGTCACCTTCCACTTGATTTTGGTATTTTGGAAACCAACTCTGAAATATTTTCTAAGCCCCATGCAGGCACTCCAAATTAATCAAAATGTAATTTCCTTCCTTCTCTACAGTATGTAGGTACCTTGCTGATTCAAGAAAGTCAAAAGAAGCAAGGGTTAGATGGTGTATGGAAGGTCCTCAACCAAATTAACTTAGCTGGGTATCTACAAACCCTCTTGCCTAAAAAGGCAAGGAGATTTGGTCAGGTTCTCTTATTGAAGTCCTGGAGACAGAAGAGAGGTTCATCAAAGCCCCAGCCACCTCGCAGCTTTACCTCCCACATGGCTGTTCCTTGAAGGAACATTTGTTCTTCAAGTCCAAATGATTAATAGGCAAAAATGTTCTGTGGTGTTCATCAAGTTGAACTGTCACCTCTCAAACACCACATACTGGGCTGACCTGGGCAACCTGGCACTAAAGGCATGAGGGGTCTTTGCCAGGATTCATCACAGCACACACTCAGACATACTCATAGTGGAAAGGAAAGCAGATCCTACAATCTCAGACAGTAGCTTACCATAAAAACACACAGTGAGATCAAATGCATCACTCTGTCTGCTCTATGACACTCTAGGGAAGCACAGACCAATGATGTATCATTTGCAACGAAGCAGGAGTCATCCTCAGAGCAGAAAGTCTCTGAGAACATGTCCAGTCTTAGAGTGTCAACTGTACCTGAAAGCACTCCATGGATAACCAAAGAATGATGCGGGATTCCAGGACTGCAGCCTCCACTAGGACGGGGGAGGGCTGGATAAGGCACGATTTACGTAGGATGTTGGCAGGAGCATATTTAAAGCTTTGGCACACTTAGCAACAGGAGACATGGTGCCTTCGCTGCTTGGCTGGGGAAAAAGACACACTAACGCCAATGTAATTGTTTAAGACCTATTTCAATTTATGTACAGCATGCAAATACAACACCCCATGAGCTGCCAGCACAGTGCTGGGGAGCAGTGCATAACAGCAGTCTTTGCACAGGACACCTTCCCACATGTGCTCTGCAGTGCTCCCCAGGCTCAGTCCTGCACTACAGAAACGTACCTGCTCCAAAGTGTTCTGTGGGAGACAGGCTGGAAAGGAAACCCCAAACACAGTTGTCTTGGATGAGATTACAGGGCATGAAACCACAGGCCAGGGAGAGCCCTCCAGGGCAGGTCACTGCGCTCCATGAAATGGCTTTCAATTCTGGAAGGGAAAATGAGAAAGAAACGTTACATAGACATTAAAACAACAAAGGGGGTTTAGGCACTGCAAAACTTAGCCGTTGGGTCCTTCCCAATCCCACTCAACAGCTCTTGCTGAGCATGAGATGGGACTCCAGCAGATAAACCTGCAGACACAAGAGAACAGCTTGAGCGACGTATGTGAGAGACGTAAACCAGAGTCTTTAGACAAACAGCTTTGCAAAAATAGAAATACATCTGCCACCCTGCTGCTCCTTTTGGCAATGATGTTATTGTGCCCTAGTGTTCTAGGGCTGCTCTGGACTTGGATCCAGATCCCACTTGAAGAGTTAGTTTGATTCATAGGACTTGCTACACGAGCACAGAAGGCAGCAGCCTGTGGTAACAGATCTGCAGCCTCAGAAACCTTCACAAGGTCGTGAAGTGGAAGAATAGATCAAATAACTTGGGAGGAGTAACTGATGCAACAACTCTCCATGGCTATGGAGCATCTATGGGTGAACTGTGATCCCTTCAAATTTATTTAAGGCTATTCCCTATTCTCACTTGTACTGTGGCTGTTGCTGTACTGCTTTATCCATGATCGGGGGCAACGCAGGCACGTGAAATGGCTTCTCAGCTGGATAAGCAGAACTCCCTCTCAATTTTGGGGGAAGAGGTGAACACTCAGCCATGCCAAACCTACTCGGCAGAAACAGTAAATGCCAGTGAAACACGTTGGCACAGACGTGGGAACCAGCCAAGTGCAAGAATGCAGCCAAAGGGGCTGTTGTAAAAATTTCCAGACCTAGAACGCTTGCCACCTAGGTTTTCATAGCTGACTTGAGAGCACAAGCTTGCAGAGCTGTCAGCTCTTGTGTTGTTATCATGAAGCTTATAACAACAAGGTTTTTCCTACAGCTTCAGTTTTAGTTCCCAGGGGCAACTGATGAGATGCAACCAGAGGTGAGGGGTGCTCACACAGACTGTGACCTGTGTGCCTAACTTTGGGAGGTTGGTCTCTAAAGGCTCCTTCCAGAGGAGCATATACAAATCTGGAAGAGGAGCTTCACCACTTGGGTACCTAAGACAGGTGTCTTTAGGTGAGCGGCACAAATAGCCTCACATTCCTCAGCTGGAAAAAATTAGTATCTAGCCTTTATAGCTTTGGGGAAAGCCTGAAAACATAATTTTCAATATTTTAATGGTTTCAAACACAGAGAGTAGGCAAAAACATCCAACAATTCAATCAACCTTTCAAAAACCTTCTTGCCTGCAAGCCAAGGTCACTGTTCTGGCTGATACGTTGGATTGTGACCTCTAAATCTTGGACAATGCCATAGCAAGGAAATAGCACATTTTTAGTGACTCAACCTGAGGATGTGGGGAAAGCATAGTCCATTCTCTTCTGAACAGGAATCCTGGAATATTCACTGCCACAATTAAACCTGAAACAGAGAAATAAGTAGGAACACACAGAAAATTTATGTCCTGGTTGTAAGAGGCTATTCTTGCTATGATATTTCCAATGGTAGAACAAATGTTTAACCATCATGTCTGATTACTCATAGGTCCCTTGAGACATGCCCTCACTAAAGAGGGCATCCCCAGGCAGCACAGCTCTGCGGTGTTCAGGGCTCATTCTCACCATTTGGGGCTACTCCAGGCCAAGACCTTTCCCAGAAGATCCAAACCCATTCTGCTGAACCTCTGTTCAAGGCAAGAATTACCCTTAAAACAGGAACTTCTTGGGAAAGGGCAGTCCTGACTCCACTAAAATCAACACCAAAGCTCCATCTGGCTTAATTAGGTTCAGTATTTCATGTCATCATGCCTGTTAAATGACTTTAAAGTGCCTTACCCAACTTTGGTGCTATATAAACAGTAATAAGCCATGAACACAGCATTTCTGCCCTTCTCCTTTACATCATTTGCTTGTTAGTGGTTTTGATTTTAAGAAATAGCAGTGAACAAAAATCTGTAAGCTAATTAAGCCTATGGGGCACATAAGGCAGAACCTCCCTTGTGCTAGGTATTCACTTTTGGCCTTTTCTCAGCAATAAATCCAACCAGTGGGATCCTCAGCTGGCATGACTCAACACAGCTCATTTGAACTCACACAGTGACACACTGCTTTCCTGCAGCAGAGGTCCTGGCCCCATCTACATAAGCAAGAGGTTTGTTTGCTCCAGAAAGGTGAGATAGTATCTAGAGAGATGACACTACTAAAGTATGGGCAGGAGGGTAAAGCCAGATGGCTGAGACAAGGCAGACGATCTCTGACAAGCTGGAATGATTTACTTTTGTTTGTTTGTTTTGAGGGTTTGTTTGTTTGTTTGTTTTATTTATTTTTAAGGAAGAGACTCCACTGATGGGAAATATCTTTCTGGACACTGGTGTGCAGTTTGAGACCAGAGCTCCCTTTCACCGAGTCCATGCGGAGAGCCCTTGAAGTTTTTGGCTGTGCTCCTCCAAAGGGAGTTTTAAGCTGAGTTCCTTCCAGCCAGTTTTCCTGAGAAACAGAGTCTAGAGTATCCTGCTTCACCAGAGACCACACTACCAACTTTTAACTCGTGAGGCACCCTGTCTTCTTCCAGCCCTTAGCTCCCTGGGCCAAAAGTGCTGCTGATGTGTGTGGGTAAACTCCATCAACTGAAGATCTCTGGGCTGCTCTCCCCTGGTACTTGTGCACCAGAAACTTCTGCTGGACTGTGCTGTGATTCCCAGGCTGTCTCCCTGATTCCTCTAGCACTTTGCCAGCTTTCTTCACCCACAAACCTCCAGCACCGCTCCATGCCTCAGTTTCCTTGACTATAAAGCTGACAAAAAAGAAACTCCCACTTCCCCAGGCTGCTTCTTCAAATTATTATGATTTCTTCCTTTTACAAGGGCAATGAACAGACACAGACAAGATTAAAATCACACAGTAAAAATATACAAGAAAAGGCGGTCCTGCTCCAGACACAGCATTGAATGTAGGCTGTAATCAATTTGAACTGGGTCTGTTCATGTTTTTTGCCAAAGCATCAGCACTTTGTAAATAATACTGATTCCCTGCCTCACAGAGTTGTTTTAAACTCTTGGTCATTTCAGATCGTGTATGGAATAGCGGTATGAACATCAGCCATTCCTACGCGAGGCAGTTTTATACTGTTAAATGGGAATAGGCTTACAAGTATTTTACCTGTAGCTTCCAACAGATTGTGCCATTTACAGTCAACAGATATTTTCCCCCTTTGGTTACACAAGGATAGGCGTCACAAGAAGGTTGGTGGCAATGTAGAAATAGCTACTATACAAAGGCAGATATAAAGAGCTTTATGAAACAAAAAAAACAATACAGAAAATCCCCTTGCATTCCTGAATCATCAGGAATTGACTGACTTACACTCTTGGCCATTTAAGTATGAAATAAAGAAGATGTTGTTCATTTTGTGCATGTGTCTAATCCCACATTCTCAATACAAATGCATTTAACCTTGTCCCTTTAAAAGAGCTTGGACAATCAGAATCATCTTTACAGAAGACTGCGTCTGCTTTTAAATTAGCTTTTTAAAAAACAGCCTTTCTCTCTTTCCCCTTTTCCAATTCCCATTCACACTTGGCACAGATAAACACAGGCAGGCCAGAGTTAGGAGCTCTCCGAAAGTTTAAATGGAAACCATGCTTCAGAAGAGTGGTCCTTTTCCCCCACAGCAAGCACACACTTTCCTGCCAGCCCAAGACCATCAGAGATTCAGAAATTTTGTTTAAGGGTGTCAACAGTCCCTCAAACCACAAAAGTTTAGATAAACCAGCTTGCAAAACAACTACACCAGTCCGTGGGACCACTCGTAACTCACCTGGGGAGATGGTTTTGTACTTCTGTAATACCATGGAAAACACCTCATTCCCTCAGAAACATTCTTATCAGGCGCAGGTCAAATGTATTTAACCTAATTTTTGCCTATCTTGGCTTTACATCCAAGCGTCGAGTCCAGCTCCCAGCCACACAGGGAGTCGTTCGTGACACTGACCTCCGTGTCAAGCACTGACTTGGGAACCGGTGCAGAACTTGACCTGTGGCGTTTGTTAATAACCTCCGTATTAATCATCTTTGTCGCTTCTCTAGTGCCTCCCATCTGTGGATCCAGAAGCACTTTGCGAGCTGCCATGAACTACAGCAACGGCATGGGTTAAGAAGGGTATCTCCATTTTACAGCTGGGAACAGAGGAACACACAGAGCTGTGTAATTAATACTCAGGAGACGTGGGCTTCTGGCAGAACACATTCCCACAGCCGCAGATAAGTCTCACCAATGCACAAAACCTGCTCCCACCTCCATCCTGAACACAGGGGGAAATGTCCTCCCATCGCGGGGCTGTGGCACGGGAAAGGAGCCCACGGTGCCGCAGCAGTGCTGTGCTGCATGGCTGAAAACGATACAGAAAAATGACCACATTTTTCAAGGATAGCGTGTGCTGGGTGGGGGAATTGCAACAGAGAAACTGTCAGGGAAAAAGTTTCCACCCTGCAAACGCAGGAATTGAACCACCCTTACTAACACCAGGGCTGCGCTCAAGGGATGAAATTGCTGTTCTGTCTGTGAGCTGGGGCTAAAATTCCAGCAGAGATGGTGTCTGGCTTTAGCATGGGGTTTTTGTGCTACTTACGGGGTAGCTCAGCTCAGGCAGGCACTGCTGAGCAGCTCTGCTCTCAGCAACGCTGGCACTGACAAGACCAGGACGGGAAAGGATGCGCCTTCGGTGACGTGAGCAAGCAGCCGGCAGCCAGGACACCGGTGGCCACGGCCCCTCCTTGGGGTCAGGCTCTGAAGCCCCCGAGCCAGCGGCTTTGAGCCACAGCCCTAGACAGACCTAGATAAAAGGAAATGTTACATCTGAGTTTGTAATCCCAATTTTGCCACAGTGTGATGGGGCAATGCTTCCCATCCTAATCCCTTTCAGTCCCTCGTAACTTCAGAAAATCAGCGTTATGCACTTGACCTATTCCGTCCTCATGTACAACAGCAAAGCGAGATCCGCAGGGTGAGGTATCCACTTTTATTAGACCAGATGGAAGCACTGGAGGGGAAAAACACAGACAAGTTATTAATACCCAAGCTCCTCTTCAAACAGCATGTGTAAGAATATTCCACACCGTGGTCTGCAACTGAATTTTCTGCTGATTTAATAATATCCTAAATAGATTTTCTACAATCTTAATTGAGCATTTATAGTAGATCAGTACTGTTTTATGTGTCTCACGAAAACAGTCCCACAAGTCAGCCACAAGAAAAGTGCAGAAGGAGTCCTCGGTGGTCACACATTACACCACACAAAACCCTACTGGGAGTGGGGGGAAAAACTTCTTGCATGAAAATAATGGCTTTTCAAACAAAAAACGCTTTTCAAACAGAAACTTTTCTCTTATCTATTCCTGCCTTTTCAACCAAAAAAATTAATAAAGAAATTCAGAGTGATTTTTCAGTACAAATTCTATTTTTTAATCAATAATTGTTCTTCAGTACTAAAAAAAGACTGGCTTTGCCTTCTTCTGAAGTACTGGAAAAATAAACATCCCTTTAAACTTTTAGGGCAAACTCAGTATCTTCCCCCTCCACGCCCCCCACCCTGCAGTTTCCAGTACAACACATTTTTAAAATGGGAAAAAAAAGCGCATCAGCATACTTCAGCGATGTGTATTTCCAGTAACGCTCGCTTTGTAGTTAACCTTGGTAGCCTCGAACTGCAGCTTAGACAAGCCCAGACTGCAGAGAACTGACATAAAAGGTGCAACGTGGTAAAGACAGGCTGGACCATATATCAATGAAATTGGTCTAAGCGTTCAGATTGAAACATATATTATAAGATACGACAAGGAGGAAAAAAGCTCCTAATAGTCCCCTCTACTTGAGAAAGGGCAGATGATCTCGCAGGGAAGATGAGGGCTCCAGCCCTGACTCCTGCAGCTCCTGGCTCTCCCGCAGTTTGCTCCGCAAGCTCCTGCTCAGCGCTGCTTTAAGGTGGAATTACCCAGGAGTTTTTCCACCCTGAGAAGTGCTTTTGATACAGCGGGGTTTGCACAAACCTGCAATGTGGAAAAGGGGTTTGGCTGTCTATTTGTAAAGGTTGCTGTGATAAAACTTGGGCGACCGGAGGGGTTTGATGAGCAGGGTGCCGGCGAGGTGTTAGGAGACCTGGGCTTCACGGCTGAGTGCACGCCTGGCTCCGGGGGATCCCAGCCAAGTGCACACACGATCTCTGTATCTCACTTTCTGCAGCAGTAAAACAAGGCTGTTTCTCAAGAGCGTTAAGAGGCTAAATTCATAAATATTTGAAATTTGCTTTGAGATCTCCGAGGGACAGGAATGCGGCGTGCCAAACCACGGCAGCGCTGCGCACCTTGGAGGCACGGTGAACGTTAGCCAATTAACTGCAGATTATGTTTATTAAAATAAACTCCCAGATTCTTACTCGGTGCAGCCAGGAGGGTGTAACAGTCCCTCGGCTGTGTAAATATCATTCCTATGTCCATTAGAGAGGGGTCCTGATGGCACGGAGAAGCCGAGGCACGTACCAACACCATGCAACAATTGGTTATCGCCTTTTTTTGTCCCCACCAGAGGCTGTTTGAGGAGGGCTGGGGGCATTTGCCTTTTATCTGACCTTATTTTGAGGCTTTCATTTCTCCTCATCCCCAGCGTTTCCCTTCAATACTTTGTACTGGGGTGGGGGGAATATAGCAAACGGCACAACCGGTTAAAAACCCTATTGCCTCCAAATATTTGCTTTCCAGCCTGCCCAGCCGTAATGGGAGCAGTGGTCAGTTTCCGAAGGACTGGATATCTCCGACTCCGGGAGCGGGAATCAGAGCCATGCAGATAAGGCTGTCATCAGAGATAACAGCAGTCAACAACCCTCAGCGTCATTATCTCAGCAAAGGGAAAAAGCAGGCAGCTCCCCTTAATATACAAAGTGCGGCAGTTATATATGTCTCCTTTACAATGATAGATGGTAAGGGATAAAGGGGAAAATCTAACAGAAAGCCTTCAAAGCCAGCCTGCTTCACATCCTCGCGCTCCCAAATTGCGAGTATGTTTTCATAAAGGCGGTAAACAGCCTCCCCCCACCCCACACCGGCGCTTGTTGAGCGACGTGGCTTCGGCAAAACAATTTCGCTGACACGGATCTGAGTGAGGTCTTTTTTTTTTTCCCCTCCTTCGGTTAATGGAATTTCTTAAGATGGAATAATGAAGCAGTGATTGTCAAACACGCCTAACTGGAAGGCAAACAATTTGGCCGGATCAGGCCTTTTTAATTTGAAAAAATAAATAGAATAAACGTGAATTTATTTGCAATGGTTTGATTGCTCTCTGAAACCATTACACTGTTAAGCCCCTTTTTACCTTATAATCAAACTCCAGGAGCATAACACACTCCAGCGTGTCACCGCGCCGCGCGAGCTGCCCCGGGATTTAACAGGCTGCATCCTCCCCACCGCGCGCACGCCGTACACGACCCAACGCTTCCCCGCCACAGCCTGCTGCTTCCAGACAGGGACCTGTGTGTCAACACCACCGCACCGAAACACCAACGCAAACGTGACACGCTGTAATTGCCCTTTTCAAACACGCAGGCCAGTTTGCGAAGCCCCAGACGAGCTGATTCCCAAAGAAACGCCTTAATCAAAGCTCTAGAGGAAGCACGGCAAATAAATAAGTAAAGACGTAGGGAAAAGAAAAGTGGCAAAATCCTAAATAAAACGTCCAGGTCTGATTTCTTTATGTGCATTTCTGAAGTGAGAAGAAGCACACAGAAGGACATTTAATTAAATCAAAGGGTAAAGGAGGGGGTTGCCATGCAGCTTGCTATTATGTTACAGTTCACTAAAATGAAAACTTATTTTTAAACCTCTGGTATTAATTTGAGATTATTCAGATACTTAATTAAAAGTGCAGCATGTGTTAAATATTATTTCAACAAAGATTATCATCAAAACCCTATGTAATAAGATCCTTCAATGCTTAGAGCGGTATTTTATGCAAATTTTCTATGCCACCAAATGAAGGTCTCTTCAATTTTTTTTTCCCCCCCCTCTTCTTCATTTGCTGCTGCAAAATGTTCCAAGCAGGGGAAAAAAAGTTTCTAGAATAACAAGAATACTACAGATAACGCGGTGCAACAAATAGCAGCTCGGTGGTAGTCACGTTTCTGTGCTCAGCTCCCTTCCTGATACCACTTGGCAATAAAGGACTAGATCAAACAGGCTCCCATTAGAGCTAAGGGCTGAATTTTGCTCCCACTGAGGTTACAGACGGTGTAAGCCAGGAGTAAATTTGCCCTGGCAAAACCTCGTCAGAGTAAGAAAGGCAGGAGTTCACCCCTTGTGCATCAGGAATGAACCAACTGTTTATACCTGGATCATATAAGGTAACGAGCTTCCCAGGGCAAAGAAAACGTTTTCCTGTGTGGAATTTCTCCTGTGGCCTTTACTCCTGCAAAAGGAGCCCGTGAAGTTGATGGGAAGTAATCCTGTTAAGATCAAGATTCAGCGCTAAGTTTTCAGTGTTGTTTGCGCAGTTAGATTATTTTCTTTTAGGAAAAGAAAAAAAAAATTACTTGTTCTAAGTGACACTATTTTGCCTGAAAACAAGCAAACAGAAACCCCAGAAAAATCATTAAACACTTGCATGGACTCCCCTCTTATATAACGGCTTTGTCAGTCCTGCCACAAGCAAACTTCATTTATTGATTGGGGCCAGCGCTGCACTTATTCTCTAACGAACACAGGACCGTTCCCGAGCAGACTTCATTGTTTAAAGTGAATGTAACATTTGCGAGGAATTGCACACACTGTTTTTAACATATAAAACATTGATACTTCACAGTACAGAAGAACTTCAAAAAGAATTGTGCTTGCTACTCAGCATGTATTCAATGCACTGATTTTCTAAATACTGGGAAGGGCTTCCATTTATTAGAAGCTGCTGTCAAAATATCGGAAAAGCAACTACTTTCAGTTCAGGGAATAGTTCAAACCATCATGAGAAATAGCACAAAAAAGGCTTCTAGAGCACCAAAAATAAAAAATAATGTTTTCAGTGTATTAAAGATTCTGCCCATATCTAACACCCTCAGCATCACACATGCACGCCGGCTCTCTCACGGATTCTTCACTTTGAATTCATGGCTGTCGCACAGTTTGAGAGCCCCCGCTGAAATGACAAGCCATATATTCTGCTGAAATCACAAGCCCTGAAAATATAGCGATGGAAAACGTGGAGGCTAGATTATAGCAACTGTTACTCAGATTGTGGTCGGAGGTAAGCTGCGCCAGCAACTCGAACAAGAACTAATATGGAATAATAATTAAAAAATATCAAAGTCAACAAATCAGACGCGGCTTCAAGCTCAGAGCTGTGAGGGGGATTCCTCTATGTCAGCTAAGCATTATTAGTGTTGTTGTCCTCAGAACGAACTGCAGAAAAGGTACAATAAAGTGCATTTAAGATGAACAGAAAATCGTGGAACGGAGGAGCAGCACTCGTTTGTAACCCTTTGCTCCGAGCTTTCTGCTGCTCGCCTCGGCGTGCTTGTGCAGCATCGGCTTCGCCTGCAAACTCGCTGGGGCAAGCAGCTCGCCCTCGTACTTGCCTGTAAAGTTCAGAGCTGGGCACTGATGCTACCGACATTGGAGTAACAAATCCCCACGGGATCTGAAAGGTTCTTGTTTTGCTTTGTTTTTAAAGGATTTTGTTAACAAGCAAAGAGAGAGTTGAAAAAAAGTGATAAACACGGGCTTTTAATACTGAATGTGTGTGCGCTGAAAATAGGAGAGTAAAAAGTGCTGAAATAACAACTAAAAGACAATCCATCATGTAATCTACCCATAGCTATATCTTGAAACAAAGATCTAAGCATAACACGATATATCATCTTGGGTTTCATACGTACCCACACACAAATAAAAAGGTACTTTTACAGGAACCTATATGTACTATTACACATTTACTTGGCTGTTTTCCGGGGGTATTTTTGTGCAAGCAGCGCATAATAGTGTTTTTAGGTGTTTGGTTTTTGTTTTTTTTTTAAATTATGGGTGAAGTTATCTAGGAAACCACCCCAGAACCCTCCCCGCTATACATCTGCAATTGCACACACACAAAGAAGGGGGGGGAAGCACCCTAAAAAAAAAAACAACCACCCTAATTGCAGCCGTCTGTTACCATGAAGACGACAGATAAGCGGGGACTTCAGTTCTCTACGCGGGGGAAAAGGGTTTGAGCGGTGAAACCTGCGAGCGCTGCCCGCGCAGCCCTGCCCGCGCAGCCCTGCCCGCGCAGCCCTGCCCGCGCAGGCAGCACGCAGCGCAGGAGGCTGCTGCCCTCTGTCGGCCCCAACGTCCCGGCAGCTGCCGGCCCGTGCGGGAAAAGCCAAATCCTCCCCTCTGCCCGGTCTCCGCTGCTTGATAACGGATGACTTCTGGGGCTGTCGTGCCTCCCGAGGAATGGCTGATACTTCTTATGTCATCTGCAGCCCTCTGACGCCACGGCCCAAAGGACAAAACAAATAGACAGCTCGACGAAGCTGTTAAACAGATATGAAATGCCCGAGTTTTGGCCCACCAGTCTAAACAACGGGATACTGGCAATAATAGCTCTATTCACAGGATAGCGTTCCCAGTACGGCTCTTGTAAACCTTCGCTATCTGAGCAGTTAAACAAAACTCCGGGCTTTATCACCGGCCCTTTGTGCTTTATCTCACTATTTTCTGCGCTACAAAATGATCCCAAAAAGGGATCGAGACAATCCGGGAAGAGGGAGCATAATATTCCCACAAAAGCAGCCAACCAGATATTTAAAAAAAAAGAAAAAAAAAAAAAAAAAAAGAGTGAGACAGGATTTGCATCGACCAAAGTGGTAGAAAAAACAGAGCTTAGCAAGAGAAAAGGCACAAAAATCAAACTGCAAAAAGCACTGCACTTCAGTGCAGTCATTTTCTCGCGCCGATGCTGAAAGTTGTGTGCTTACCCAGTCCCTTACAGCAGCTGACATGCAAGCGTGTCTACTCGACCGCTCACCTTCAAGGAACACAAATGTTCCTCTCGATCCTGTCCTCACTTCCACTGGTTATGCAAATCTGGAGAAAAGCCACAAAATTAAGTTAAACCAGCGTGAGTTTAGGCTCAGATTTCCAAATATAGTAATTTCAAAGGGTGAACTGTTGTTCCTCCTAATAACGCATAAAATGTTGGGGTCAGTCCTGTCTCGACTGAAGCCCTCAAATACATACATACAGATTGGTGTCTAAACAGAAAGACAATTATATATGTTCGTGTACATCCAGACTGTATTAAAAGATAATAAATATGCACGTTCTCTCTGCACAAACATGCATATTGGGGTAAGCAGTGAAGCCTACAAGAAAACATATTTAATTTTCAGGCATTAGAAGTAGCTGATGAGACCAGGCACTGTAAATTTACAGGAAAAAAGTTAAGATTATCACTTAGAGCAACTAAGATTAGACTGTTCTTTTCAGAAAAGTAGTCAGACATCAGCTCCCAGACGTCAACATATCCTGCCTCTCAGGTAATAGCTGAGAAAAAGAAACCAAACTGTGGTTTCGGTACTAATCTGAACGCGTGCGTGCTGCTCTGATGAGGGGTACAAAACTGCCGCCATCTCAGGACGGATTAGTGCGTCAGGATGAACTGTGAGGCTGGTCAATGCTGAACAGCCACTCTCTACCTAATGCTGTATTTCATAAAAACCAAGCCGAGTTAATCCCTTCCTGAAGGTCTTTTCAGCCTTACCTGCACCCATCTGTTAGGTCCTAACGGCTTCAAGAGCAAAGGCTGCTCTTAATTTCTGCGTCTGGTGTGAGGCAGAGGACAGCTCTGGTTTTAAAAAGAAAGTTGTGGTGAGAGTGCACGGTGCGATGAAAGCTAACAGCCAGCAACACTCGGTGCTATACTTTGCAAACTTCATCCCATCTTTTTACTCTTTTGCTTTTAGAAACAAATTAGCTCGAGCAGAAAGTAGGCAGTGATGTGAGGCTTACCTAGACTGCACGGTGAAATTTATTAAGTCACACTAGTCAAGCATTTCCGTCACAAGAAGGTCAGCTTTCAGTGTAAAGACACTGGGTGAGCAGTTACCAGGTCCTGCGGATCATGTTTTATCTTCATAAATGAATGCGTCTCTACAGTAACCGCACATTTGTTTGCCTGTATGGAGCTCATTAACAGCTGGGTCGTACTTGAAATCCTAGAGTTTACGGCATATGCAGGGGAAATTATTTTTCAGATGATCTCTGGTCCTACTTCTCCGCAGACATTCAGAGCCACCCACATAGCACACACCCCGCCGCCGGCCAGGCTGCGTAATGCCTATCGATCGGTATTTTTAAACTGCCCACGTCTATAAGCGGCTTTCCATTAAGCAACGGGACGGCTGTTGGTCTTCACCAACCTTAAAGGGATACCAGCAACACATCTGAAATGCATTTATCCTTTTTTTTTTCCTCTGAAACAAAGCGAGGAAGAGACACACCTCCTTTCAGAAAACACCAAAAACACATCCCGAACGGCAGCTTGTTGGTTATTAACTGACTGCACAGTTCGACACCAGTTATCCGAATCTGCTCTCCGAAACATGCTGTGTCCCCACCATGTCTATTAATTACACCGAAAACTCCATCAATTATTTGAAACCTCGATTATCCAAAATTCTCCCCTGCTCCCCCATTATGCTCAGATAATTGAGGTTGTGCGGAGCACGCTCGCAGCCAGTTAGAAGAGCAAGCATTATCTTTCAGCTGATACAACTATCAATAGCAAGTGTACAGCATATACTACAAAGGCTTTATTGTGCATATGTAGGGAGATAGAGATGAGATACGGTTCCGGGAGGCAGTTTGTCTAGCGGTTACAGTACAGACTTGGGTGTCATGAGACCGGAGTTTTAATTACTACCTCTGCTACCGACTCTGTTACTCAGATAAACTGCTCGCTGTCTCTGCATGCCAGCATCCCACCCTGCAAAAAAAGGGCACTGTGACAATTACCCACCTTTGTCAAGTACTTTGATATCCTTAGATAAACAGCTTTTTATGCATAACTGCCAAGTATTACTGTCCATTTAATCTCATTTTTAAAACTCTTTGGAAAGAAAGGACTGAAAAAAATAGCGGGGAAAAAAATTGGAGGGCCCGAACTTTGGTTGGTGGAGACTGGCGTGGAGCTGTGCTAATTTAAACCAAGGCAGACCTGGCCCTTTAAACATAGTTTGCCAAACGTAACGTGACCAGCGTGAACAAGCTGTACCTGTGCTAGGAACAAACTACTCAATGCAGATTCATACGTCTTGCTGCAAAATCTTTATGCCGTACCACAAACCGGTACCAGTACTTGGTATTTGAACAAGACTAATACAGATTTCACTAAAGCAATAACCTGTTCATGCTCAGTACGCTCTGACCAAAGTAATTTTGTTTATAGAGAGTTCCAAAACTTTCTGCGTAGAAGAACTGGTACGAGCGTGCGTCCTCCTCTCAGGTGAAGCCAAGCGATGTACAGCACGCCACATGCCGTTACCAGGCAGGGTGCCAAACTCAAGAAGCACATCTTAAAACGTGGTACCATTAACGCTTGCACCATGTAAAATGCACAAAGATAACAGAAAATAAAGGTCTTTGAATAACGATAAGGCTCCTGATTGCAGGTGAGGGACTACACAAGCTCGCTGCACAAAGCTGTAACTGCACGTACGATGCACCCGGATATAGTGCAGATATACTTTAATCGCCATCCACCAACCTCCTTAAGAGCAGGCAGAACACGACCCTGCGAGGTAAGGAGATGGCACCTGCTGCTCTGCTATCTTTCTGCTTTGTCTTATAAGCATCTGGAATTCTGGTTTAAGGTTTTTCCACGTGATGATTTCTGTAAATCACCCTTCTCGGCTGGAGTGCTGAGGTGAGGGGGGGAAAAATCCTGTGCTCACTTAAAGCCTTTTATTTCTCTTGTAACATGGACATCTTGGAGAGCAGATTAGCCAAAGGAGAAAAAAAATAAAAAGCAAACGGTATTACTGGTGACCTAATCCTTCCTCTCAGAAAAAGAAAGGGGAAAGAAAGCCTCTTGTGATCTCCAAGGAGGAACTTGCCTTGTAAACTAGTCTCCTGTTTAAAACGGAAACAAGAATGTGAATCCTGATACAGCGAGGCTACCAAAGGCAGGGAACAGCTTAACAGACCGGAGATTTTCCCTTTCAGTGCAACGCAGGGTATTACACAGGTCCTGCCTACGTTAGAAAAACAGGCAGCGAAAACTTAACAGGTTATAAGATCCTTTGGCCACAAAGGCATCCAAATGCGGTTATTTTTATACACTAGGCAGGAGCGTAATCTGTGTCCAAGTTTATAAACTGTGGGCTTGTAGTTCATTAAAAGGATTCTGTTACTGGCTCCTCTCTCTTGGGTTATTGTATCCAACCCCCACGACATGCATTTACAGCCCTTTCAAACCTGCCCCTCTATAAAACCAGGAATGCTGCCCCTGCCTTCTCCTCCCCTGAGGGAAAGGGGGCAATCAGTGTTAGATTAACTAAATATTTGAAGAAAGGACCCATTTTTACTGCCAAACATTATTTGGAATAAAAGTTTGCACTTCCTCGAGTGCTTAGATAAAAGACCACAGAGGCAGGCACACCGGCTGCCACCGTCCTCCTCTTTTCAGGTAAGAAAACAGAGGTCTGGGGTAAGTCCACAGCAAAACTGAGAACCCCCCAAACCTCTTGACTTCAACCCCACTCAGCCCCCTTTGCTGCACCAGGGCAGACAACTGGCCCATTGAGCCCAGGCTCCTCTCCAGCTTCGACCAGCTAAATCACTCCAAGAGCCAATTTACCAGACAAATTTAACTTCCTTTCTTGCATGCGAATACCCATGGCCAGGCTGCTGCTCCCTCCGTTTTTCATTCTCCAGAAATACTCAGAGGGGTGAGGGGTTTTTGCAAGTTTCTTTGAGCTTCTGGCTCCGTTCTGGAGGAGCGCTGCAGGTGTGCTCAGAGCACCGCAGTGCCATCACTGCTCTTTCCCTGAGCAGAGGATCCGAGTGCCGCTGGTCCCGACACGTGGACACAACTGTCATTAAAAACTTCCAGGAATACTCACACATCTATGTGCTTTTTTTAACTCCTCAGGAGCACAAACACCAGTGAAAACCTTGACAGCGAGGAACATACGCAAACAGAATGTCGTTGTGGCAACAGTTAATTTTTTAAATTCCAGGTAATATCTTCAGACTTCTTTTTTGGCATCATTCCCAAGCTCCTATCCAAGTATCCAATGTCCGTGGCTTCCTAAAACATGGTGGCAGATGCCATTCTGATAGGAAACCAGAAATTCCTTCCTGACCCAGCAGATTACATCATGCCTCTGAAATGCAACATCAAATCCAATCCAGCTACCTGTCCATCTCTGGACTGCCTATCAATTAGCATTAGACACTAATTTGATTAAATCAGTATGTTGAAATTTTATTTGATTCCACCTAAGGAGTATAATTTCCCCTGCGTGTTCTCTGTAACCCCCTAATTTTCCAATGGAATGGGAAACACAGGTTGGGATTTGGAGGCTATTTCTTCTACTTGTTAACATGTGAGCTTAAAACCGCAGTAAAAAATAAATCCATGCAACTGGGTAGAATGAGTCTTGCCAGTTTAAGAGAAAATGGCTTTTTACAGAATAACCTAGATGGAAAAAAAAAAAAAGTATACATTTAACTCTGAAACCTGAAGTGTTCTTTGAGGGAAAACGAATACGTTTTAGCCTTAAAGGGATCACAGACTGCAATTATATAATTCTTGTCAACTGATGTTAAAGATAGGCTGGAAAGAATGTATGCTGAGGCCCTGCAATAAAACGAGCTCCTTTACTCCTTTCAAATGTTTGCAAGCCTTGGAGGTTATCCAAAGGTCGAATACAGGAAAAGTCTTGGTGAACAGAAAACATAATCATGAGCCTTTTTAATATGGGCTCTTTTTGTAATAAAATAAAATTATTGTAAGGGAAGGGAAGGCGGGCTCTGTCTCCTCAGATCTAGGGCCAGGGGGCTGAGTTTTAATCAGACGCTGCTGTTCTCTCCTCCTCTCTCCTCCCCAGCCTGTCACTACACAGAGAGAGAAGCCGGCGGAGGTGCACCGGGTGCTGGGTGCGCTGCAGAGGTGCAAAGACCCAAGCCTGGCACTGAAACCGCTTGACTTTGCTGCAATACAAGGACACGTTTCCTGAGAGGGAGACAGAGATTTCATCACCAGTCAGCTTGGCACAGGGCAGCAGCAGGATCCCTGACGCCCTCCCATTATATCGGGGTTGGGGCAGGTTCTGTCCCAACAGACCCCATTTCATACGGAGAACAGCTCCATACGATGCTGTAGCTCCTTCCAACATTCTGCCATTTCTGGGGCGCACCAGAACAAGTGCTGTGTTTCCCACAGAAACTCCACTAGAAGCTGGAAGTAAGGTATATGGAGAATATCACATCCAGCTGCAACTACACAGGAGTTGAGAGATGGGTTGTCAATACTCATAGGGATTTGGGGGAAGAATCCAGGGCTGCAATCTTTACTCTTTCCAAAACCGCTACAGATCACCTGTGGTCAGGAAACTGTTTTCTGTTTCACCTGGAGTACTAGGTGGCATTGCCTAGACACCCCACCTGGGGTGCAGCAAGAAATCACACACAGGCACTCATGCTACCACCTCAGTTTGGTTCAGAAATTTTCCATCCAAGAATGGATTTGATGCCATCTCCCCAGGCTGCTAAACACAAGCCTGGAGTGTCAAACCATGAAGCATTTGGAAGGAATTAATGAAGCAGCCATTTGCTGATGGCATCAGACACTTTGAGTTGTGATCATCCTTCACAGGAAAACCTGGGGGACACATCAAGACTGGCTTTGTTCTAATCCCATACTTGCTGCAACACTTTATCACCATTTACCTCTTATGATAACTGCCCCATCACCCAACTCTTACCTCAACACAGACCTACCTTTACCTCACAGGCTGAGAAAGCAATCTTACAACAAACTTTATGGTTTTTCCTCCCCAAAATCAGAAGCCTGTTTCAATGATCAATCTGCGCTGCCTGGGGAATGTCATTCATGCTGACAAGTCCACCACTGTTCCGAAGATGTAGTTTCCCACTTCTTGTGGACTTTTTCTGTTCTGCATTTTGCTGTTATCTTACTGGATGGAGAGATATTCCTATTCCCTGCTCCGATGAATAAGCGGAAATAGGACCAAAAAAAAAAAGAAAAAAGATCATACCCACCATTCCCATCTAGGCAAGAAACACACTTCAGAGCTGGAGCAAGCCAGACAGACTGCTGGAAAATGCACCTGCTCTGTTTGGATGTGAAACTAACTCACATTAGTTGTGCTCCCATGGACCACCTTTTGGCCTACAGGTATGAAAACTTGACCCCATATTTAGAGTATTTCAAAATTAGGGCCTTTGAAAGACCATGAACACTACTGTGTGCAGAATATGGTATATCTTTATTTTTAATAGTGTGGGAACTCACAAAAGAGATGTAATCAGCAGCCCTATTGCATTCCTGGAGCAGTCACAGCGCTCAGTGTCAGGGTAGCAGCCCCTGTTAGGTATGACCCAGAACACCACCTCTTCTTCACTTCATCTCTCCCTTTTTCACCCAGTCCTCCTCCTCCTCCTGCTGAGTGGCGTTCCTTGGCTTTAGCCACGTGCTCCTCCTCTTCTCTTTGAGCTGGAAAGTCAAGAGAATAAAGATGTGAGCAATGGAAAAGTCACTAGAAATTAAGCTGCTGATATTTAAAAATAAATGTCCCTATTCACAGCCTGATTTAGGGAATTGTTTTGGCCTGTGCCTAAGTCCAGCTGCCCTCCACAAGACATAAAAAAACACATTGAAACTCAAACACATGTTGAAGAACCTGACCGAAGCTACTTGCCCAAACTGGGGAATAAGTTAGAAGATACCCTACGGAAATGCCATGTACTCTGGACAGCTCTGGGGCCCAGGAAACAGCGATAGCAGCAAGCTGACCCTGCAAACCAAAATGAAATCAGAGCCCAGGGAGATGAGATCCAGATTTTCCTGTGAGCAGAAGGTAGATGCTCGGTGGTGCTGCAGGCAGCTTTTCAAATGAGCTCCACACATGGGAACGAACATGCCCAAAGGCCTCACACCCAACGGGGAGCTGCTGGGTGCCAAACACATCTGAAAATCTGGTGCTTGGAGTGGACACTGAGCCCTGGCAAATCTGACTCCCAGCCCTGCTGAAAATCTGTCACCACATCGTCAATGTTAAAAGACAGGTTTTTCAAATGGGAAAAGTGCATTTATCACCCTCAGCAAACTCACGAACAACACAAGGCGTAATTGCTCAAATGTCAAATAAAAATTCTCGGCTGAGTAAACACTACTCGTGGACCTTTTTTGATCCCCAAATATGAATGCTTTAGAACAGGATGAGCATGTGGCCAGCGGGGCTGTAATGGGGAGTGCTTTGTATCCTTAACTATACCAGGCGTGATAAAGTGCCCGCTATCATGAAAAAAAGCTCATCTGAAAGACAGAGGGAAACCAGATGGGAAAAGAGCACAAACTCTCAGCAGGAATTTCAGGGTTTTGGGGGATTTTTATTGCTTTCTATTTTTCCAAAATAAAAATCTCTCCCATAGCTTGAGGCTAAGCAGAAATACAGTCCCATCCACCTGAAGCATTCAGAGGGCAAGGCTGAAAGGCCAGGGTTAGTCTTGGTGCTGGAGCACCCATCGGGTGTCTGCGAGCCTCGCCAAGGGAACATGCACCCACAGCCCCTCCACCCCAGCGGGAACCCGAGGCTGCCGGGGTCTCTACCTCAGCTATTGCTGATTGCAACACCTTGGCTACTTCTGATACTGCAATCCTTTCTGCTGCCCGGGCAAATGCTTCAGCAACTCTTTCTGCCTCTGGGTTTTCTGATGCTTCCATCGCTATTGCTGCTAATCCTTCAGTGGTGACCATCTTTCCATCTGGACCTGCTCCCTCTGGGCTTTCTACCTCCCCTTTTGCCACGGCTTTTTCTACTCCTTCCACCTTGGCTCGCGATGCTGTTGCATCCTTCTCTGCTCCCTCTGGTGCTGTGACAACCAGTGCTTCCATGCCTCCTGCAAGGTCGCCAGCAGCCAGCGTGGCAGGAAGCCCCTTCCCAGGGGACAGCAGGGGCCTGCGGAGTCGGAGAGCTGGCCTGGATCCTGTTGGGAGAAATGGAAGTGTGAAGCGGCACAACTATAAACAAGTGCATTCCCTAGCATCACTACAAGTGGACTGGCAACAGGTCCTGGAGCCGGCAAGGGCTGCTTTCCAATAGCCAGTCTTTTCTGTAGAGACTCGGAGCGAGAGTCTGGGACCCGGAGCATCTGCGCAGTAGCACAGCTTCGACTCTCGCATCCCAGCCCCATGTGCTCCTGTGGGCAGCAGCCACTTTTGCAGCCTGAACAGAGGCCAAGCACACAACTGTATACTAAAACATCTTCAGTACCTCTTATCAGGTGGTTTGTGTAGCATGCAGAGATAACGATAATAAAAGGAAGGCTGGCTCTTTCCCAAGATCTGTTTGCTTAATATCCCAGGAAAAAAAATTTAGATGTTTTCTCTACAGAGAAAACAGAGCATGAATTCCAGGGAACAAGTCAAACGCATTCCTTTCAAACTGTCATACCTTGGTGAACCCCCTGTGAAAAGAATCCAAGGGATATCCCCAGAGGCAGGGAATAGCAGGCTCCCAAAGTTTCTGCCAATGCATCTCACTTCTGACCTGCTACATCCTCCCTGCTGCAGCCTGTGCTGCCCCTACACACCTGGGCTGCCGTGCTTCGCAGTCACTGCTGGCATGCAAAGTTTTAAATTGGCATCTTCCACCCAATACCATGGGAGGTACGATCAAATTATTTCCAGTAAATGCACAAGGGACATTGTTAGAGGAGATCCATAACTGTCTAATATATATAATAATCAACTTTTGTATGAGAAAGATCTCCTGTCAAACATAGCTCTGCTGTCAGGTCAAAACGTAGGTTGCAATGAAGTTAATGAGTAATTCCCGTAACAGACTTTGAGAGGAGTCATACCATAGCTGCTACTCATCCTTAGTAATAGCTACTCCAGTCTAGAAGCGAGGACAGGTCTGAGAGGTGCTAGCGGATGGAGTAAATTGTATGAATTCAGTGTAAGAGTTCAGGAGTCAGAAAGAGCCATTGGGTCTGCCCATACCCACTAGTTTGAGGTGGGGGGTGGGTGGATAAAAATCACCATTTGATTCATTCCCCTATGTTTTGGTCCTTCTCTCCCATGGAGACCAGCACAGGGCACTGGAATAACGCACAACTAATTTTGGGGCATATGACTACGCAGCAGTACAAAGGGATTCCTGTAGCATGGAGGCATCCTCACACTCGCTGTAACCCCGCCAGCACAACACCAGGGTTTGGCACAGCTCACCAACCCCCTGCACACCTCCACGGGCAGTCCCAAGAAAAGGACAAGTAACACTTGTCAGATGTGCTGAGCAACTGGGATCGGCGGGGGACCCTGAGGCAAACACACGGAGGATACTGGCTGTTCTGGCTCACACATGCTCCACAAACCACTCGCAGGGAACTGGGGCAGGCCTGATGAAACAGCGATGACGCCGCTATTCAATGTCATTTAGCATCGTTAATTGAAAAAGAGAATGAAAAATAAAGTGGAAAGCTTTGAAAGGAGGGGATGGAATAAACAAGAGGTGCTGGGGTAGGAAAAAGGGGAAAGTGGGAGAGAAAAAAGGGAAAAGAAGAGCTGAGAAGGCAGAGGGGGAAAACTGGAGAAGAGGAAAGCAGGCTGCAGATCCCCACTGCTAAGAGAAGGAAAGTTGAGCCCAACTACGCTTAGAGAGAAGACCAGGGGTCGAAAGCCACCTGAAACACCTCACCATGCACACCTACATCCTTGTGGACACAAGTCAGTCACTCGCTCATGCCATTGAACAAGCTACCTGCATATCTGCTTCATTAAATAGTAACCCTGTAGGTCTGCTGACAAGAACATACTTCTCTCTCCTTTGGTAATTAGCCCTGAAGGCTGGTCACGCTCACTGGCCATGAAACGCTGCAACAAGCAGCCTTTTCATGCCTCAGGCTTTACCTTTGTCCCTGTCTGTTCCCATCAGCCTGGTAAAGGCAGGCACGATGCCTGCCTGACACCGGCGCTCCTCGGCTGCATTCATGCTCTCGCCCTGCCCAGACGTCTCTCAACAGGGCAGATATGAGCTCGCTGGGACGGTCGGCCGGTGACCACAGAAACCGGGAACTTTCAGCCTTTTCCTTCTGCTTGGGAAACAACAAGGGCAGACTCAGGAGTGGCAATTCAGTGCCAGTCAGCTTGAGACAGCTGCAATGCGATACGCTGGGAAGAGGAAGGGTCTTACGAGGCTCCAGAGATACAGGAGAGGAAGCACAGGGTTGTGCGTAAGGAACTGGACAGGAACCCAAGGCTGGGCACGCTGTTTGCTCAGCAAGTCTCATCCCAGGGCTGAGCAGCTTTCGCTCACTTATGCCACCAAGGGCATGACTTCTCTACCCACTGCACGTGCCAGTCATGACAAGGCTCTGGCCTTAGTTAAGGATATAGTCATAAAAGCAATAAAAGGCTCAAATCTATTTTAACAAACATAAAACACCTCCCGAAGTTCCTGCAATGTGTGCTGAGTTAAGCTAAAGCTGACATGAACTCAGTGTAAGGGATTAAAATGTTGTTGTTTTTTTTTTTAAATTACTCTCCTTGTCAAAAAACAAGAGGAGGCAGGTTAGTAACACCCCTTCCAAAGATGTTAGGAGCCTGAAAAGAAGCATGCATAGCCCAAAGCTCTAGCTTTATGATCACATTTCCCCTCCAAAATAATTTGGAGATAAATTCCAGGCACCTCAGCAAGGAAAACAATGCAAAGATTAAAACCAAACGTATTCCCAGTAATTCTGGGCAGCCTGTTCCAGCCATGAGACCATGGACCTCGGAGTGAACCTTCAGCTGTCCTCAAACTCGAGCTACAACATTGAGTAAGTCCCACCTGCCTCTCTGGTCTGCAGTCCTCATCGGTAATGCTCTGCAGTGGCGATGACTGAGAATTAGCAAAGGTTAGTCCTTATTTTTTGCTGGGGTCTGGTCACTGCAAGTTTGATTTTTCAAGAAGCTTGCTGCCCGCACAGTTTTTGTATATGTACATATTAGCACTCTGACCCACATTTGCACAGGGCCAATTTAACCTCATAACCTCGATTTAACCTCATAAATTGCCTCTAAATCACCAGATTACCCCTGCCATCCCCAAGAGAGCAGGCTGACAGGCTTTTGGATCAAGCCACCACTCAGCTGCACCACATTGTCCAAGTCCACCACCTTCCTGCCTAGATCACTCCAATGCCAGGTCTGCACGCTAACAGTGTTCCCAACCTGACCTGCTTTTTCTCAGTACTCGCGTAACTTGCTCAAGACTGTGCAATCTGGGTGCCTCCCATCTGCCGTACAAGCCTTGCTTCCTTCCACCAGAGCCCTGGCTGAGGTCTGTTTTCTGCTCTGCAGCAATTTCATTCACTCAGGAAAGCGGTTTGCAAAGCCCCTTCTTAGAATCTCTCCCACCACTTGGCAATCGTGTAGTTTGCCCCCAAGCCCACTTGTTTATGTCTGACTAATGTTCATTGCTTCAAAATGAGTTTGAAGCTAATACTGTGTCTCCCAATTAAATATTTGATGGAATGACATCAAAACCAAAACAGACAGAAAAAATTATTTCCCTTTGATAGGCTGACCACATTGTACAAAACTCACTATTATAAGACTCCGGTTGCTCAGAAATTTGCCAGACTTTAATCTTTGGAATGAAAGCTTTTCATGCTGGTTGTCTGCTCCAGCTGGAATTTGGGATGAAAATTTTAGCTAATGTAGTTCTTCCACTACAGGAGGACTTTTTACTGAAGTTAAAACAAAACAAACCAAACAACTGATACCTCTTGCAAGCATTTGGTTGAACAGTCTCAGTGCTATAGTTTGGAGCACTGCTTTCAAATTTGTCAGGAAGGTCACAATGGTGCCAGGGAACCATTTTCTACAGTATTTAGGAGAGTAACACAACTTTGACCAAGCTATGAGAAATTTGTGATAGTTTGGTAGCAAAAATATTTTTCAAAGTCTTGGCTTCACAATCTGAATATTCTTTTTGTGCAGTTTTGGTTTTCCTTAAGGTAATCTAGAAAAATAGCCAGTGACCTTTAGTGACATCTAAACAGTCTCCCAGTTTCCTTCCATGGTTTGAAGACTTAAACAATAGCTCCAAAGAAATGACCCAATACTACACACACATGTACTCGATGCTTGGGAAATTGCTGGTTGTTGGTCAGCAGGAACAAGGAGATTTACACAGTTTCAATGTGTGGTGGGTTCAGGCAATTTGGGGATTCAGGCGTGAAAGGCCTGAGATACAGCAAGCCACCATTCCCCCAGCCACTGCTCCACACACCAAGCAGTGCGAAGGTGCCCACAAATTTTGGGTGAAAGACAACACAAGGGAAAAAGATGTTCTGGGTTGTCAGGGGACTTGGTGGCTACCCTCACCGAGCTCTCAGCATAACGCTTTCCACACACCAAGCCTCCCAACTTCTTCACACAGCCTGCAAAAATCTTTCAGCATGGCAGAGTGGAGGATTTGTGCTCCCAAATTAGCATTTTCCTACACTTAGGGCAGAAGCATTAAATTACCCTCATTCTTAAAGAAGGAAGAAAATTTCAGAATCCATTTAGGCAACATTCACCTGACACCAGCTTTTAACATGTGTCCTATAGCCTCAGCCAGAAAGAAACCCTCAACAGCTCAGCTGGTGGAACTGTTGTCTTTAGACCCCAAGCAACGTGTTTAAAACCTGAGAGAGGAAATATCCAGGTTTCTGAATAAATCAGGATTCTGGAAGTGGGGTCAACCTCCCAGCTGACAGTCACAATACGACAACCACTAGTTTTCAAGGAAAGCGGACAGTTTGCAAGTGAGTTATTTTGTCGCTTTGAACTCCCTGTCTCCTAAGAACTTCTTTTCTATATGCCTGCCCAAGCTGCTATTTACCCAACATAGCCATAGCACTTGGGTCATTAAACAATACTGATGGCAATGCCCAGAGAACTCCAAGCACCTATTGTAGTATCACTGAATTCCTTCTTTGATCACCATGGTCAGAAATATCTGATTTTTATCACTCTTTAATAGCTCCCAATCAACTTCAAGAAGTTACCACAATGCTCATGGTAGAACCTTTGTCAGACTAGGGTAATTATTGACAAAACCAGAACAGCAGATCTCACTAGCTCAGCGTTGTCAGTCGTATGTGACCTTCTCCAGGGGCTCGCTACCCCAGGGACAGAGTTTCAGCTTCCATGTTGAAGACTACTCTGCCTGTGTCAAAGCAGAAAAGGCTGTAAATGTAAAAGCCATTTTCCAGGCTTCCTGCAAAAGCCTGCAGAGATTGAAAGGGAAGAAAATTTGAAGCACATTTGAGTAATTTCAGGAGGACAGACACTCCTAAGAATAAAGCAGGAGCTTTCACGTTCATACGTTGCTACTAGATCATTCAAGAGAAACACACCTTTCACGCACCTAAGACACAGAAAGACTCTTCCTCACAAAATTCTGCCACCCATGATCTGTCCCCCATGCAATGCTTACAAATAATCTATCAATATTTTGTAGTCGCTGTTATGACCTAATTGACATGTATCTAACCAAACCCCAAGCAGCTGCTTATTTGGCATGTACTTAGCATTGAAAGCTTCTGTTTCAGGCTCATATGCCTCAAAGTTTGTCTAAGCTCTCCAGCCATACTAGTCTGACTAATAAAAAATATTATCTCTACTTAAAAGCCTTGTCCAGCAGTAATTGGCGAGATGTATCTTGTCTGACTCCAAAATTTGTCAGCCTAAAGAAAACTGAAAGCCAGCACTCTGATGAATGCTTCTGAAAACAAAATAGTCAAAAGAAAGTAATCTGAAATTAAGTTTAAGACCCAAAAAATTATAGAAGTTAATATTATTTTACAGATTTCTGTTTTCTGTATGCTGATATGTTGCTCTCAAAAGGCTTTCTTATTCTTAAAGACTGGTAAGAAACTTTCAAGAACCAAAAACATTAGAAGTAAGCTTTAGAACCAAGACCTGATGGACTTCTCTAGGTGAGGGAGACACACATCAACACCATGACAGCTTATTTCAGTGAAAACAAAAAAGGTTATCCTTGGTTTTGGATGCATTCTGTAAAACCAGTGATGATTATAACTCAGTTGCAACATACTTAATGAATCACAATGAGCAGCTGACAGGTCACTTCAGCAGAGGAAAGATCAAATTTGCAATGGCCATTTGAAGAGGGAGCATTTTTAGGTAATCATAAGTTACATAATTACACGATTAATGCCCTAGTTTGTAGGTAGTCAAAACCTAGTAATAGTACATATAATAACCTGTCTAATCCAACTCTTTAATGTGCAGTTATAACGCCAAGTTCAGATAAGAATTTCCGTATTACCTAACTGGTGATGTACACTCTGGGAATTTTTGGATTGGCACTAAAGCACTGGGCAATACAGTGGATTCAAGGGGCAGCTGTATGGTGTATCTGTCAACTTAGGTGACTTTCAAAAGGGTTAAACAATAATTGGAATTTACAAGACTTGCATGTTCCTGAGCGAACAGGGAAAAAGGGAAAAAAAAAAAATCACACTTAGAGGAGGCAGGTTGGTATAAGCAACCTAGGAGAGACAAAGCAAAAACCAAAGAGAGTATTCTCTTCACCTTAAATAGCAGCTGTGTATTCTAGTGGAAGTGTTGGTTTCCTAGCTGTAACATGCACACATTCATGTCCCTCAGTCACAGATCACAAACCTATTAGTCCAGTCACTTTATCTTGTATAGTTTATGAAATTGTAAGGACTTTCATTCTCTGGTGCATTTTGGGAATTTTTCAGACTTTCAGTGCTCCTACTCAAGTCAGTCACGCAACCAGATGATTAAGCTAAATTCCCTTAAAAGAAAATCTTTATTTAATACTTAAACAAAAACATTGAGCTCTAAACCATTAAAGTGTTATTTAATGACCATTAGGGCAGTATGAGAGCCAGGTGCAACCTGCTCTGTGCTGTCCAAGCTCAGCTTCCCAGGAGTGATGCTCTGCATGATATAAACCCTCCCAGCAACACAGCCGACGGCACAGAGTAGCTCCACAACCTTTGTCTGTTCACAGAAGGTCAAGTCCTCAACCCAACGTACAGCCAGAGGGAACATCTATCTCCTCTTGCTCTGGGTGGGACAGAGGGACCAAAACTCCCTTTATTAACTCCTTAACAAAAGCAGCCTTATGTTACATCAGCCACTAAATTGCAACAGCTGCTCATTGCATCAAACGGCAGTGGCTCCTAGAGCTGCTCTTGGGCTCTGGCTCTTCCCACCGAAGCTACTGAGAATCTCGCTAAGTAGCAAATGGGAAAAGGCCTTGGACCATACATACGCTGTATGGCAGCAAAGTCCATATAGAGCATGCACAAAGAAAGAACAATTGAACCTTTTCCAGAAAGCAGCTGGTCTCGGGGTTAGAAAGCAATGTCTGTTTATAGCTAGCCAATGAAATACTTTAGGAGTAATAAAGAACGAACACCCATTCTCTCAGGAAAACCTTTATGAATCAATAACCTATGGACGTACCAAGCTTTTCATTCAGTGAGCTCTATTTACTGAAAAACCCACAGAAGCAAGTAGCTTGACCATTCTCAGACTTTCAGAGGGATACCTGAAAAGCTCTCCTCTAATCACCACACTGCATCAGAGAAGCAGAATTGGAAAAATTCAAGCAAATCCTTACTGTATTCTTAAAGAAAGCTCTAATCCAATCCTACCATCTACTGAGAAATGATGCTTTTGAAGAAAAAGGATCTGTCTCCCATGACGGAAGTTTCCTCCAGCATCTGAGCTGAGCCAAATACAAATGAAACTCTGAACCTATGCCCAGCATGATCATCAAGAATTGAAACTTTTGAATAAGGACAATATAAAAGATGCCAATAAAAATTTCTTTACTGCAAACTGTGTTTTGATGCATAAATCTTGCCCCACTTCCCTTCCAGCCCAGCTAAAACCTGGGCTGTGCAAAATCCCCAAGGAGACCCCACTCACAGTACTTCTGACACAAGCCAGGGAGCAGTTGAAATTACAAAGACAGTTCTCATGAAATCTCAGATCAAAGAAACCCACCTCCATTTGCATGAACTTTTAGATAAACATCCAAAAAAAAGTTTAAAGTTCACTGAGAGACTGACCCTTTTCTGCAGTCACCCTCACACAAATCCTGCATTTGCCATTTTTCTTTATGGGTGGTAATGTCTTTAGGGCAGGCACCAGGACTTCCTATGCATTAGTAAAATGCCAGCACCATCAACCTCTGGTTCTAAATGGAGGCTCTGTATCCTGCCACAGTGTAAATAATATTTGTAACCCATTCAGATCTAACATAGGAATTCACAATGACCCTCCCCTCATCTGTCCATGCTACTTTAGGTTATTGAGGTTTAACATGTGAATCATACATAGTACATCCAAATAATCAGAGATGGGGAAACAAGACACGATCAGGTCATATCAGAACAAAATTGAAAAGTGTATCACAAAACTCATCTATGTGTGTCCCATGCCTCCTTTGCTTCAACCACCATGTTACTGAGGTGCTGGAATGTGACCAAAGAGCAATGAAACTGGTAAAGGGTCTAGAGATCCTATGAAGAGCAGCTGAGGGAACTGGGGTTGTTTAGCCTGGAGAAAAGGAGGATGAGGGGAGACCTTATCACTCTCTACCACTACCTGAAAGGAGGCTGTAGCCAGGTGGGTGTTGGTCTCTTCTCCCAAGTAACAAGAAATGGGACAAGAGGAAATGGCCTCAAGTTGTGCCAGGGGAGGTTTAGATTGGGTATTAGGAAAAATTTCTTCACTGAAAGGGTTGCCGAGCATTGGACCAAGCTGCTCAGGGAAGTGGTAGAGTCACCATCCCCAGAGGTATTTAAAAGATGTGTAGATGTAGTGCTCAGGGACGTGGTTTAGTGGTGGACTTGGCAGTACCAGGTTAATGGTTGCACTTGATGATCTTAAAGCTCTTTTCGAACCTAAACGATTCTATTATTCTATGTTCTCCAATCTACCTGCTACCTTCTCTGAGATTTAAATTCAACTCAAAGTACTCCCAGAGACATGATCACAGCACTGAAGGGCTGTAGTAGAAATATACTTTTGCCTTGGCATCTTGTGTCTAGGAAAAGATATAAAAATAAAATGAACCAAAAATCTTGTGATGACAGGCTAAGTTTGGGCTAACTAAGAACTCAAAAATCTCACTCTTTCCCTTGTATTAAAGTGAGCAGCTTCACAAAGACTCAAACCATAGATTATCTTCAGGGTTATTTGTGATGTGACTATGAAGCTTTCTCATCAGGCTGGCAGTGGGGGCTGGGGGGGGGAAGCTTTCTGAATCAGGGCCTTATCATTTATACCACATTACAATCCAAAATGAAAAATTACTTGCTCCAGATTTGATAGAATAAAGCATCTTGAGATGCCATAGAAGTACCCAATTTTCAATAAAGACATTAAACCTAAGCTTCAAAAAAAGGGAATAATTACATCGTTTTTTGCTTTGAGTTTTAATGTTAAAAGTGTCAATTTATAAAACTAGGTGAACATCCACAATTCCTAAGCAGACTGCAGCTAATTAGACCCCTTTTGATCTTTTATTTTGCCTAGAAGCTTATTTAACAACTTTACACAAAACTCAAGGTTTTGACATACTAGTGGACTGGGGGAGGGGAGAAGACCACAGAAAAGAAAAATGCTCTCTGCTTCTTGCTAAGGTAGGAGGCTCGTCACTTCCCCACGCACACGTGCTGACAGCAAACCTGCGCAACACTTTCTAGTGATGAGAAGGACTGCCTCTTATTTGAGCTGTCTGGATGGAAACACAATAGAGAACAAAATACTAAGACCTAAATCAAAGTACAAATATGGTTGTTACTAATGTTCCAGCTTTATATACACAATTTGTGTGCATGAATTACTGCTTTAGGTGAAGGATGACAACACGGAAGAATAAATATCACATCTCCAGAGCAATGGGATGGGTTGCCTTTAACTGCTGCTGCAAATAAACTGGGTACTGGCTTTGCAGCATTCTTTGAAATGACCGTGCGGTACAGAGAGAGAAGGCCACAGGAGCTTCCTACCTGAGCAGCATCCACGTGCATTGCAGAGGGTTGTCCAACAGGGTCTGGTGGGAGTGGGACAGGCAGAGCTGGTCAAAGAAGCAGAGAGCAGAGCCCATACTGTGCAACACTGCATCAAAACAAATCTCTGAGTTGATGTTATCCTGGGGCAGTGGAAGGGACCAGACAATTTCTCCAGATACCTTCCAGCCCTCCTTCCCATGAAGGACTGACATTAAAATAACCTTGAGAGCCAGATGACACAGAAGGCACCAAGGCCTTTAGCTCGTGTCATTTCTGCGACCACATCACAACATCCTTCTCCCTTCTGTAACAGGATACTCTTGCCTCTGAGACCGCCATGTCTCCCAGGAACTCACCACAGCAGTGATGTCAAGGATTGTTAAGGGCAAAAAACCTCCTTGCCCTGTCCTGAAATGAAACAATACTATTAGACCTGAAGGACTCAGATTGCTGGGCTCACGCACACAGACCCTGAGGACCAGGGAGCTAGATTGATCCAAGAATGACTAATCACAGCCTGGGAAAGCAGTGATTTATTTCTGGACCTGGAAGATTATTTTTGTCCTATATCATTGCTTCACCCCTCGTAATAAAGCACAGGGCACTTCAACTGCTGTGCAAAGGGGAGGAGGGTGTTGCATGCAATCTGAAGGGGAACGCCTTTAGCAGCCTTCGGACTTCCTGCAGTTGTGGATGGGCAAGACGGGTCAACAGCATGGGGCTGGGTCCTGCCCCAGCCAGTGGGAAACACTGAGAGAGTTGGAAGTCCCGTGTAAAGTGGCTCTTAGGTGATTTGGCAAAGGGGACAGTACTGTTGGACAGAGGCTTGGGGCCCATTACACTAAATAACATCTAGGGTCAAAAGCATAATTATGTGAAGGTCGGATGTGTACTGCTAGCTGATTGCCTGACACATGTGAGACCTCAGTTTGCCCACGGGGAATGGAAGAGTCCCGTATCCTTCACTTGGAAGCAGCAGGAAGACTGGTGCACAGGAGTCTCTAAAGCCTTTTGAGATCCTGGGACAAAGTTGTTTAGAGACAGCAGTGATGCTGCACAGGGGTTGAGAAACAGCCAAGAGGCAAGCCAACCCCTCTCCCCTCTTTTCCTCCAGAGCAAGAGAGCTGGTACTAACATCCACCCCCTGCACACAACTGCAAGATGAGACCATTCCCACTGTGGATTATCCTCACTCTGCCCAGGCATCCCAATGGGGGTCTCTGCACTCTTTGGCAGAGGATGACAGTTTTGCAGCATCCACCTATGTTGTAGTATCCCTCCCACTGCCCTGGGATGAGGGATAGCTCTGAAAGTGGGAAGCCAGGCTAGGAAGCAGGACAGAGGGAGGAGATATGGGAGGGAATGAGCTGCTTCAAACAGCACAGCTGCATCTGCAGTAACATGCTCCTGTCGGCAAGCAGTTCCCATCAAACAGGGAGCTGGATAGATTTGAAACCGTAACCATCCGGCTTTACCGATTCAGCTGCATTAGTCTCTCTAACAGGAATAACCTGGGACCTGGTCTAAACCTCAGTCCAATGCTAGTAACAGCACTCCAATCCTGCCCTGTCACCACTTACTTTTAACTATCTTCAGTCCTGAGGCGGGAAAGTCTGAGTTTACCTGATAACTGAGTTTATCGAAGATTCCTTGTTCGAGCAGAAATAAACATGCTGATGACAGCTCTCAGCCCCCACAGAGCTGTTGCAGCCTCCCCACATCCATTCCACACAACCACGTACTCACCCAGAGGACCCCGACCACAGCCCTTGGCTGTGCTCTGACTCCCCCACCCCACACTCACAACCACCAAGAAAGCTTAAACCATTGCCTTCAATTTCTTGAAAAATTGCTCTTGCTCACCCAGTTCAGAGGCCATCCTGGCTTGCAAGTTTACTTCTTTTTCTCCTTGCTCTCCTCGAGGTGCATCAGCTGAATGGGGCTTCAAGAGAGGAAGGGCAGAAGGAAGTGATCACAGACAGCACCCACACAACAGCAGCAGAGCTATTTCACCCCTCATGCTGCACATTGCAATATTAATGATTTCAAAGAAAACTATTTGCAAAGCTAAAAGCTTAATGTAGTAACAAAAATCAATACTGTGCTCAAGAAAATCCCCTGATGCTGGAGACTTTAAAGCACCATTCAGGTAGACAGCACTGGGGCATTCCCTCCGGTAACTGCAGTCCAGCAGGCCATTAGAGAGGGGAGGCTGCTTTAATTTATTCTCTTTGTCATTCTAATATAGATCTTCCCTTTTCAAATGGTGTTTGTACCTTTATACTGCAATCTGGGTTCATAAATAGAACAAAGCTAGGATCAATATATCCCACATCACCTTTCAGATGGAAGGCAGAAAGAGCACAGCAAAAAGGAAAGGGCCAAATGCCCTGCTGGCATAAACAGCAAGTTCCTTGAAACTGCAGTTTTACCATTTAAAATATGAGTCCAAGTATGGACTTAAAGTTAGTTAACTAAATGGAAAAAAAACCAAAAAACCCAAACCAACCAACAAACAAAAAAACCCCACAGACATCACTGTTGCATCCCCAGAGCAGCTCTCTGCAAATAAGTTATTAACATTTGGAAAAGGCTTGAATTTATCTTGTATCATTACTGGTAAATAGTACTGTTTGGATGCAGAAACTGAGCAGGGAGGCTGAGCTACCCATGGTGACAAGCCAGAGAGAGGAGCCAGCTCACCTGCCTGCTGCTCGTGCTGCTTTTGGCACAGAGCATCCCTCCTTCTCGCCCAGTGCTCCGTGCTTTCCAGACACCTGAGAATTGTGAGTCATTTACCTGGAATTATCCACAGGCAAAACAGTAATCATAAAGGCTCCTTTTGCCTACAAAGGCAAATACTATTTTAAGGGACAAAAACAGTTCTATGAATCCATGGAAATGCTGATCTCTGGTTTCGGAAGAAAACTTCAAGTGCTGTGAGTCTGGTCTGTCTCTCTTTAAGAAATGATTATTCCCAAGGTTTTCTTGTTTGTTTTTGTATGCCAGACTCCTGCCCTCTGAGCAGAGGTGGAGCATAGAAGGCATTTCCCTGCCTTGGCCACACTGGGCTTGAAAATCTTCCTAAAGGAAGCAAGTTGAATAAACAACAGCAAACAGTCCAACAGGCCTCCTCCTTGGCTCCCAATAAACAAGAAGCAGAAGGAAGTGGATCAAAACNGTGACCTGTCAGTGTTCCATTTTGCCCCTATACGTCAATGAAATTTGAAAGAATTTGCATGTTGTGGGGAAATTCCAGAATGAAAACTGCCCCATGCATGCAAGACTCATGCAACTTTAAGAGTCAAACAAGAACTAGTTACAGACAGCTTACAGACACTAGAATGATGTTCAGGTAAGGAAGATGGTCTCTAGAAGTTGCAGGGACAAGTGACAGATTACTGCACAGGGTTATGAAGCGCATGGGCCGCCCCTGGGTGGTCTGAGGTGTCCCTGTACCCCAGGATCATCCACGTATCCTTAGAGGAGAGTGTGCAGCAGGCACAGAAACTTGTCTATAATTTTTTTCTGATGTAATTGATACGGGTTTCTCAATTTGATATTGTCCTAAGAGACAGAGATATTCTCTGCTTCCATTGCATACACTTGCCAGATCCATATAGCCCTATTCTGCAAGAAAGAAATCCCCAAAGATTCCAATTGTTTTAAATATAAAAGCCTAATCAAATGAAAAACAAACCCTCTCCTGCCACCTACTCAACAAGCACATGCAACCCTACCAAAACACAGTGCTGCTAACGCTTTGCACCAACGGTTGCTCAACACCAAACACAAGCACGTGTAAGTCACCAAGTCAGTTGGTAAAAATCAGATCTAATATGTCAAAATATTTCAATTTCACCCAAACACTCTTAGTGCTAAATATTCATTCCACCTCTTAATCCTTCTGCCAGGCAGGCCAGATTTCTTGCTAGAAAACAAAGTTAAGCAACATGTCTAAGATCACAGAGAAACGTTGCCTGAACCAAAATAATAGCTAACATCTCATCCCTCTGTCTGTCCTCCTCCAGAGAACAAGGCTCCACTCCTTCCACTTCAGTACTTTTCACCTTGGCTTTTATCCACTGCTTATTCCTCTGATTTCCTCTCTCCTAGAATCCAAATAAATCTGCACGGTGCTAACTGAGCTCCTACAAAGCAAAGGGTGGAAGAAAGGCATCTCATCCCCTCATTCACCAAACAGCCCCGGCAGCCCAGGACAGCCGCTGCCACGCGTCCCCTGGGGCCGGGCACGGCAGAGGTGACCCAGTGCTCCACCGTCTCCCCAGGGAAGCCCCGTTCTGCAGCTCACTTGCTCTCCCTGACGCTTCAGCGAGCAGCTTGCTTTAGCACCGGAGCCTTCAGTGCTGGCTTGCTGCACTGTCTCCTGGGTTTGATCCAGTCCCTCAACTCTTCCACTCGTTCTTTGGAGCAGAGATGAACCAAAAAGCATCGGGACACGTTTACAAAGCAACGGCTGAGCATTTGTCCAGAAAGCTCTGAGCACAAGTGCTTTTGTTTTTACAACAGCAATGTCTGCAGGGCTGTGTTTAGGAAAAGGGTGAAGAAACATCTGTGTACACACAACAGCAGCACAGGCACAGGCTGCAGCTGCGAAGCCCCTCTACTAACTCAGCTGATGCTGTCTGCTAACTGCTGGCATAAATATAGTAACAGTGCTGCACATGTGGCAGGCTGTTTAATTTTAGAAATCAAAACTATCAAGTGATTAAGTTAGTCATCCTTCCTCAATTTGGGACCAATACAACAGTACCAGAGGCAGTGGTCATAACCACTGTGGTTTGCAAGAGAGAGAGTGCATATGCATGCTCGCGCAGCGGCAGAGAACACCAGAAACCCCGTCCCTGCTCTGCCCAGCCTTGTTTTTCAAAGCAGGATTGGACAAAAGGAAAAAAAAACAAACAAAAAAACCCCACTTTAAAACAGCCTTCAAATGAAAACGGAGCGCCTGCAGATCTGCACACATGTACACGCACACCCAGCGGTGTAGCAGAACTGGTGCCCCGAACATGCACTTTCAAGAAGGGAGATGAAAATAACGTTGTGCCAATTGGCCTCCGGCTGCTGGAAGCGGGATACATTCAGACCACAGATGGGGATTTGAATTTCCCAAGGGAAGCTAATGAAGGAGGAAATGGGAGTCCAGTTCAGCCAGCGCAGCGGCCATGGTGCAAACGTGTCCGGGTCAGGACTAAGAGCAAGCCACATGCTCGAGCGTTGCGCAGATCCTTACCACCAGTTGACCAAGTCCTACTTGCTCAGCAGCCGGGCCTGTGCCAATGCTCAGCACCTTCCCCCAGACAGGAGACGCCTTGGTGCTCCACAGAAGCGGCAGCCTCCTTCGCAGAGCCCCACGGCTTATCCTCAGATGCAGCACCAGTCGCATCAGGAGGATGCGACCCTGCAAAACCCATTGGTATCTTTCCCTTCCAGTGAAAACCAATGAATGAAGAAAGCAAACAAGTCATGGAGGGATTTTCTGTTTCTCTAGACAAACACACTAAGAGCAGTTCAAAAGAGGCTAATTAAATTCCAAAATCCCTGTGCAAATACATTAATAATGATTTTGAAACGAGCAGTTAACCAAGGAAGTTTTCAAGGTGGGAAGTGTTTGATACAGAAGAGCGTGTGAGGAAGAGCCGCTCAGCCTACGTTAGACAACGTCTCTGGCTGACACACGTGTTTGGGGGAGCGGGCAACAGCAAATGCTCCTGGGCCCAGGAACAGCAGTGTCCCCAGGCTGCAGGGGGACAGAGAAGGCAATCCCCCTGCTTCCCAATCATGGGGAAACCAAGCAAACACTAAATGACATGGCCGTGAGCCTGAATGATCACTGTGTCCCCATCGCAGAGTTGCTCTTATGTATTTCCAGGATGGAGGAAAAGCAAAAGACATTTCTTCTCTCCTGCTGCTGCTACAGAAAATTTCCAAATACCAGATAAACCTTTTTCCTCTTCCCACACAATCCTAGTCAAATAAAGGGGGTGGGGGGGATCAGTTGCCTGTACCAGATGTGTAACTGTTACTTGTGGGGAAGGGGTTGTCCCACAAAGACCTTTTGCCTTATTTTTCTCATTTCTGCAGCTTGTGTCAATAACTGCACTGATGGAAAATGTGTATGAAATGTTACTATTCTAATAGGAACCCGAGTCTGCCCCCCTTGTGCATAAAGCATGAAACGATGAGAAATGGCTAATTTCTTATAGTTACTCATATGGAGGGGTGGAAAAATCTGACATTGTTACATGGTCTTCACTCCCACAGTTTGTGGAACCTTTCAGTTTTAAATACCATTGTTCTCCCAAGGAAGAAGGGCAATAGCACCGTTCTTCATTTAATAATGGCAAACCAAGAGCCACAGAAAAGAAGTGATGTGCCCTTGTGAAGTCCCTGGCAGAGCACGGAATTAAACCCACTGGCCGAGGCCCTGAAAACCAGGCCACCCCATCTTAGTCAAATCTCCAACCATGGTCACGAGATTACTCCCACTATTCTTTTCCCCTATTCTCTTTCCCTTATTCTCTGCATGTCCTTGCTTAGTCAAATATAATTAAATTTTTTCAGGTAAGATGTCATGAGATATTGATTCATACGCTTGTTAAAATCCATATCCATTATACCTCTCTTTTTGCTTTCATTCACTAATTTTATTGTCCTATAAAATAAAAGATTTTCTGATGAGAAATATTCACCATGCCGCCACTACTGCTAAAGGCATACAGCTGCCATCATCTTCCGGAAACATGTTTGTTTAGTTCATAAATCCTCATTTCAATATTTTGCTAAATACAAAAATTACGCATGCAGGATAATAAATTCCAGGATCATTCTTCCCTTGGATTTGACAAGCAGAACTGCAGTTATTTCCCCAGCCCTGAAGTACCTCTTTTAAAGAGCAGTCAGCAGCCTGATAACTTTAGATAAACCATTTAATTTCCAGAAGGAGCCTTGTCTGTATGTATACACATACAAGTCATAGTCTGCTGGGTGTTCTCCTGTTCGCCCTGATTGCTCCTTGTTGGGAAGCAGAGGTTTTGGGTGAGTAACTGGCACTCTCTGCTTTCTGCATCACAAATTTGTCTCATTCAAAATTTAAGAATCACTTTCGTGAGCCATAAGAAACTGTATTTGTTACTTACCTCAGCAGCAATCCATGTATGCTGTTCTGCAGTTTCAACAACTAGGAGGAGAGACCCAACAATTATTTTACCACTGCATAACTTGTAGGAAACTAAGAGAGAAAGTGGGAAATAAAGACAGAATTAAAAAAATGACAAAAAACTGTGAGGAACCGATTTGGGAGGGAAAACAGTGAAAGACTGGAAAAGCTGTGCAGCTTTGACTCATGTTTAAATGCTCCAAGAAAGGAGAATCACTTGGGGTAAATCCAATTGGTAGAACCCAAAGAGAAGGAAGTTAACTGCAAAACTCTACTAGACCACCAGGAAAAGCCTCCAAGCAGTTCAATTTGTTATGCCGTGGTGAATCCTGCCTAAGGCATAGAATTCACATTCAAGACACAGCTCAGATAAAACAAATCAGAGGTGTGCTTACCATATGCGAGTGCATGTTACCTTTAATCTAAAGCTTGCACACTGATAGCAGAAGGACAGAATATGTCAGTGCAAGCTGCTCATCTCCGTGACTTCAGACAGAAGCAGCCGTTGCTGATATGCACACTTCTGAGAAAGCTCTGTGTAACAAAATGCATGAGAGAGCTGAGATGTCCAGACATGGCAGAACTCCAGAACATCAAAATTTATCTCCTTGTAACCATCTAATTCACTTCCAAGCTTGCCCTAGGGCAGAGGCAGCAGAGCAGGTGAATGAGCACTCCCCATGGTGCCCAGGAGAGCCATTCCTTTGTGTTCCCTTGTGAAATTTCACATGGATAAATCAGCCTTTTTGCACAACTGTCGCAGCACACGTGTGTCCTGCTGATGTGGAGCTGCTGATCATTTGACCAGGACAGACAGTCGCCGGGTAAAGGGCTTGCACTGTTTCCTAAATCTCTCTATAAAAACAGCCAGTATTGACAAGTGCAGAGTAAGATCCTATAAAACCTCCTGTCTGGAATCTAGGGACTACTCATCAGGAACATAAGTGCTCTTGGGCAAAAATGTTGTCAGACTTTTTTTGTCTGTACTTTTTAATACATCCTGGGGTAAGGATTTCACCACACTGTTCTCATTGCAACTGAGCTCATGAGGAGGAATGGTCATAGACTGAAGGCCCTGACTGCAGAGATTTTACAGTCTTTTTCAAATCAATGAATACAGACGTGCCAGGCTAATCCTGATTAGTAACAAACACCTTCACTGTGATTATATTGATAATAACCACTTAAGGTTTTTATGTCAGGTAGACCTGATTTCATTCCCACAGCTGTGTGTGGTATTTTAGCCACCTCTCCATCCTTTTTCTCTCTTGTCCACTCTTCCACATACTGGTACAATTAAGAAAAAAGGAAAAAAGCTAGGAGCTGTTATATTATCAGAATTGTAGACTTCAGCCACCACTGTTTCTGAGGATTGTATTCCTGTTGGCTCTCTCTTTTCCTAGCCGAGCTTGGAAGTGCTAAGACACCTTTAAAATCATCCTTGTTAGCACGGGACTATCTCACTGGCTGGGATATGACAAGGTAAAAAAAAAAAAAAAAAATAATGCCAAGGGTGGGTTGCTTGGAGAAAGGTGCTACCAAAACATTTCAGTGTGCACTGCACAGGTATTTGATCACCTTGTGGGCTGTTCTTAGAGACAACAATCGCCAGCTAAGTGTTGCTGTGCAAGTGGTGGGATGACAGCCAGCAAGGATGATCTAGCAGTATGGCGAGCATGCAAGTACTCAAATAGACATTCTGGGATAGCAATGGAAAGAGCTGGCACATGCAGAGTATCAGTTATTCGGGAACAGAGACACCTCCTTAGCTGTACTAAAGCATGACATACCTTAGTAAGCCCATTTCCAAGGGAGCTTTCATCATATGCAATACAGCAATGCCAAATCCCAAGAAACATTTCAGTTGTCTGCAACGTACTGTAATGTGAAAGAACACAGAGGTTACTTGCACCAGACACTGAGCATAAACAAATATCTGCTTTAACCAGCCATCCTTTTTGTCAGGAGAGGTACAACGTCAGAGCTCAGATGCCTGAAGGTCAGCCAAGTTGGTCAGTGGGCCAGAGCAGGGCATCCTGGCTCCTATTCCCTGCTCCGAAGGGTGCTGTCTGATAGTCTAAAGCAGGTGAACCAGGATCAAGATTTTGTTCCTCGTTCAACATTGACTCACTACATAACCTTGAACAAGATGCTACGCACCATACCTTCTCCACATGGAAATGGTAGAATTTACCATTTCCCTGTGCTTGTCTGTATGGGGCAATTGGTCCCCATAAGGGACCAGGTCCTGGGCTCCAGGGTGCCAGACAAGAGCAGAGCCTAACTGTTGCAATACATCCTGGGCTTATTCTACACAATGTTAAGAGCCTGGGTCGATGTACATGAGTTTTTTCCAGCACTCCATGAGTTCTTCTGTACAGCAAAGTTAAAGCAAGTGAGAGAGGGAGAGAAATGTTCCCATTTGATTGGCTGTGACTAGCTGCAATTAAAAACTATAATTTATTACCCTGGATTACGAGTATAATTTCAATGCAGAGAATTAAGGTTTTCTTCTGAGATGGAAATAAAGATTAATTTTTAATTTCCTTTCTCACTGCACATTTGAGAGCAATGGACTCCACAGAAAACTACAGGTCAAAATAGTTTTATGGAGGAATGACAATGTTCCGTTGCCGAATAATTTAATGCTCTTGCTGCCTTTTTAATATTTGACTGCAGCTCCCTCATGCGAAACAACAGCAGCAGACGCTATACACGTTTGCTGCAGCACTCAGGTCAATGTGACTTTGAAACAACAAAGTTTCACTGCTCAGGACTTGGGCAGCTCTTGGAGTTCCCTGACGCAGGGAGCTGCCTTCCACAAGAAGGGCACGGGCAGCCTTTCTGTCAGGGCAGGCAGCTGGGCTGCGGATGGGAAGAGCGAGAATGAAATGAAAGCTTGGGGGAAACAGAGGGCACCAGAATGGACTGGCACCTGGGGGGGAATAGGTGGGCAGCAGGAGCATCCTACCTCGGACACAGATGGGTATGTTCAGACAAAGCAGAAGAAGCATTTCCACCCAGGAAACGCTGCTGTAGGACAGTGGGACTCGGTGGTTTTGCCCGCAGGCAGAACATGTTATTCCAGTTTCCACACACAGCACAGCAGCAGCAGAACACAAGGGGAAAAAAAAAACCAACCACCAAAAAAAAAAACACAACTGTGAAGCACGAGGTCCTGAATGCACTCGGGCCCTGGCACCATGAGTAGGTCATCGCTTGCCAAAACTGCTCCCAGCCCCTGGAGAAAACAGCCTGGGAAAAACTGGGAAATCCATACCATTACACAGCACTTCTGAGCAACCTGCAAAAGAGACTCCAACGCAGCACGAGAAAGAGAGGAGGTCTGTGTGCATCCATTCCTCCCAGAAAGAGCACCTCTAGGGACAAGCTTTTCTGTTGTTCTTCACAGCAGGAGGACACCATCATATGCCTTAAGCCCAATATTTGACCCTGGGCAACTGGCAGTAAATGGAAATGTCACTGAAATTCAGAAATGCTTTAAATCATTGCTCTGGTAGTAGCAATTAACAAAAAACCCCTGCCATACTAATGACTTGGATCCCAGTTAATTGAATAACCCTGCGCTGACAGAACTGCATCCTAGATGGCCTAATAATAAGCCTTTCTGTTGTAGGGTTTTTAAAATTTATTGGCATCTTATCACTGGTATCTCGGGTTATAAATGGGATTAGATGCCTAAGTGATGCAACTGCTGCTCACGTGAGGGTTAAGCTGAGTACTGTGCTGGGTCACAGGGAGGAACATCCCCCAGGGACAGAGTGGTGACAATACTTCCAATGGGGACCAAATCTTTGAGTGCTGAAGATCCCCAGCTCTCTTGGTGGGTTTAGATGAAACCTGTTTGAGTAGGGGAAAGATTTTTCTGTTAAATCCCTTCACATAGGTTCAGATGGAATAATGAAGTCAGTTCTCAACATTTCAGCAGTCTCTCTCCCTCCAGGACTCTGAGAAGGCATCTAAAGTAAATCCATTTTCTGTGTAGGACATCCGCAAAATTAGGCACCCAGTTTAGGACAAGCCAAGACCAGTCTGCTACTGGTACCCTGGTGTATAAACCGACCCTGAGATGGCAGTTTCACGAGGGATCAATCTCCTGAGAAGCAGTGCATGGCTCTTTTTGCTCCTTAGGCTGTACACTCAGCTCTACAAAGCCCAGGCCTCAGCAGGTTGCAAGGGGCTAGTCTTGAGTTAGGAAGCAGGGATGCACACCACTGTGTAACTAAGTTTAACCCCATTAATCTCATTCTGAAAAACAAAACCATTAGGAAATTCCTCCCACAAATGTCAAATGATGCCACTTTCTTCCTGCAGTCCCTCCCTTCCAATATTGACGTATTTTCTCATCTCCTCCAAGGCTAACTTGATCAGCCAATTGTTAGGCTGAGCACAGAGCTGCAAACTAATACCGTTGAGTTATAAAAATGGAACTATTATGGTGATAAGGGACCTCGGAAGGTTGCTCATGGTGAGTAGCATGCAGCAAGGACATGCTTCATCCCAGGTCAGGAGAACAAGGCAAGCATTTTTCAGATTGTCACTGTTCAACTTGAGGAATAATCCCCTTGCCAAGGAATCGAGTCTTTTCTGGGGTGTGAAGGTTTGTTAGATGCATTTACTAGCTGGCCAGGAGAAGGCGAAAGCTTGATTGCTTCTCAGCAGACTGGGAGATGCTAAAAACAATACGAGCAAAATGTATTCAGATATATTACAATGCCTCTGAAACCCACAGGTCTCTACACAAACTGAATCTCAGCCTTTTCACGTTGAGCTTCAAAACAGAAAATACAACACCCACAGACACAGCTTCCCATAGCCCTCACTGCCCAGACAGCATGACCGCTTCGAGTCTGCTTCTCCTACTAAAGCAGAGACAGCTCTAGCCCTTTGCTGCATATCTGCCCATGTCAACTCAGGGAAAGACTTCTCTAAGGTCACACGTAAAAAGCAAGATGAGTGGTTATTTGGGAACCCTCTACAGAAAGCATAGAAGCTGAAAACACTAGGGCAACTGAACATGTAATGCTTCCTCCTTCTAGCCAGGACTGGTTCCCGAAGCAAATCTCTTACTTCGCATGAGATTTAGAAAGAAACTCTACACAACGGCAGTTACAAGAGCTGCCCCAGCACTTCATGCAGCAGGGGTGCTAAGTAACACCCAGACTGATTTCTACCTCAGACATTTATCACATCCTGACACCTTATGAAATTCTCTGCAGATTTCCAGTTGCCTACATTATTTTCCTGCACTGTCTGTCCTAAACAATTGTGTCCAGACATTGTTTGCTTTAATCAATCACATTTCTATTCCCTGGTGGCTGCCTTTCAGCAGTGACTGAAACACTCGCTAACTATAAAAAGTTTTCTTCTGATGGTTGAGGACTTGCAAATCCAGCAAAGGGGATACACACTGATCTGGGTGTGACCAGACTTTGGGAGGGCCCAGCTTTGTTTAGCCCAAAGCACTTGGTCAGTTTTTCAGAAGTACTTCCCCCCTCCACTACCAGGATGCTTGTGGCCACCTCTGTCAAATACCCTGGCTCTTCGGACCACTTGGAAAGTCTGTACTCCAGTTCTGGAGCTCTGGGGAAGCAAAGGAGACACAGAACCACCAGCTGCCATGGTGCGTCCTTCTCACAGGCCTTCAACACCAATCCTCTCTCTAGTAGCCCACCCCTGGTATAACCATTGCCTGAGTTCAAAGACTGGTATGTGTCTCCGGAAACGGAGTTTAGATGTTTGTCTTATCTGAACAAGTTCAGTGACTGAACACACTGCACAAAAGAGCGTGAGCAACCCCGACAAAGCAACTGCCGCCTCCTTATCACAGTCTCCAAAAGGACTGAAAAGAATCAAGCGTCAGAGACTTATCTCTTGAGATATGTTCAGCGCCCATGCCTGGCTTACTGATCAGCTCTAACTCCCCTTTTCACTAGAGTTTTTCTGCCTTGTTTTTGGCCACACAGTACAGCCTTGCCACTTCCTGAGTGTGGAGGAGTCGTGAGGGGAAGGGGGGTGTGGAGGATGGGCCCTCTTTGTTGATGCTATTGTCTTGTATTTCTGGACAACGGGATGTTTCTACCCATGACAATTTTACCGTTGTGATAACTGTAACAAATAGCCATCCTGGTATCGCAGGAAGGTTCTGAAGTTTTGGGCGATCACAATGAAACGGAGACTGCGGACAGGTTTCCTTGAAGCTACGTTAACCTGGGATCTCTCTGTATAGCCTCCCAAATGCACTCAAAGCTCAATTTGGGGTCTTGCTGCCAGTGTGCCACATCCATCAGTGAGAAGAGCTCACCCTGAGATGGGAGAGGGCTCTTGGTTGTGGCCTGCTGCCAGTTCCAGAAAATATGGGCTTGGCACATGTCCTGTGCATTGCAATGATTGATGCAGGGCTGGCTGGTGCAGCTTTAAGAGTTGTGGGAATGAGCATTGCAGAAGAGGGATGCTGCAGCATTAAGAGAAGAATCGATATAGCCTGAAGTCAATTGGAGGGATATTACAGACCAGGCAGAAGGAAACACATAGGCTCCTTTCAGGAACAAATCCTCCCATATTATCACCACTGACTCCTCCACTTCTTCCAGTTGCACTGGGCTGTGTGTCCTACACCTGTCGCAACACTCCGAAGCAAGGTAACCTACCATATCACAGAAAATTTGCCTTTCATGACAGTTTTCTCAATAGCCCTCCAAAATACTGCTTCTGCCATGAAACATGCCAGATCTTTTGAGCCCCTTCCCCACCTGCTCAGTCAGCTGGCATGGGACTTCCAACAGCACCAAGCCCTATTCTAGCAGCCCCCAACAAAGTCAGTAGAAAAATACCTTTTGGTTTCAGTAGGAGCAGAGTTTGGCCAATCCTGAATGCTATTGAAAATCCTTCACTAAAGGACAAAAAAGAGCAGAGATATTTGATTCTAGGATATAAGAGATCAGGCCAAATGCTCCAGAAAGTAGGAAGGATGACCGCAATAGCTTAGACAGGATAAGCCATGCAAAGCAAATCACACTTTACACCAAGAAAAGCCTCTGGAAACTAGCATGAACCTTTTGGGTTATGGTGTTACTCCACAAGAACAGGGGCATCACCAGTGTCACTCCAGGATAGTGGGACACACCTGCCAGCTGGCATCTCTGCGTTCTTGGTGTCTGGAAATAATGACTTAATTCTCTAGGTTGGAACCTGTCTGCAAGAAACAGGCTGGGGTTGGTCCCACACCAGCCCCATTTTGGATGCAGTTATGATGGCTATAACCTTCAGGTGATCTCCTGAAATTCCCAGTGTTCAAGATGGTAGAAATTCAAATGCAAAAAACATCAGCTCCAGTGAAGGAGGATTCCAATTCTCTCTCATATCCAAATCCTCAACAACACATCAGAACAGCCTGTGTCTCCACTTACAATTGTATTTGATCTCCTTTCATTGCCTCATCCCAAGTTCTTGAATTTAGACAAGCAAGCATTGATTTATACAGACCTATAAACATAATATACACACTTTTGAGACCCCTCTTTGAATTTTGATATTACTTAAATAACAAGAACTCTTTTTTCTGGCACTTTGAATGCCGAAGTAGTGCAAAATTAGCATCATCCTTTGTTCTCAAGAAAACCAAGCACCCCTGCCCTCAAAAGCTCAAGGTCTAAAGCCAGACATATAACAAGAAGGATGGTAAAAACACCACAGAGAGAGAGTTCTAGCAATATCATCACTTCCTTACATGGCTATTCTTATTCGTCATTTGCCCACAGAAGCTTGAGGAGGAAGACAGCAGTGTTTAAGGACTAGGCAGAGCCAGAAGTCCTGCAGTGTGGCCCAGCTCTGCTCCTACCTTCCTGCACACAGCCTTGAGCAGGTCACCTTACCCCTTGTGCATGCCCTCCCTCTGCCCAATTCTCTGCCCTGGCTAGGACTGGCCCAAGCTATTTGTAGCAAGGCTTATCTCCCCTAGGCATATTCTGTGCCTTGTTCAGTGAATCCCTACTATAATCTAAGATCTCTAGGCACTTCCGTAACACATATATTCAATAATAACAATACAAAATGGATGCTAACTGGTTGTGCAAATATCTCCATTAATTTCCATATTTAAAAATCTCTCGTCTAGAAAACACAAATAATCAACACAAGTGTCTGTTTGTAAGCATGCAAGGCTGAATTAGCAACAGATGATGTTTATGGAGAGGTCTCACTGACAGAACTATGCACAGCTACACAGTCCTTTTATCAGACGTTCCCCAAAGATCCCCCACCTCATGCTGTGCTCAGCTTAACAGACACAACAGGGGTTGGAGTGGAGGTTTCAGCTGACAGATAACAACTAATACTTGAACCCCTTTTTCTGTGCTGCAGAGTTCAGACGTTTGGCACACTGGTCATCACGAGCTTCACTGAGCTCATGGCTTCACCTCTATCCGTATAAGTCTGATTGCACAGGGCAGAGCAGAGCTCCACAACAGTTGCTCAAGCCCCTCTGGTAACAGTACTGGAACCTGAGATTAATAAAAGCTTCTCAACTGTTTTTCATTTGGCCTTTTCTGTAGGAGGATATGAATAAGGACCTACTAGGCAAGAGAGCATTCCTCTCCATCGTTGCCCATTAGGGCTGCCAGTTTAAATCACAGTCTGCCATTTCTCAAGTTACCCTGTTTCAGGGAAGCATAAGGACCCAGACCACCACCCAACAGGATCTATGCCACAGGACATGCTTCAGCAAAAAAATTACTACACAGTAGCCTTTGCTGCATAGCCCTGAAGTACTGGTTTGATCCTGGGGGTAACTGAGAACTCCTACCAAAAAAAAGAATTCAGCAGAGGCGTAGGTAATCCTGCTGGCCACTGCCAACAGGGCACCCACATTCCTTAGCAATTGGTATGAGAAGAAAGTTCATCACAGCTCAGGCCTACTGAACAGAGCTCTGGGAAAAAAAAAAAAAAAAAAAAGACATTTTGTTTTCAAATGTTTTTCTCTTACAGGCATTGAATGAAGAGAAGGAAAAAAAAACCCAACAAAAAACCCAAGCTCTGATGAGAAAGATAAATTCTCAAAAACAGTGACAGACGCCCAGAGCAGATACCGGAGGAAAAACTCCACCAAGATCCGATTAACCCAGTGAATCAGCGCTGCGGACAGTATCTCTAAACCAAACTACTCTTCCCTTTTCTCCTCCCACACTCTTCTTCCCATCATTGCAAAGCTCTCCCAGCCCACAGCTCCTCTGCCCACCGCTCGCACACGAACCCTGACCAAGGGCCTGATGCTGTCAATGTTGGCTCACACAACACCCTCCGTTGATGCTGATGAAGTCAGCACTGGTGTAGGCATGAGGCCCTTGGCTTTGGATAGCTTCCCTCACCACAAGCACAGTTGCCGACCCCTGGTTCCGACGTTACTGTTATCCTGTAACCACTCCTGCTTTTGGGGCAATTTCCTGGGCTCATGCAATTGGAAGGGATTGGGTTGGCAGGTAGGGAAAAAATATCTTTATGAAAGAGGAGAAATGTCTCCTTTTTACCAGAGGAGGAGACACGGTTGTTAGATTGGTGATGCTCTCATGCGTTTGCAGCCCTGATGCACTGCCTATACTAACACAACTGGTTTCTTCCAGGGGCTCTTTGAAGTGATTTTAGAAGAAGGAGATAAACTTTCTAGAAGGTTTCTTGGCATCATAGAATCATAGGGTCTGTAGGCTTGAGTGAAGAAGCATCCTGTTCCCTACTCCACTGACTTGGCCCTGTGCACCAGTCAGTGACTGCAACTCAAGACATCACCAAGGTATCTCTATACCAGCCAGTCTAGCATGGGCTGTGCACAAACAGATGGTTGTTGGTTGAAGGAGGAACCTGTGGTGACCTCCGTGCAACCAGGAGTACACAGGCAGAGCAGCTCAGGAAAAAATATGATTCAGTCACAGCTAAGCAGATGTACCTCAAGTGCCTTCTATCCATCAAAGCAAAGAGAGAACAGCAGCATCCAAGCCAAGCGGCACTGGACAGGCTGCCTCTGCTCTCCGCCAGCATCCCTGGGGCCTTTCCCTGGGAAAAGGGAAAAACTACAAAGGACGTGGAGGGGACTGAGGAGATCGTGCTGTTCCACAGCATGGAGTCCTTTTCCTATAGGCAACGAATAACAGCCACTGAGAATTTCACAGTAGCGATTGGAACAGCGGACATAAGAGGAAAAATTATCTCCAGAATAACTGATTGTGGTCAAAGATCGAAGAGGCAGGAAGAGGAGTGGCAGAAGGATCCTGTCCTGAGTTGACAGAGGAATTCAGTCAGGTTTTAGCTATTTACAGTCTCCCTGCTAATTAACTAGTAGACCTTTCAGTGACTCTTCCCAGCAGTGAGACTATTCCCATACAACTGACTGTAAGTAACATCATATCACTCCCGTGCCGGCCAGATCGAGTCATAGTTTCCAGACCAAAGGGGTACCATTTTGGTCTCTCCAAACTCAAGAGGCAAACCTAGGAACAAAGCCTGGAGCAGATGAATACCACAGCCGTGCCAAACCACTGGCAGCAGCTTCACCATGTAAGCATAAAGCCAGCCTCTATTTGCCAAGCTGCGAGGGAGCTGCGCGAACCCCCGGCCGCAGAGCGAGCCGAGTGCCACTAAGCACAACGGCTCTCCCAGGCCTCTTTCTTCTCTGTTCTGGGGCCAGGATCAGCAATATCTCTATGGAAATAAGCTTTAATAGTTGCTCTGGATCCAGCAGGAGGAGCTGGCTAAACACACATTTTTGTCTTAATGTAGGGCCTAAATAAACAGTCAAATAAGAACTCAATTTAAAAAATCCTGTAGTTTAAAGGATTCCCTCAATTCTCTGTATTTCCTTTTATTCCCATGGCAACTGACACGAGCCTGATCTGCAGCCCAAGCATTTTCTCCTGCCTACTTTTCTAGTATAACTGGAAACACATATACATAAGCATACCTACAAATTTGATGTACATTTTTCGCAAATGCTGTAACACCTTTAGCCTAAGTAATTGGTGAAAACTTACTGCATTCTTTAAATACGCACATCAGCCCCACAGATATGCAGGCAGAACATCTACGTAGCTGAGGGACCCAGAGCTACGCAACACCTGCAGTCCCTACAGCCATGCCTGCAGTCCCGGGCTCAGTTAACCCCCCGCTTCCAGCCACGGCAGAGCCCACTTCATGCGGACACCCCCCGCAAGCAAGCAGCGGTGCACAGACCAGCCCGCTGGTTGCCCACACTGACCCAGCAGTAGCCCAGGTACTTCTACACACTGACTGCAAAGCCAGAGTTCAGCCAAGTGCCGCTGACACCAGCTTTCCTAATAATCACCCTCCTTTCAGGCCTTGCTGCTACGGCCATGTCATTGCGTGGGAACATCAGCTTCTCTTTATCCACAAATGGGGTTCTGCTCCTGTGGCTAACGAAGGCCAGGTTCAACCACAATTCAGTTGCCACTTCAGAGCTGGAAGCAAACGGAAAGATGCTCACTTTAATTATTTGGTTCAGGCAGAGATATGTAAAACCATCGTCTCAGTCTTTGGGTCTTCTCTTACGATTTTGTCATCTGCTGGCAAAACTGCCATGGTGAACCCTCTGGAATTCCTACCTCGTGGCAATAAAGAGCTCGCAGGACCAGCTTTTTATGTGGCACGCCTTCCGACTTATTTAGCAGAGTTTGGATCACTTTTCAAAGGGCTCACAGCCCGTCACTAAAATATACATTTCCTGAGACCTGTTAAAAACTTTGTAAAATATTTTGCACCTCAGCACCTCCAGTCCTTGCGCGAGTTCCACATCCATTAAATGACAATAAAACAGCTTGCTCCCGAGTTGTGAGCATGCTCTTCCAGAGGCTAGGAGGCAAGCAGTAAGGACTTTGCAAAATTGTCAGATGTATGCACCTGCTTATGAGTGGATATTTTGTCCCATATTTTTGTACTAGGAAAAGAAACCTGAGGTTTTACCTGACAGCTTCTTACAATCCAGCCAGTGTAAGATATAATACAGTCTTTTTTTCCCCTTGCTTCTCAGATCTCAGGAGCGTGTGCCAAAAGACTGTCAACTTGTTAAAAGTACATTAATGCAAATTCCAGAGCTTTCAGTTATGTTTATGCTAATAGAAAGCCTCCCGCTCTGTGACAGGCCCAAGTGAAGAGTCAGTAACAGGAAAATTAATTCCAGCTGTTGAAATTGATTTAAAACTAGCTTATTCATAATAATAATAATAAGGAAAAAAAAGAATTCCTGAAATAAAAATAAAAAAGGGAAATACAGAAAGCACAAAATCATGTTTACTGCATGAAAGCAGAAAGGGTTCTCCTGTTGGGAAGAAATCTTCCAAATTTAATCAAGCCTGGTTAGAAGAAAGCTCTAGCTTGTTATCGGGTTGTAAGTGTAGATTAACATGAAAAGAATTAGCTATGTGCACAGCCTGATTTTGCAAAGGAAACACAAGGGTTTTGTGCATGTATTTTGTTTTATATTCCTTACGTCTAATCCACAGGCAAGGAGACCAAATCCAGGCTGCGATGGGATAGGTAGTATTTTAGATGATAATGGTTGCGTACTGAGAACACCAGAGCTCCTGGGTGGGAAGATTAGCTACCCATGACCGCTGCATTTATTCAGTGCCATTACACACATTTTTGCTGACTGAGTTCTGAGTGACTTCCATGTTTAGACAACCCCAGTCTTGGGATCACATACCCCAACTTTGCTGGGGTTTCAGAGTTCAAATCAAGATCGAGTTGTGAAATTTCTGGCTGGCCTGCCATTTCTAAAATGATCTCAAATATTCATATCCTTGATCTAAATACCAATTATTTATTTTTTTTTACATTTCCCAACAGTAATCCTCCTAAAGTCCTTGACTATCTATACATGTAGCCCTAAAAGGAACATAACACCTTGAAAATTCAGTTTTGAAATAGAAGGGGAGGCAATCGTTAAAATTTGTTCAGAAAGAGACTTTCAAGCATTCAACACCTACAACTGGAAACAGATTTGAAAATACATGGTGTTCTCATTTAACCAAAGGAGCTGAGTTTCCAAAGCACACACCATCCACTGGCCTTTGCTGTAATATCCCCCAAGTATGAGCACAGGATCTGTCCCTTTCCTAACGAGCACTTCTGAAATACCTGAAGTCTTATTTAGGGTCCTGCTAAGCCCTATTTTTAGCCCCATAGTATCCAGCTGCCAATAAATGAGTAATTAGCCACAATTGTAACATCTGATTAGGACCATATTCCTTGCTGCTTTTGGAAGGACTGGTCCAGAGTTCACTCAAATCAATACAAATCTCTCCATTGACTTTAGCAGACTTTATACTCAGCTTTAAGGGACAGTCTTGCATTTCATTATTGAAAAGCCTTCACACCCTTCCACAGATTATGTCTTTGCTGCCCTCATTTCTTAGTTCCGTATCACTAAAACTCTCCACCTTGTATATATTTGCATTTGCCTCCATTTACAACGCTGCACATTTTTCACAGCGGTGGATGAAGGGGCGAAGACGGAGAGGTGCCATGACTTACATGGATCTTAACCAACTTATGACACTGAGGAATTCATGTGTGTGGGCGGATGTGAGGATAAAGTGTTGGACCATTTTCAGCAAGAACCTCGAGAGAAGCCAAGTCAAACCCATGGTTACACAGGAAGCTAATAAAGGACGCCAGCCCTAGCCCTGTAAGAAAAGTGGGCTGGTGAGTTTGCAGGAGATTGTTTCCTTTTGAGGGGGAAAAGGGGGAAGGAAGTTTCTCTATAAATCCCATTAGAATTTCAGAAATTTGCCCCTTTATTGTCAACTACACAGAATCAAGATAAACCTTATAGCGTGCCACAGCTGAGTCAGACAATGAAACGGGCAGACTAACTGCTGAAACGGAGACGCTGTCTGTTCGCAGACTGACAGTACCCCTGACTCACGCCATCAGAGGAAGGAAAGAACAACAATAAGGAAAGCAGGGGCTAGTTCTCAGCGCGCACCCCATGACTTCTGCCAGCAGATGCCAGGAAAGGAGGACGCTGCACGTTTTTAAGCTGAGGAATGTGCAGCTAGAACCATCATTTGAACTTAGAAGGGCCGTTCACAGCTTTATCTACCAACTATAGTCAATTCACGTGGGGAAACGAAGCATTGCAAATTAAATGAAAACGTGACTAGTGGAGGAGGAGGAGGAGGAGGGAATAACACCCTTTGCAGGACTGATACTTCTCTCCTGAAAAATTAGGTTTTATGGGTGGGAGCAGGAAGGATTTTCTCTAAGGGCTGGTATTTCCCTCTGTGGCACACATTCTGTCCTTGCTCACCCCATTTTGTGCTTGTTCACAAGGCTCAGGCCATTTTCAAGCCAACTGCCAGGCTGCTGCTTCTGATCTAATGCAAGTCAGGCTTCTACCTGCTGTCAGTTCCCTTGGCCCAAAATCAGCAATGCAAATCCAGGAACACAAATACCATCAGTTTGGGGAGGGGGTGGTGGTGTTTGTTTTTAATAACAATCAGCTTTGGGTTATTTTTCTCTGCCTTCTGGATCCTGAGTCTTTCAGGCAGAACCAAGTCACACTTTCAAATTACATGGGGGGGGTGGGGGGCTGGGGGTGGAGTTCCCACAGACACAGGAACTAGAAACATGCCTTTGAAATGAAGCTAAAATTCTCAAGCAGTTATTTAATTCCTAAAGATCGGGCACTAAACCACCAAAAAAATATCACTATCCTCACGAGAAAATGCTCCTGCTGCATATCCCCTCCTCCTGCATATCTCTTATTCACATAAAGGAAGTTTGACTTGAGAGCTGGGTTAAGACAATCAAGATTTAGCCCTATAACGTAAAGAAACTGTTAGTATCCAAAATTTGTAATAGAGACCAAAATCATGAGTGTGTTTTCCCAAAATAAATGGGGTTTGCTCGAAGCAGGCAGGAATCACATGCTGTAAAAAGTCAGGAAAAAGTCTGGACCAAAGCCCAGAAGGAATAGGCACCCAGGCAAAGTTAGAAGCACTCCTCTGCCTTGCTTTTGCAGGGCTTTTGAGCCCATTACTCTAGCTGGAACGATGGCAAAACACAAGGATTTGAGAACAGAGGAAAAAAGTAACCATCACCTCAGCAGCTTCCTGGTTGGACTAGTCTGAAGTGATTCCTGCGCCTGCAGGGAAGACCAGAATACGCAGGATCCCACACGCACAGGGTCGAGGTCAAATTCCCCATGTGCTGCCCTGTTCCACATCCTCCTGCAGAAGGCTGGGCTGGCCAGCAAAGCCAGAACATATCAAACAACCTTAACATTGTCCACAGCTAATGAGAAGTTTCCTAAGCCGCTGTGTAAGCTGTGCAGCACACATACACCTCCTGCTGGATCAGGCCTTTATTTCAAGGGAGCTATAGCTAGGGAAGGAAGGAGCTGAGCTCTTTTACAAGGCATTAAGTTTCATTTGCAATTACTTTGGATTTTATTGCACTACTGAATATAACAGGTTCATTAACTGGGCCAGCAACATTGTATCCATATGCCTTTTTAATAGAGCTTTTCTGTTATTGTTTCCTTATTGGTCTTTTCCCTTTTGCAACATGCAACTGGATTTTACTGGCATCCAGCTTTTGCAATAGGTCCCAGGTGGCTCCTCCAAAAAACTTATTTGTTAATTTGATGGCTGAACTGGTGTATGAGGAATGAAAAATACTTTACGAAATGCCCAAGACGCTACTTCACAGCAGCAGCAACAACCCAGCAAACGTTCCCTGGAGCAAGTCTGCTGGGTGAAGCGGTACCCTGTCCGGTTCATCCCTGGAAGCAAGATACTCTTTGCTAACACACCTACTTTTCCCTGCAATCCACCGTGACTCCGGCAGGATGAATGGAGGAGCCGTAACAAATCACCTGACGAGAGTCACAGTGAACTGAACATCCCTGTGCTGTGCTGGGACGGAGCCGTGGCAGACAACATGACAGGGACGGAAGATGGAGCTCCTGCAAATGTAAGCTTCAAAGCACCTGTGTGACTTAAGTGTGCCTGGAAGACAGTCAACAACTGAAAGAATTGGGCCCTAAATGTGACAAGCCACAGAGTTTCCATAGAGAACATTTTTTTCAGGGCAAAACCTCAAAAAAAAAAAATAATCTGGTTCAGCCCAACAGTTTCTACTAGGAATATGATGACCAGGTTTTCAAAAGAACCGAACATTCACCAGCATCCACTCTGCTAAGTGCTTCCAAGAGCTTGAGCTCCTTTGAAATCCTGGTTCCCTGAACAAGATACCAGCAGCTGATGGTTAAACATGAAGAACATACACTGGTTGCTTGCTCTTGCCTTGTTAAATAATGCATTTCTTTCTACAGTGGATAAGCGCTGAAAAGCCTCGTGGAAGACAGACATCTAAAGGAAGGATTGGAGTAGATAGATAAGCCAATGGTGGAGATGGGAGTTCCACTTGCAGAATTCCATGTCAAGCATTCTTTAAATGAAAAATACCACCACCAACCCCCTGACCTGAAATGGCAAATTATCACAAGCAAAACATTGTGTGTAAGAAAGGGCTGATTCTGATGGAAATTTCTGACTTGGGGGAAAATGGGGGAAAGGTTTCAGGTTTTTGTTTGCCATGACTCTTTAGTTCAATGTTCTGTTTAATTTACACTTGGAAAAATACTTGAAAATAAAAACAGTAAAAATTGAAATGAGATGTTTCTATTGTTCAGATCATATGTTGCCTGGTTTAGTTTTTGGGGTGAGGAGGGCTATTTTGTTTTAAGATTTTTGAGAAGAGACATTTCTATCCTTGATTTTGGCTATTTTTCTTGTCCTAAGAAATTCTCTTGAGATAGGAAATCATAGTGAGCTCTGTTCTAGACCCAAGTATAAGGAACAATATCAAAAGGCATCACCACCCGAGAGTACTTCCTTTTGCTGAAACAGAATCCCAAAACATTTGCTTTGCCAAGAATAAGAGAGAGAATAGAAACAGGATGCTCTTGCTGGGGTTACAAGCCACCATTAACAAATGCAACCTCCTCGTCGCCCAAAAGAGAGCATCTCACACAGGCTTACTGACTCAAGACTGAGTTGCAATACAGATAAACCACAGTGCAGATGAGAATCCTTTACTTCTCCTCAGCACTTCACCCCCCTTACCTCCTCCAGTTTTCCCTTACATTATGTCACAGGTAACAGTGAAACACAGAAAAAGTTTGATCCTGGAAGCTCTGCTCCGATACGTGCCTTTATCCCTCCCCACAAAACCCCTTCATATAAAACTTCTCACCTCTCCCCCTTCTCACAGCCCAGTGGAGCCCTGTCAGCATCTTCTCCACTGGTGCTCTACCAGTACCCCGGACATTTGAAGGAGTGCAGGTATCTCCACATGCAATCCGGCACCAAATCTGAACCCTTTGGTGCTTTCTGGAACACCCAGAGCTATCTTCAGAATCCCAAACAAATACATTAATTGCTTCCAATTTATCAGCCTCAAATCATTCTGTCTAATTACCATTCATCTAGAGTTTGTGTTTTTAATGGTTTATGGGTATTGTTGGTAATCTTTTAATTTCTCATTAAAAACAATATCTTGTACGCACTATGTGTGAAAAGCCCTAATCCGATAAATCAAGCAAGAGTAACACAGTTAAAAGGAAATCAGTGGAACAATATTTGGGTTTATATATTTCTGCCAGTCAATTTGTAATTAAAAGTTGCTACTTTAAAAAACACAGTTGTTGCTGTGAAAGCCATTATCAGTCGGCATTTTCATATGAATACTGCTTTAATTAATTAGCAAAAGTAAATACATTATATATCAAAAACCGCTTTCCCACTGAACCCATGCGTTCCAGAACAAAAGGCTTAATAAAGCACACAAAAGAGGGACAAATTAGCTGATCCCACCCTCCCTTTTCAGGTTTAGAGTCTTTTAAAGTTCTCCAAGGTTTTTTCCCCACACACTTCCTTTTTTTTAGTTTTTAATACATTGTTTTTCTTTAGAAGTGTGTATGGGGGAGAAGATGCTACACAAACACAAAACATGCCATTCAAATTAAATGATTTGGAAATCAGTTTTGCTGGTTCTTAGAAAACAAGAGTGTTTATGATTATTAAAAACCAAATGTAATTACGATCACATACAACACAGTCCCTTTGGAACAAATTATTTGCTGAACATTAAGGGGTTAGAGTTTGATTCACAAAAGAAAATGATGTGTCTGAAAAATTCTTTTGTCTAGGGGCTTTCCAGAGACTGGAGACAGCAGGAAAAAATTCTCTGTTTCCATCAGTAAGCTGGAGAGAAAGTGTGGATGAACAGTGTCATTTCAGACTAAGGCCTATGATAAGAACATCTTAAGACATCAATGGCATCTCTTATCTCATGTGCCTTGAACAAGAAACAAGAGTCCCACCATCTCACTGGCAAACAAATCACTCACCTCATTACGGCTTTCTCTTGCCAAATTGCTGAAGTGCTGCAAGCAGGGTCCACCCATGAGTAAGGAGCAGAGAGACGAGCGAGTACATTACCTGGCTGTGGCCCTTCCTGGGCTCCCACAAGACAGCAGGCTGGTGAAAGGCATCCTGATGGTGGGACCACACAGATGCAGAACCTGACCTAAACAAAGAACACCAACCGAATAAGGTTCTGCCTGTTGGGTAAGACAGAGTAATTATCCTAATTTCATTAGACTTCCCTATAGAGCTGGAATTCACTGCACACTGCAACCTCAGTCAGCTGAGCCTCACCACCTTTTCAACAGCATAAACACATAATGGTCAACAGGTGAGGCCAAGTAGCAAACTTAAAGTAGTAGAAGTGGACAGTAGAGAAACGCAGTTGCCAAAGGGAGAACTTAGCCTTTGTGTGTCCATTCCATGATAGTACTGACGGCTTTTCAGCAAAGGATACCTCCAAAAGTGAAGATCAACACTAGGAAGATGATGATATTGGGCTGGATAATTTAATAGCTATTAATAACCCATGCAGGCATCCAAAACTTCACTAGCATAGAAAACCCAGGGGTGCACTCAAAGATGCTTCACGTCACCAACTCCAACCTTCTCCAGCAAATTTCCTTTCTCACCAGATATTTTGTCTCTCCCTCTCCGTCCTGACTCCTAGCCTTCGTCCCACTTACACCAGACACTCAGCATGTTTCCTCCCAAAGTAGATGGCAAGCAACCTTCCTTCTTGAAGGAATTACTGAATCCCCCTCCTCTGTTCTTGGATGCATACAAAGATCTAATGATCAGTCCCAGCCCCATTATGTTCTGCCTTTTCTTATGCTTTCTCTTCCCTTATGCTCCCAGACTGCAATGCCTTTGGAGAAGGGACAGAGTTTTTTTGCTCCAACTCATAACTGTGCAGTGCCATGCACACCAAAAGAGCTCTGATTGCAATTAATACTTCATATGACTGAAGAACCCAGATGATTTTAAAGTTGTCCCCTTCTCACTCAGCTCCTTTACACCATCATATTGCAACAGCAAATTTATTCAGATTTTTCAGAAAGGAAATGTTCATCTTTACACCTTGCCTTTCCATTCAAGGCCTTCCACGAAACCCGTTTGATACCCTGTGTCCCAACCTCAATACCTTATGCACCAATTCTGTCTGAGCCATAATTTGATGAGAAATACACCTGCTGCTTTGGAGTCCCAGCATAACCTGAGCATCAGAACACTGCAGCCTTTCTGGGGAGATAAAAGTCATGCAGATAATCAGTTGTTGGCTTCTTGCATGGGCTGAGAGACCAGCCCTGCTCCAGTCTCACTGGGGTGGGATGACATCTCATTGCATTTGGGTGATTACTCTCCTGGCCATGTTTTTAGTAGGATAAGGTATTTACTCCTCAATCAGTGCATAGTCTTGTTAGGCAGGTACCATTAAATCCAGCCAGGATTCCCCCAAAGGCCACATTTCAGCAGGCACAGAGGAGGTGTCTGTGCAATGCACGAGGATGAAGCAGCACAGGGTGGGATGCCACGAGCAGCACCGTGCTGAAGGATGTTTCAGCACAAAGAAGAGTGTGCCTCATGCAGCCCTTCAGAGCAGGCATTCTTTTCCCTTCACATAACTGCATTGATTTTTATCATTGTTATATTTGGTTCAGCCGCCCATCTGGAAAGTTCTTGCCTCCCCCGGCCCCCATAAATAACCAAACCCAGCTCTAACCAGAGGCAGTTGACAGAATCAGCCCCATTGCCCTTTGGCAGTTCTTCCAGGAATTTTTAGGGTTTTTACCAGTCAGGAAAAGGCTTTGATGCTTTGGAATCAGGATTTTATGAAGATCATTTTGTAGGGTTCAGCCAACTCATGAAGTGTCAAATGGGGGGCACTCTTTCATCTCATCGCTGGATGGGGAAAAGATCCTCCCTCTTACCGGAATGAGGACTGGAGAGGGGGGAAACAGAGAGATGAAGGTTCATCCATAGAGGGGAGGGTTTCTTTTCTCTTGGTAGAGTCCACCCACCACATTCCCATCATACTGATTGCTGCAGTCCTATCTGTCTTCTCTCCAGGCTACATCAGATAAGAGGGGAACTGCCTGTTTGCTCCGGTTCGGATCCTGTGCTGCAGGGGCCTCCCAGCCGCAGAGTCAGACTCTTCTTCACCCGCCTTTTCCAGCTGCCTTTTTCAATGACTCCTGCATTGGTAGGGATGCTGACAGGAAACCTGCCACTTGCAAAGAATGAGTCAGTAATCAAGACCAGTCTAAGGAAATTTCATCTTTGCACATATAAACACCCGCTACGAAAGAGAGTGAGGAAATCCCTGTGCTTTCTCAAAATTTATGTGCAAATTCCTATCCATCCACGCCAGGGGTGTTGAGGGTTTGGTTGTTGTTTCCCCCTGAGCTAGTCCCATTGTGGATGGTGTTCACACACACTGATGGACTGTTTCTGAAAGTGGCACCTTGTTGCTTCAATAATTGCAGATACTGCTTGTTCAGAAGGTGCAGGCATAAACTAATGGCTACTTGGTAGAACTTAGGACTTCTGCAGGGCTGTGGGCTACACAGCCCATCTTCATCTACCAGCTGGTATTATTCCACCTGGTTCAGAGCAGCTGAGTTGCACAACAACTGCTTTTGTGTCCCCTCTCATGGGTGGGCATGGCTGCATTGTCCCAGTTCACTGCAGTGCAAATTTCTTTGGGTAGTTTGCTCAGGTCAGGCTACTCACAAACCATTCCTTTGCTGACTGTCCTGTTTGCTGTGACCTGTCACTTATAGCCTTTGTGCACAGGCCACAGTCACACATATGAGATTTTGCAAATGCCAATCTCTCTACCACCAAACCCACTGAAGACCATTCAGACTAGTGAAAACGCTGAGATGCTCCATCATTAAACTCAGATTCAGTTTACAAGATTGCTGCTCCAACTCAGATGCCAGATTTAATCTGGAGTATCTCATAACCCCGGCAGCCAAGAAAGGTGTTTGTGGGAAAAAGTCTGAGCAAAAGAAAAATCCAAGGTATCTCGCTGGCATACCCACTGGTTTAGGCAATCCTCCAATTTAGCATGTTCGCATGCACAGACATCCCTTCCTGCACTCATAGAAGCTGAGATGATATATTAGACAAAATACTTAAGTAGCTTTTGATTCCTTACAGGAGAGCAAGCAGTAACACCACAGTGCTCTGGCAGATGCACAGACACCAGACACACATCCTACGAGAGGAATGCAAACAGCAAGCGGGACACATCCAGAGCATCCACTCCTCTTCGGCAAAGTAGAGGCCAAAGGCAATGTCAGCTGCAGTCCCAAAGGAGATTACAGCAAAAAGGTTGACCCTGACGATATCCTTCAACTTGCTTCGTTCACGTTCGTGCCACAACCAAACACAGAGGCCAGTCCAGGGTTCATCAATCATTGTCCCACACAAGGCACGCAGACAGCATGAACCCACACATGCTGCTCGCACCAGAGGCTTCTGCTCTACCTGCACGGTGCTGCTGAGGCTGAAGTGGGGAGACATGGCACAAAGTGTTTTAAGATGGTCCCATGCCTCCACCACAGTGCGTTCCACTGGCACACCTCCACCACACCTGAGAACATGAAACAACTACTGAAAACAGCCAGTCTCACAGCCGTTCCCAGCTAAACGAGTGCCAGCGAGTTCCCCTGGGACATTGCCCTTTGGTGCTGTTGCATCAAATAGGTTTCTAGACATTACCTCTCTTGGGTCTACTGCTAACGGTGGAAGACTCAGGTACTTGCAGTGCTGGAGCAGGTCTGCCTCCAATTTCCAGCTCTATACGTATGACCTTGAAAAAGTCATTCAACTCTTCAATGGCTGAGCTGTTTAACTGCAAAACAAGGCTCTTTCAGCTTTTGGCTGTCTTGTCTGTTTAGACTGTAAGCTCTTCAGGGCAGGGACTGTCTCCTATTAAACAATCATAACTCTCGCTTAATTAGGGTCTTCTACACATCCAGGGCCCTCACAAAAATGTCATAAAACAAAGGCCTTCTAATAAATTCTGGGGAATTCCAGATTCTGATCCAAAACTGCTCAGCTGTTTTCCCTGCTGAATATGGTGCCGAATCCCTTGTTAGAATGTGTGTGTGAGGGGGGAGGAGGAAGACTCCTTATAATTTAAAGAGATTGCATAAAAGACAGTTTAAGTCCTTGTGGCTGTATATTTCTTTTAATTAGTTTATGCACAGAGCATTTGCATGGGAAGATGCACAGCGTGTGGATGGACTTAATTAGGAGAACAATACATTCCCTCTTAAGATAATGACTTGAGGATTATGAAAATTATTATTCCAGATTCATCCATGGGTCATTCGAGGTTCAGTATCCAGCGAACTTTTAAAATGCATTGAGGTCAGCAGTTTGGATACCGTCAGTAAAGTCACTTGATTTTACTGTTGCTTAAATGATTAATTATGAACAGCAGCTGCAGGCATCCCCCAAGTTACACAATAGCCTGAGGACTTGCTGCATTTCACATATGCCATCAGCTACTCTGAAGAGACTGATGCGCTAAATGGGGCTGTGAGATTTGCCGTAGTCACCTGTCAGCAAAGTCTCCTTTTGAGCTCTCCCCCCTCCTTTTCACAAGTCCTTTGCCTTTTTCTTCCTGGCTGGGGAGGCAAGAAATTTGTCTTTGTTAATGAACCTTTGTAGCTAGAGAACCAAGACAATTAGGTGAGTGTCATTTTTGAGCAAAGCACCTATGGGCAACTGAGCTGGAGACCTCACCTAAGCATACCTCAGCTTTAGCTCATTGTTTGGCGGGTCCCAAAAAAGGCACCTTTTCTGCCTCTCTGAATCACAATTTACTCTTAGGAAAGCATGATCATTTAAAAAGTGCTCCTGCATCTTGCCATGACAGACGGGAAAATAGTCCTCTTTGAAAGAGTTTCCGCAAGGACCGTATTTCCCAGTTAGCTCAGTTCAAATAATCTGAGAGCCCACGCTGCTGCTCCTCTTCAGAAAATGGTTGCCGCTAGCATAAACAGCCTCCCCCTGCACCAGGGCATCCCAGAGTGGGTAGCCCTCTGTCCCAAAGCTGTACATCTCCAACTGCCAAGACTATGGAAGCTACTGCGCTCAAGTCTGAACCACTAGGTGAAAAAATGGGTGGAAATCCCATCTTTCACCTTAAAAAGCAGAGCCACATACGCAGTTTAGAACACAGACAGCTCTAAAACATCAAAAACCATGACTCATTTAGGAATCACAGCAATTGCACCTTGAGTTGCCTTTCACTCCCTCTTGCCCTACAACGATAAGGCAAGTTTTCCACTCAAATGCAATGACTGTGAATTAAACCAGCTTTTTCAGTAGCAGTGACAGCAAAAGCTTGGTGAAACCATTATGCATGGTGTTGCTTTTAAAGCTGAGGAAAGAGCAGTTATGGAGGGATGGAGAAAGACATCTTCAGCTGTGCCTCCCCCACTGAAAACCTTTGATTTAGGGCAGGTCATCAACAAGCAAAAAAAATAAAATAAAATCCACATTTCACATCTAGGGGTGGAGGGAAGGTGAGATTTAAAGGAATAAAAAAAAGAAAAAAGAAAAAAGAGGGAGACAGTGAAGGAAAGGAAATTTCAGAGGATCATTCTGTGGGCTTTGCACATCTCAGCCTAGTGACTAAACCCCCTAGTCTTTGTACACCTTCTCCAAAACTTCAAACCAAGGAAAAGAAAAGTCTATCAGCCCCAGATGAACGGCACCTCTGTGCTCACATTGGCAAAGGGAAAAGCCTGTGACTGGTCCCAGCAGCTTCCTGCGTGTGGCCATCCCTGGGATTCTTGTCAGGGTTGAATTTCCAGAAGGGAAGATGGACACTTCCACGCTAACTTGCCCAGGTATTTGCCAAGCAAAATCACAGATCGCTTTTGAGAACTGAGGCTTTGTTGCAAAGAGCAACAAAGAGCCTCTCAGGAGCTTGTGAGAATTTTTCTTCTTTGTAAGAATGCACCTAACCCAACAGACGCTCAGGTGCCTTTGCGATAACACTCCTTTATGGCAAACCAGAAGCAGGAGCAAGTCTGGGAACTAAACTCTTGGTGAGGACAGCCTGGAAGCAACAGAAAGGCTGGGCCAACAGTCTACTGGCCTCCTCTCAGATGAAAACATACTCTTTGCTGCTTTTCCTTGCTATCTTTGCCATTTTAAGGCTTCCCAAGGCCACAGAGGATGCTCAAGGCCAACCACGGATAGAGAGTGCCACAGATTAGCCACAGCAGCTGACATTGCCGGGGCAGAGCTGCGGAGCCTGGCCAGATGTCCACAGCACAAAGCCCAGGCCGTGGCTGGGCAGCAGATCCATCCCACCACACCTATGACCAGAGAACCCAGTAAAGTCCAGTTACTATGGAGATGAGAAGCAGGGAGAAGAAATCAAAATATACTATTAGTTATAGGATGAGAACAGCCTCTCGACTCCACAAGGTCAATAGATACAGTTTGTGAGCGCTGCTCATTACTCAACCTCTGCTGTTGATAACATGGCACCCAAAGCATGCTAGGCACCATACAGATGTCCCTGCCCCACAGAGATTACAATCTAATTCTGATTTTACAGTCACATTTCAAAAGCACAGTGAGATCAAAGCCATGCTCTCCTCCCCCGGGCACTCATTCTTGCTGGTGGAATATATCTCAATCCATAAATCAGAGAAACAGCGTATGTCAGTGAATACTGCCATTCAGGATGCAAAAGAGAACACAGAGATGCCAAAGGTAGTCATTACATCATATTAGCGCGCTCGGAGAATAATCCTGGGGTGCAAGAGAAGGGGAAACATACAGTAGTTATTATTTTCCCATTACCAAAGCAGAGCATTGTCCGGCTGCAGTACAGCCCGCTTTAACAGCGCATGACAATAATCCACCACACTCTAGAACAGAAAAATTTAAAAAAAAAAAAAAAGAGCTCATTCTGGAAATTAAATGAAACTTCAGGAGACATTAGGTGAGATGGTCTGAAAATACCTTAAAGTGGGACAAAAATCAGAATAGAGTAACACTCCTTTGGGAGAAGGACGCCCTGAATTAGATTAGCAATCCCAAAGGCAAATCCCAATGCTCGCAGTTATTGGATTCACTCACAGATAGTACTAGCAGCATCAGGGCACACTGAAGCACACAGGAGTAAAGACAGTTATCTCCCAAGCACTATCCCCACTGCAACATCTAAGGGTATGCTCCCCCCCCACCCCCCCAAAAAAAAAAATCTGCAATTCAAACACTGAATTTGCCCCAGAACTGCTTAATCTGCAAGCTCCAGCGATCTCCCTGCAACATGCACAGGCAACAGATGTTCAGAACGCGAGCTGGCAGTTTGCACCACCCAAACGTGTGACTGGGAGCAAGACAGAAAGGATGCACATCGCCTGGGAACATCTGATAATGCCGTGCCCTTCAGAGTCTGCGCCTCAGTGAAGGGGCAGGAGTGAGGCTTAGAAATAACCAGAAGCTTTCTTCTTCTTCCATGAGTCACTCCTGCTTCAAGGAGCTGCAGCTTTGATTATTAACTGGGCTAGTCAGCTAGATATTTAAATGATTCCCAAAAGTCATTAAGAGCCCAATCAGATATGCAGTGCTTGACTCTAGCACAGGAATGCAGAGAGGGAATTATTTGCATAAACTATGCTTTAGAGAAAACCTCCACGTATTTTGTATTTCGGGGTATGGGGGAAGTCCGATTTAACTCAGTTAAAGAGAAGAAAAAGAAGCTTAAGCAATTTAAGGGACCACATTAAACATGGAAGAGAGTTAAAAAAACCCAAAAATAAAACCAACAGCTACCACAGGGATTAGGAATAACAAAATATAATGTCAAAGCACTCTTCCTCTCTGTTCTCTAAGCAACAGGCAGATCTTTTACATTTCTCTTGACTTTTCAGAGAGAAAATTAATCCTCAAAGTCAAAGCACTGCCTGAAGACGTACACCTGATCTGAAGATCTCATAACCCTTCTGTCCTGTGTCCCAGCTTGAGATCACGGAGGTGAGCTAATGCAAAAGG
>VXBL01004902.1:127483-168518 GCA_013400195.1 Aramus guarauna
TTTTTCTCTTTTTCTTTTTTTTTTTTTCCCTGCAATGTGCCCAGTAGGGTCTATTAGCATACAAGACTATGCAATTCACTTCAGCTGAAATTAAAGAAGTTTAACCCTGAGGCTTCTGCCAGCAAAACAAGCAGGAAAGGAAGAAAAAAAAACACCCAAAAACTAAAAGCAAGGGAGACTTGCTTGGTCTCGCTGTTTACAGGTAACCAGCGCAAGACTGCTCTGATTGTGCTTTATTTGAGACTTTCTGAAAGAGCTGAGCACTCAATCATTATACATTGCATTTGGTCCAGTATTAATTCCTCTACTATGTGGATGATTAAAAGGTACAAAGGCTGTTTAATTAGCACCTCACGCCTTATAACTTGTAGTCATCATCTGGTAGCAACCAGACACACAAATGTGCGTACACATATACCCAGAGAGGCACACCATCACACCTCCTCCCCCCAATAACAGAAGTTCCTCCCATGCAATTATAGCTGGGTGCCCCCTAATTCTGATCTCTTGAGCATTTAATGCGTTTGCTCTGGGGTCTACACAATCCTGCTCTAATTTTGCCAGGGGCCTTTGTATCAAAGGCCTGAGCTGTGTGAAAGGTGATTTAGCAGAGATGGTGTCGGTGATTATTTTCAAAGGAACTGCTGCAGCCCCACCACGAGGGACACTGCAGCCTCCAGATAGGGGGCCCTTATCATATTTTCTATTCTCAGATAAGATTATGTTTCCTTTTTTCATCCTCCTTCCTGAATCTTCTTGATAACAATTGGGGGCCAGTTTAATCACGGGGGTTGAAATAACCAAAAGGGTTCCTAGGGTAGTGGTGGGGAGGGCAGGGAACAGGGCCAGGTGGGTGGGGAGGAGGGAGAAGCCTCACTGGTCAGAAAAGTTGGGTAAAAGCAACTAAGAAATAAAGCCAGCAGAAGCGGGGTTATTTCAAAGGGAACAGCTGTTAAACTGCAACCAAACGAAAAGCACATGCAGCCAATGTTCTTGTGGTCGCCCGTCAAAAACAAAAACAAAACGAGTTGTTCGCGCGCCCATTCTGCGGTCTAAACAAATTAGAGTGAAAACGGGACCAGGACAGGGAGATGGATGACCTCAAAACAATAGGGACAGGCCCTTTGTGAAAAGCCCTTTCTGCTGCTGGTGGGGGGTTTCTAAACAACTAATAATATCTTTGCGATAAGATGAATCACTTAGGCATGATGTGAATTGGTTCCAGGGAGCCGACCCTGACCCCTGGGGTTTGAATCTGCTTGGACTGAGCACCAGAGACAGAAGGAAGCAGCAAGTGCCCTGTGTTACTGCCCCAAAAAAAAGATTCAGACCTGGAGCTGGAGGGGTGCAGGGGATTCTGTAGCTCTGGTCAAGACTGCCCATTCCAGGACAACGTGGTAATGTTACATGGTGAATTCCCTGGCATATGTTCCTTACAGGGGACAAGCCCAGTCAGTACTTGAATGAGATTTTCTAAGAAACATCAAGGCTGAGCTAGTCCACAATGACACCGTGTCCTCCCAGTCCATTCTGAATCAGCACCCTAAATGTTGCATCAGAAGGTGCCAGGCTTTGAGAGCGGCAGTTAAGGGGCAGGAGGTGGGGTGGGGAGATAACACATTTCAGACGGGTTATAAATCAGAACTGTTCATCGCCTGTTGTTGTTAAGCACCCCCCTCCCATTTTTCTCCGTTGCAAAAAAACTGAAAAATCCCATTCTGCTTTGGCAGCATTACCTCCAAACAACCCCTCAATCACCAGCATGTCTGTTGTGTCAGTGCTAACGTTCCCACATGCCAAACCACAGGGGACCGTTGATCCATCTTTGTGTAAAAGGAAACCGTTCCGTCCTTAAGGACTGTTTGCAGTGAGAGGCAAAGTGTATCTAAGACACCAAAGCAACTCCAGAGGCACGTCCTGATTTTCTGAGCTTGAAAAAGAAGAAACCTTTGAGATATTGCTACCCCAGTATGACAGTGGCAGGGACTGGGCCAGCAAAAGCCATCCTGGCCGTGGTCCCCACTCAGATCTAGCAAAAAGGTCTGCGTTTCTGCAACATTTGGAGGCGCCTACAACTGCCCAGGGATCAGGTCATACACGAGGCTCCCAAACACCAGAGGTGGTTCATGACATCCCTTCCGGAGTCTTGTGCGACTGGGCTGCAGGTGCCCATCAGCTGGCTTTTTTTTCCATGGTCAGAGGTATGTTTTCTCCTCAGCCTAGCCTTTGAGGCTGGAACCAAACCAAGAACCTACCTCCTTCCAGCGACGGCCAGTCCCGACCGAGTTGCCAGAGCAGAGCACTTGTCCTCGAAGATACTCACACATGGAGTTCAAAGCCAGGACTGTCTGACTGTAAGGCAGCGGATGGCAGCTTACCACAGAGTTCTTGGTAATAAAGTCTATTTGAAGACTCTCAGTGAAAAGTGTGTTCCTAATAAAGGATAACATTTCATGGTCATTATGCGATACACTTAACTTTAAAAGGAACAAAAATGCTGAGAAAGTCATTTTCTGAAAAGGGCTCTCAGATTTCATTACTATGGGTCAAGCGCCTGGGGAGAAGAATTAAAGAAAAACACGAACTTGTGCACAAATTAATTAAAGATATTTCCACTAATAAATTGTCCCTGTATCCCAAGGCAGAGCCTTCAGTTTGCAAAATGTGGTAATATTCAAGTTGTGGTTTTCTCCACCAGGCAAGTGGTTCAGCAACATTTAAAATCAAATGGACAGAGTTGGGGATGTGGAGTTTGGGAATGGGAGGGGGTCGCTTCCTTCTTCAGCCCATAGAAAATTTCCGGTATTTCAGCATATTTCTAAGAAAAAGAAAAAAATGCCTTGTTATCCCCCGAGAGACCAAAACCATGATTACCTTTTTGACTTCTAATTTTTCCTTGATGCAGCCAATTTCTCCCAACAAGGTCCCCTCCTCCACATTCTTCCACCAAAATTGTGAAGAACTCTGTTCCTTTTGATGCAAAGACAGTGCCAGTTGCTGTAATATGAGGAAATTGCACCACAAAGGGAAAGAAAACAAAACAAAAATCCCAGAAGGAAAAACAGAATTCACTGTCAGCAGCTTTCTGAGTAGTGGGCCTGACACAGCCCGATGTTAATGACCCCCTTCCAACCACGGAACAGCTACGCCACGAGAGGGGCTATATTTAAGCAGCTGAGAGCAACACTGGGAAGGCAGCCGAGCACCCTGGGTCTTAGCTGTTTCCAATCCATGGCCAAAGCTTTTTGGTGGTCTTAGGAGGCTTCACCATCTATAGGGCCACTGTCAGGGCAAGGCACCTTCAGCGCTTAGGTCCTGGGGTTGCTTTGTGGCTGGCATGCATTGCTGCATGAATATCGTTGCCTTGTAAGGTGGTTTGCAGCACGGGTAAGAGCTGCATGCTCAGGCCTGTCTTCTCCTTGTTCCTTGCTACCACCAAAGAAAACAGAAGCCAAACTTAATTTTCTTTTACTTCTTTGATATTCTCTCATTTTATTGTCTGCCTGCTTGCAGGCACTAGAAAGCACTGGCACTGGTTTTCATTTGGAGGAAAGGGAGGTGGGAAGACTTGCAATCCTCTTGCAGCCCATCTTCTGCAAAGACCACCACTGCCTTACAGATCACTATCGGTCTACTCACAGATGAGAGGAATTCACTCTCCAAAGGCGGCAATCAACAAATCGAAAGAATGAACCTCCCAGATACACAAATACAGCTAAATAGTCCTGTGCTAGGAGCTAGGAGAGTTTGTTTCTCCTCTATTGACCTGATCCCATTTGGACATCCCTGTTCTCACACTGATCAGGGGCTGAAACGGAAGGAAACTGCTTCAAGATTCTCTTTTCCTTTATTTTTTTTTCTCCTCTCCCCCCAACCACTTGAATTTCACAGGCACCTGAATCTGATCACAACTTCCTCTGTCCAGTGTAAAGTTTAGTCTGAGAGCGCGCACATACCACAATGCGTTGGGATAATATTAATGTATAGTATTCTAAGCCCCAGGGCCTGTATGTTTCATTAATTTCCTCCCCATTAAAGTAAAATGAGGATATCCTGTAGAGAATTGCAGTGAACCATTCGGACTGTGAAACTCGTCCTGACCTTGCTAAGAAAAACAGACAGAAGAGGAAAGAGCAGCTGATCGTAATATACAGCCACCCAAACGAAACACAGGGGTTCCTTGCTCAGCCCTCTTTGCACTACTACCAGGCAAATATTTAGCTTAACAGGATGTGAAGAGCTGGTCAGCAAGCGTTAAAAAAATACGCACCGATTTTTATTTGTTTAAAATGCGAAACATTTCCCGTACATTCTTTGCAGTGCATTAACCTCAGGCACAATTTCCACTCTGGGATTGAGCAAGCAGGGACCTGGGTTGCACACGAATAATTCAGATTACTGCATCTGTTTGTGTGTGGTTGGGGCACGCATACCGATCCTTGCTCGTTAACCCAGCGCATCCAAGCTCTGCCAAACCCTCGAGGGCTGGCATCCAAAAGAAACCACCTCTTCCAACACAATTGGCTGTTGTGGCGATCGATGTCGGCCCGTGAGTGGCTCTGTCAGGTTTAGGACAGATCCAGCAGAGTCCAAGGCCTTTGTAAACACAATATATCCCTTCCTCTCTGTCCAAGCATCTTGTCCTTGGTTTCATTCCTCATCTAGACCCCTCTGACTTCCTCTATCCAGTAACCTCAGTACTTGCCCCACCACAGCTCACCTTCCCCCCCCCAATTCGGGAATGACTAGAGAAGGAAATTTTCCACTTTGGACTTGAAAGCACAGGTGTAAACACATGGATTTTATAAGCAGGAATAGTTTCTTTGTGGAGGACAAGGGCAGCCACTCAGCCAAGGCTCAGGTTCTACCAGTTCCCTTGTTTCAGCTGTTTCAACCAGCTCTGCCCAAATGCCTGAGCTCCGCTGCTCCGTGGCAGCTGTAAGGTGGGAAGCAGAGGTGTAACCCCCCCTGAATGCCACTGAACGAGGGAAGAGACTCAAACAGAGCTTGCTTCCTCCATTTTTTGGCAGGCACCTACCTTGCTCTGCAGGTTTTCCTATTTGTCCAGTAATCTTCAAGTCATGCCTGACGTGATGCCCAGGAAGGCAGGGTGAAGCACAAGGAGCCTGGGGACCAGTCCCTGCTCAGAAAACCTGCCATAGACTTGACAGCTAAGGTACCTGCACATAAACTTGCAGTTGTTCTGGGAAATCAAGCACCCAGATTGGTCTAAATTACCTGCTGCTGCCATGAGACACACTTCCAAAACGCAGCTGGGAAACGAATTTCCTCTTCTGTAGCTCCCTCCGACACCAAGCCTTTGAAGACCTAAGTTCAATCCCAAGTAATGGCTCTGCCCTGGTCCCAAGACTGCAGGTTAAAAAGCGTGTTTTGGAGACAGTGCGTGGCCTGCCCTGGGGGAAGAATTGAATTACCCTGCACCAGCCCCTCTGGATTGTTAACAGACCCGCGTGGCCGTGGCCGGGCTGCAGAGGATGCCCTGCCCGCGCCGGGGAGCACAGGGGGTTTGTGATCCAAGGTGTGGGGTGAAACCAGATAGGGGCAAACCTCAGCAAGACTGGGAAGGTGTCCCCTGCCCTCCCCACAAGGAGCAGAGGAAATTCCTCTCCTTGCTCCTTCCCTAGCTGCTGCCTTTGCAGTTCCCAGGGAACTTGACCTCTGCATAGCTGCTGCGAATAGTGGCAGGATTCAGGAGCAGAGATGACAGGACTGCAGGATAACTTGCCCCTCCAAGATGACAGACAGTTATAATAATCCCCAGCACGCAAAGACCCAGAGATAAAAGTCAGAAGACTCAGTTGGACTGGATGACTAGAGAATCTGGTTAACTACCCCCCAAAATCATTAGCTCAACACCTCACATCCTCCCCACAAAGCCTGTACTCTAATTCATGGTCTTTATTTTCAAAACCCATTGCCAATGCACTTCCCATGCCAGAGGTTCATAAGAAATATCCATTTGTATTTGCTTGAACCTTAAAAGTAAAACTCATCCCAGATAAAGCCTCATTCCCTTATTTTCCAAGCTCCATCTACCTCTCCTCAGCTTCCTACCAGCTCCTTCTGACTGACCCCAGCATATTCTTCTCCCATTTCACTTCACATTTCCACTTCACCAGCAACTTTCTTTCTCCTACCACCTCAGGAGCACCTTCTCCTACCCATTTCCCAGCACGCAATTCACATGCTTCCTTAAATTAGAGGCAAGTCTGAAGAAGGAAGGTTAAATGCAGATTTTGCAATGTTTCTGTGGTGTTTGGCTCCTAGGCAGTGATTTAGGCCTGTCTCTGCTTCCAATGCCTTAAATTGCATGAAAATTTGGCCTCTGGGCATTACAGGAATGCATATAATAATTAATCACAAAAGGCTCCAAGCACCATATATGCCAGTGATCGCATTTGGACCATTTAGATTTGAAACAAGGACTTTTATGCTCATATTTGCTTGTCAGGTGCCAAGCCCCCATTTGAGACCACATACGTATCATTCTCCCATTCTGCACAGACCCGCGCCTTCCGCCAGCTCGCAGCAGGGTGGGAGCAAGGGGGAGGACATACTCATGATATAATATGCAATAGCCTGATGATTACTAATATTTCTTAATAAAAAAGCATATATTAAAAAAAACACTAAAAAAAACACAGCCCCCAGCTCATGATTTGAATAAGGGGGAGGGAAGAAGGTGTGGGGGGGAAATTGTCTTAATTAAAATTCTCCCTTTCATCCTGGTAATTACATTCAAACAGGCGACAGCAGCAGCATCGCTGCTTGTCACCGTGCCAAAAAAAGAAATTGATTTGATCACCGGGACATCATGTTGCATTAAATAAAATTCTTAAAAATCTGCCAGGAATTTTTTTTTTTTTTTTTTTAAACCGTAATTACTTCTGGAACACTGCAAAGAAGGGTGAAAACAGAGAGAAAAGAGAAGAGGAGGAGGAGGAGGAGGAAGGGGAACCAGTGGCAGATAATACGCCAGTAATGATGGAAACACCTGTAAGCCAGCGGAGATCTAGCAGCTATCAGCTCTGGCTGCATTCCATATCCATTAGCTACAAGAGGCTGCTTGGGCTCCAGGAAAGGAGGGTGTTAGCTCTGACAACTGGTGAAAAGCTGATGAAAACGTACCAAAGGGGCAGTCACGGCGCTGCCATTTGATAAAGAGGGAAAAAAAAAAAAAAAAAGAGAGGGAGGAAAGGGAGAAGGCAAAAAAAAGCCAGGAGTAAATCAGTCTAATTAATGGCTTTGCTCATTTATCGGGGGCAAATGCTAATTATTCTTTTTAATCACTTTTCTGCCGCAGTTGCTCATTCTCTCTTTTTTTTTTTTTTCCCTGCCAGCTCTGCTTAGTGAGAGAGGCCGGTAGGAAAGCAATCTGAACCTCAGGCTTATAAATAAGGAAAGCACAAGAGAAAATGAAAGAATGGATGAAATTGTTCCATGAAATCCTACCAGGCTTCTCTCCATGCAGAAACTCCCAGCACCCTTCTTGGTTTCCTACCTCTCTTTGTGACCCACAGGCTAAAAACCAAAACGCAGAGCAGCCCTTGGCAGAGAGGCTGAAGGATCCTGCAAGACAGCTTTTAAAAACATCCCTTCAAACTAACTGCTGCTCTCAAACTCTGTTTCTGTCCCTTGTTGTTCACCAACACTTGCATGAACAGCTTTTGCCCATGCCAGCCTACAGTTAGCAACTCTCTGCTGGTAAACCCAAGAGCTTCTGTGTGAGTATCAGTATTTAACTTTCCTGTCTTGTCTTACTCATAACATGCAGGGCAGGGCTGTCAAAAGCAGAGAGCAATGTCAGCTGCACATCTCCAGACATCCTGGCTTTGAGAAGGCAGCTAACGCACCACTTTCTGAAGCCTGTTCAAGCTGGTTACACAAAAAAGCCACTAATTACCACCATAAATCTTGTTCTCATTCAAGTGGCAAGCAGAAACTTGGGTTTTGGTGACCAAAGAGACCATACACACAGGGACTAAATCTGCAGACAAATCCACAGACTTAAAACAATTCAACAAAACTGCCCAGTAAATTGTCAAAAAAAAACCCCAAAATGCAAAACCAAAAACCTACACGCAGAAGCAAGAGCCAGTTTGCAAACAAATCTCAACAGAAAAAGACGACAACTCCGTTCACAGCAGTCTATTTGGAGTAAGACATGTGATGAGCATCAGCAAAGAGACAAAGATGAAACACGACTGTCAGACTAGACAGACAGTATTTGGGAGCATACGTGAGCAGAGCTGCTCTACCAACTCAGCCAGGATCTGAGATCCTGTTTTTCCTTACCTTCAATTTGCAGAAGCAAACAAGCTACTCACCCCAGTGAGCCAGGAGGATCCAGGTAAACCCCCCCCCTTAGGAGCAACACTGCCCGTGGCAGCAGATCCAGGAGGACACGGGCAAGCTGTTTGAGGAAACTCCAGCTGCAGAGCAGCTTTCTTTGGGCACAGTTTAAAGGTCTCCAATAAGAATTTAATTCAACAATCCAGTTACTGCATAGTAAATCCCCTGAGTACTAGATGTGTGTCTTGATAGCTGCTAAACCTCAGTAAACAAGTCTTTAATCATCCATTGGTAATTAATTAGCAAACAAGAACTAATTGCAACTAGATAGCTTCTTAGATTCAAGACAGTTGTTTTACGTTAATTAAATATAGAGGTCCACAAGTTACACAAATACATTCTAACCAACATATGCACAGGTTTCTAAAATGCATTTGGTTCCCAATGGCAGAGCTTTACCCATGAAAAATTGTTCAAGGGAAGCTAATTTCAGGGTGGTGCAAACACCAGCACCTGTGGTGGATGCTCACAAGCACTGATACACTCACCTAGCAAAGAGCAGAAACACCACTAGTAAGACCACAACCAGGGACAAGCAAGCTCAGGAAGTCAGAACCAAGAGCCTAACACTCAATGAAAGGTGGAAAGAAATATAAATGATAAATACATGAGGAATTTGTACTGTATTATACTTGTGGTCTGTTCCATGAAAAATTACTCCTTGAAAAATGATTTGATTCCAGTCCTAATGGCATCAAGTCAGACTTCTGCCACCAATTTCAAAAAGAACTGAAGCTTTTGCCCCATGAGTTTCATTTTCAGAGCTAACTTTATAACCTTTCAAAAAAACAAGCAAAACCCCAAACCAAGCTGAAGAACTCTTATTGTAATAAAGTCAAAGCCCTAATTTGGCACTGTCGCACTCAAGAGTTGGTGAAATCAAATGAAAATTTGTCTTTTGTTCTACCAGGTTGATCTGAGTTAAGAGGGGTTTTAGGCCCTTCCCCTCCCAGTTGTGTCACCCACTTGCCAGGCAACATTTACCAGCAGTTAAACATGATGCTCTAGCAGCAATCTACAGTAATGTTTTATAAGATCTGGTAAGATGGGGGGTACACAAGCACATCCTGAGGGGGGAGAGATCATTTTGAGTCCCAGCAGGTTACAGATAAAACACATAGCTTGGACACTGCAAAGAGGTTGCATTTCTGTAAGTACGGGACCAGATAGATCCCATCCATCTTCTGGACTATGTGGATTTGGGCCTGATTAACACCTAGCTTTCCATTTGCTTTTCTTCTTTCTCTGTGATGGAAGTTACCGATCATAGCGTCTTAGATCGTAGTTTGGGAGATGGGAACAGTAGCTATTGCCTCTGCCACTGTAGCCCAGCCCTCCACACAGTTCCCCGTACTGCGTTCACCAGGCTCAACACGCGTATCCGTGCACACCCACCCACAGCTGGATTCTCTGCCTTTCTAGAGCCTTACCTCCTCCCTCAGCTCTCGTCCCCACACTACACAACACCACTAAATCCCCCCAGCTTTCTCTTATGCCTTCCCCTAAAGCTACAATGGCAAGCTCGCCTCCCCGCCTGAAAGTTAAGGTGAACTTTGCATGTCACCAGAGAGCTGTACTGCAGTATCAGAGGAGGTTTCCCCTCTACTTTCTTCCCTCGATTAGCATTGCAGCACAACAAGGCTTCCTCTTCCTTCCCCTGCCTCCCTGCCATATCTACTCGCACAGCCGAGATGGCTGGGGCTGCAGCGCAGGAGTTCCCGGGCAGGGAGATAAGAGAAAGGAAAGATGACTCCTCATAGAAGAGGTACAAAAGACAGGGAGGAGGCTGGGTAGGTAAGTCAATGATTGTGATTTACGTACATAACTGCAAACCAGCAACCAAACGGTCTGTGATCCAAGTCACAGACACTGCAGCTCTTTGCTGCAAGGAGACTGCATCCCTTCGGCATGACCTTCCCAGACACTGTACTACACACGGTTGTGAGATAATTTCATCCAAATGTGCAAATATGCAAAACAGATCATATAATGGGCTGGGGCTGAAATGCATTAATGACTACGACATCCTAAACTCCCCCTGTGCAGCCCAACCACCAGAACTTTGCTGTCCAAACTCCTCCAAGGGGTTGGCACACAATTCCTTTTCCATGACAGAGGAGGGGGAGGCACCATATATGCTACATTGCAACCTCTCATCTGCGCACGTTTACCCACCTGACAACGGCTGGACTCTAAGGGAAGCAGAAGGAGAGCGTGAGATTTTTCATCTCAACTGGCAGGCAGCAGCAGATTTCATCTCACTCAGCTGCCTCTTACAGAAGTAACACCCCTTTCAGGCTCCCATGTCCTCCCCAAAACACATGCACTGAGTGTGTGTTTACAAACACATCATTTATATATATGAGTGTCAAACACTTGCACACAGATAGCACGTGAGGAGAGAGATTTAAAAGAATAAAATGTCTTTCTCCATATACTGTATGTTCCCCTGGTCTTTCCATTTCATTCTGCTTTATCTATCAAAAATATATTAACCCAAAAGCCTGTTTCCATCAAAGTCTCAATTCCATGAACATTTAAAGATAAGCCTTATCTTATTACTGGTGCATTAACAACAGAAATCTAAAGGGCTACTGTCAATCATCTCCTTTTCTCCATTTCTTTTTCTCTCTTCTCAAAGCAGCTTTGCCATAACTGGGCACCTCACAGGGGTTCTGGTGGACACAAACACCAAGCAGCACAAAAATGCCACCCTCACCATGGTGAAAGGTATCATGGAAAGATCTGAAGGTTTGGCCAGTGCCACGCATGCACCCACAGAAAAGAAGAGAAAGCAGCATCAAGCAGCACCCACTCAAACCGGGCAGCAGCCCATACGAATCTCTACAAATACTCACCTCTTTCCCCTACAGCGCCGAGCCTGCGGCAGACGATCTCAAGGCAATTTTCAAGAAGTTTGCACAGGGGAAATGAGCTACTTGAAAAATCCAAGGTCACAGAGGTCATCTGCACTTCTATTTCCATTGCATATATTTTTTAGTACAACTTTTCTCTTGCAATCCTTAACCATGACTTTCTCCTGGTATCTAGTCCTCTCCATGTCATGTGTGCACATTTTAAATGGTTCTTATTAGGATGTTTGCATCAACTGAGGCAGCATCCAAGTGTCTTGGCAGACATGCTTGCTTGAGTTTTTAAAATTAAAAGGTTCTAGATTATTTATGGGAAGCAGCAATCTTTTTCTACACTGATCTTCTGGGGCAGAGCAAACTCCACAATAGGTCTGAATTCCATGCCTCTGGGGCAATTAAAATATCCACCTTAATTTTGCAGCAATGTGTTTTTCCTTCCCTTGCAATATTTTTGCTTTCTAATTTGAAGTTTTAATTCTGCAATGAGTGTCACTACAAGCCTGAGCCAAAAATAACAGTGTGTTCCAAAAGCCCTTTGAAAAGCTTTTATTTTTAAAAGCCAGAACAAGACAGACGATCCAAGAGTGATAAATCTAAGGTTTCTGAAAAGAGCTGAGGATAGCGAGAGGGCAAAGAGATGGCTAGGGATGAACAGCACGCACAATGTGGCTCCTAGTAAAAACAAACTTCTTCTCATGGACAAATCTGTTAACCACACATGTAAGTCTCTGGTAGAGATCCTACCAAGCCGTCCTAGATGCTAAAATGGTTGTCATCGAGGACTGTCAGGCTCAAAGCCTGATCCTCTCATCAGCAGCTCCTGAGCTGGGCTTGCCATCTGCTGTCCCGAATGTGGAAGAAAGCACAAAGTTTGAAGGTCTTTGGCACAAAGTCTGTTCCCTGAGTAAAACGGGAGAGCACATCCCCCCTTGTCGTGAAATGGAGCTCTTTCTGAAAACATGACCCTGGGACACTCTGTCATGTCCTTCCACTAAGATAAGATGCGCACAGTGAAACCACCACATATAGTCAGTGACCTCTCAGCCTTGCACACTGGATCAGTTTTGTCTTCCCAGGCCCAGAAGAGAGAATTCACTGGTCACCACTGCCAGAGATGTTCAGGGCAGTCCAGCACTAAGCACAGGTGGAACCTGGAACCAAACCACATCTACTCTAAATGATGCCTCTAAAAGAGTTTCACTGCACCTTCTGGATACATGTTTTTCAGCAACTTATCTATTAGTCTTCTCTCAGTTCCTGAAATCATCTGGTCTTCAGGTCAGAAAAACCATACTGCAGGAGACTACCACAGAAAAGCTGGCAATGAAAAGATATCCAAGGATGGTGCTGGAGCATGCTTTTGGCCTTCAACATCAGTGCTCAATGCATTGTTCCTACGCACACACCCCTATTATTTAGGCTCATCTCATCTTCTCCAAAGGACTTCCAGTTCTTTCTTTTCCAGAGCTGCCTAGATGGATTTCCATCATAGGGAAATCAGCTTCCAAACACCCCTAAAAAGAAATGTGTTGTGTTGTGAAGGTCCTCACACTTCAGCTGTTCTCTGGCACAGTAAGAGACCAACTCCAAAGTGGAAGAGCTCCCAGGGGACAAACTGACAGCTGCTGCTTTTCTTTGAAGCTACTGGAATTTTAGCATAAAAAACCCCTGATGTCAACTATGGCTGCACACAATCTAACACCCATTCAGAGAATTGCTCAAATTGGAAGAGATATTGGGACACCATCTAGCACCAACCTCTGCTGAAAGCAAACTTAGTTCAGACCAGATTGCTCAGGGCTTTGTCCAGTTGGGTTTTGGAAATGCCAAAATAGGGATTCCAAACTTTGAAATATACAGCTTTTTTGGCCGAAACACTGTCCTTTTCTCAAGCGGATTGAGCAGGATAGAATTAAAATTTAAATTAAAATGTGTAAAATGGTTTAATGGGTCGCTGCTGGAAAGAGAAAGGCATCTAAGTATATCACTGAAGTACAGTTTGTTATATCACAAACTGGCATTCAGGTAAACCTGTCTACAGCAGGAATCAAGTGGCAGCCAGGAGTTTGAAATAGAATTTAAACCAGGTTACATCTTACGGATGGTGGGAAAATGGAGGAATGAGCTGTAGGTCTTAAAAAAAAAATTTACAGCATGGGGACACGGAATTTTAACCAGGAAAACACATCAGATGTTTATGCATGTTAGGTGTTTATTTTTCAATCAAGTACATGTGCCCATATCATGACAGGATGTTTGAACTGTGCACATCAGGTCTTTTACCCAACTGTTTATATGAATGTCATTCATTATCAGCCTCTGCGGAAGATAAACAGATTGAAGAGAGATGGGGACATATCTAAGTTTTGCATTGCTTCCGCCTCTAACTCTGCTCTTGGTGCTATAAGAAACAAAACCTCTTGACCAGAAGAATGTCAGAAAAAATAAAGAAGGGAAAAGAAGAATTGGTCACAAACCAGGAGGCAGAGAACAGTGCAAACCAAAGGCATCTCCCAAAATGCTTAGAGATGGGCACTCGAGGCCATGAGATACCCAGGGCAATTTTTCTGGAGTCTGAAAATGACAGACACAAAGTAGCTGAAACTAAGACCAAAAAGACATATGATCCACTTACCTGGCAGACAATATTCAACAGGCATGCCAGAGAGACTTGCTAAGGGGACTGCAGGACTGCCAGATCCTTGATGTTCAGATCATTGGGCTGCTTCTCCACTCAACACCTCTGAAGGCTCATAAGCCACAAAGCCAAGCAGTAGGCTTGGACCTACACATGGTGCATGAGAAGGGCTTAAAAAGCTAAAGTTAATCACAAATCAACCAAAAGTGCCTGTACAGTTTTGCTGCCCCCCATTCCTACCACCCCCTTCACCACAAACCTTCACTAAGATTCTTCACACAGATTTGAGAAACAGCTATGAAAAAGGCGAGACCTTAAGCATCCACTGCTGTCTCAGAGTAGCCAGAGAGCCCAGGGAAGACTCTGAAAACTTCAAGACTTCTGCATTAAGTGATACACACCAGTAAAGCACATCCACAAAGCCCTTCTCAGCAAGATCTTGTACTTTTTCATTCAACATGCAACTGCTTCAGATTATTCTCTAATACAGCCCAACACTATGGTCAAACTGACATAAAACAGGGTCACAAGCTCTAATCCAAAAGTATTTTTTTGTGGAGCCATCCTTGCCTTGTTTTTGCACTGGGTTATCCTTAGGTTTCACCCACTGCTATAATCAAAAGAGAACATCCAAACACATTTAGCCATCTGTGCTCATGTGCTACCTTCTCCAGATGTTTTCCCTTCTTATTTCTTCCTCTGCAGGGATGCCAGAGTTTACTGTGTACATAAGGAGAGATTTAGAGCCTGTTGTACAAGTATTAAGGTATATCCTACAAATGAGAAGTTAAACCCTTGTAATTTTTGGGAAAATGCCTTAATTCTGGGAACACCCACATGGTGCAATGAAGAACCGTGCTGGACATTACCAAGGTCACTCATGCAGCCGTATGGTAGTGACTTGGTTTGGGCCCTCAGCTGCATGCTGTGGGCATGCCCGTGCCACTAAGGTGGGCCATAAAACTTGCTTTGCCTGTTGTTAAGAGTAGGTTTAGGGCTACTGCTTCTGAAAATGCCATTTGTGGGATACCACCTTTACCTTCAAAAGGCAATTAGAATAATGGTTCAACCTAGGCACCCAACACAGGATTGAAAGCTAAAAGCAAAAGGATATTTGCAGTGTTCATTTTTACATTCAAGCTTTTAAGCACAAACTACTATCTTGATTGTTATCGAAAGGTTGCTCACACCAACTAGAGATTAAGACGAACAAAAGGCAGCTGATTAGGGGAACTATCCCTTTACACATTTTATTTCAATCAGACACCGTTATAAAAAAGTAAAAGGATAGCAGGATTATGCACAAACCCCCAACAACCCCAAAACTCCAGCGTTACTACTGAATAGCTCACATGCCCAGACTCCAAAAGAAAACAGCAAGTAACAAAACAGCAGCATTTAGTAACAAAACAGCCTTTAAGCCTGTGAGAAACTACAACCCGCTGGCTGTACCAGAGAGCTCTATTGATGAAGACAGTAGGTGGAATAAACGGACAGAGCAGCAGCAAGGATGGGGTAAAGGTATATTCTTCTGCACAGGAGAACTGATGAACCTACCATTCAAATATCTACAAACTCAGAGTGGAAAGACCACTTCCCTCGCATTCAGAGTAGCATCATGCATTTCCCTTCAGACTATCATACCATCAAAGCCCAGTGTACTTCCTGCATGGCACACTGTCCCTTGACTGAAGCGTTGTCTTTAAAAAAAGTCAAAAAGATCTAATTTTATATATTTTCACATGAGTCATCCCTAACCCCATGTGTTTGAGGTGCCATGTAATACTGTTGCACCACAGGGACAAAAGACACCCATCCATTTCTACTTTCTGCTCTGTGAGCACTCAGAGCATCAAGGACCATTTGAGCAGTCACATTTACTGCGAGACGACGCCGAGGGACAGTGCAGGTTGGAGCCTCCTTGGGGTGGGTGGGAGGGCAGTAAGCTGCTGCTTAAGGCATTAATCCATGGGCATAGTTGAAAGGGTGGACACTATAATGGATTATTGTCCTCGTTGTCTTTGAGAGTGGTAACTTACCCAGGCAATCCCTGAGGTTTTGGAATGAAGATTTTCAGATGTGCACACCCCAGTCGCTATCCAGGGCCCACACTGGCACCACGTATTATTCCCCATTCCTATTAGCACCCCAGATGAGCCCCAATCCTCATTTAACACGTTGCACTCAGTGTATTTCCCACATGACCCCTGAAAGGCAACCTTGTGTTGCTGCTCTTCCTTGGTACAACAGCTGCAGGGTAAGAGTACTGAGTCCTAGTTTCAAGCTTTTTGTTTCAGAGTCTCATCATTTCCCATCATGAGCTGGGTGGGGAGAGATAAAGGCCGTCAGTCTGTCTGCAGAACAGGCTGGCTCTGTTTGCCCCGTGCCCCAGCGAACAGGGGTTGTTGACTTTTAATGGAGCACTCAGGTTTCCACCGATGCCAGCTGCAGATAGAATGGCCCAGCGGCAAACACATTCAGGTCCCCTGGGGCCGCTCAGATTCTCCTCTTATTTGTTAGTTTACCTGTAAAATACAGTTGGGCTAATTCCTGCTTGCGTGGTTGCAAAGATACATTTCCCTTCTCTTTTGAGTTAGTTAGGGGGGAAAAAATGAGCAAGTGTAGCAAGGCTAATAGAGTAAGAAAGCATTTCCCATGGCTTTGGAAATAGCAAACCTTTTCTGCTGGGGATTGTTTGCTTAGCGCCCTGCACAGAGGTGAAATTCTGCAGCACTTTGTAATAACTAAGACCCATTCGTTACACACAAAGGTGCAGAAGGCGTCCTAATATCTGCATGTTCGGGTGGGTTTAAATCCAATAGCTCCTCATGACATCGGTTGTTGAATTTATTATATGCTTATTACAAGGCCAAGAAAGAAGTAATTATCAGCAAATGTCTTATTTGATTTTTAAATATTAACAAAAAACATTTTAATCATACCCGAAAGCATTGTGTTACTGAAATGGACCAGAATACTCACCTGCAATTCAAATCCCCACTTATTTCACATATGAAAATGATCCTAAACATGTCCTCTGACTCTTTTTAGGATTCATCCTGGGCACCAAACTGTTTTTCAATTCAGCTGCAAAATTTACCGCTTCATAGCCCCAAGACATACACACTGCGATTTACACACGAACCATGAGAGAGAAAGGCCGCAGCACTGAAACCAGATCCGGCGTGGGTGCGGATGCTTGGCACCTGAGTGTTTCACAACGGCTCTGATTTAGGGTTGTGGCTATGGCACACTTTAATGAGAAAGTCAAGGCTGTGAAGACTGAGTCTTGCAGGTCAAGACTAAAACGTACCTATAGAACCAGGAGAACTTGCATATCACCCAGTTATAGCATATTTTGCACCAAAGTAGTCCACATTGTGTAGTCCGCATCCTCTCACACACAAAAAAAACAAACCCTGACTTTTCTCTGAAAAATGGATTCTAGTAAAAAAACCAAAATGAAACACATGCCTTGTGGACAGCAGGCTCCACACAGATCCAGGTTTGCAGCTGAAGACCAATAAAAGCAGTGTCCACAACTGAAAAAGTCATATAGCTGTAAATATATAGCTGTAAATAGCTTGATTTAAAAAGAACTGTTGACTGTTTTCCACAAGATATTTGCATAAGCTGGGGAAAAATCACCTAGAGAAACTCATTATAGGCTGAGCATGACAGTGTTTGGTGAGCATCAAGAGAGTAGTTATCAGTGGTGTGCTGTTTGGGGAGATATATTAAGCATGGTTCAGAGAGGTCTGTCCTTGAGCTAATTCCATTCAATATTTTCATTAATGATCTTGATGACTGGATAGATCAGGTGGGAATGCGTATGCTGGAGAAAGGACATGATTTGATCCTGGCAAATTGGGGAAGGAGTCGGAAAAAATAGGAAGCTATTTAAGAAGGGACGAAGAAATGCTAAATACAGAATGGAAAATGAAAGCCTATATAACAGACCTATAGAGAGGCATCATGATACAGGGCTCACACATTGAACTTAAGGCAATAAACTTATACCGCAAAACCTGCAGATGGGGAAGCATAAATAGGAAGATGGCCTGAGACACACTCAGAATTAAAATCCTGCTTTATTTGGTCAGTACTCCTAAGGCCTTTGCTAGATAACTGCCTAGGTGAAACGCACTTAAGGAAAGACATTGAGCATTTGGAGAAACTCAGGAAGACAGAAACAACTCTGGATCGAGGAAACACAGCCCTGAAGGGGAGAGACTGTACTAAGAACATTTAGTACAGCAGAAAGGAGACTGAGCATGGATGTGATCAGTCTTCAAGCACATAAAAGTGTGTTGCAAAGAGGAAAGGAATAGTCTGTTCTCTGTGTCATGGTAGAAAAGCATAAAAAAATAAATAGGCTTACTTGAATCTTTTGTGTTGCAGTGTAAGATACCAGGAAGAACGAACTTGCCCCTTCTCCCTCCCAAATTTACAATCCTAATGTCCCGTGACAAGTAGTGACAAAATCTCTAAAAACAAGTTAGCTGGACACCTGAATAGTAACACGTATATAGCTGATCCTTCTTTTGGGTAGGGAGAGGGACAAGATGACCTTAGGATTCCCTTCAAGAAGTGATAGCCCCTGTCATTCTATATACATCTAACAGATGACAGACCCTTACTTTAAAGGCACAAAGAAATGGTTACCAAGGACAGATTCAGAAGAGATCTTGCTAATGGATAGGACAAAAGAGGGTTTGCTTTCTTAATAGCAATCTTGAATTGGACACAGTCACTCCAAGACTCACTGAAGTTTGAAAACAAAAACTGCTTCTCTTTTGAACATTACTGCTATGTTCACATGACAAAGCAAGCCACAGGATTCCAAGGAAAAAATAGAGATATCAGAAACAGACTGAAAGCTCAAAAATTACTACTTTCTATCTGATCTGGTGCAATCAGAATGAGACACTACTGTATTGTCCTTCAAATCACACATGTAACACAAATGCCACAAGCTGGAACAGATCCAGCACTGTTGTGCTGTAACTTGTGCCGTTGCTGACTGTCCATCCCTCCAAGAAAGGCTGCACACCTGTGGATAAGTGAAGAGATTCTCCTACCTCATATAGCGCACAGTCACTTACCTGGATTCGATATTTTGAGCTCAGAGTGACAGAAACTCTGGTACCGCAAGCACAAACAGCTACATTAGCCACAAAGAGAAAGACACCTAATTTGCAAGCCAGGAGCCACAGGCAGTTTACACCAGAGTGTCCCAGCCCTAAATGTTTAATTAAATCAGCCTTTTTTCAATCATGGCGTATTTGCTACATTACTGTTTGTTTTCAACTTGTTGCAAAGCCTCTCCTGATGTTCCTTTTTTAAGACACTGAAATGCCAGACTGGGATGTAACTGCAATGGGCAGAAGCGAGGAGTAGCCAAGTGCAGAATGGTAGCACTGGGTTTGCTCAACCACCTCTCAAGGGCTGCCTGGCTCAGGACACATGATACCTGCAGAAGTCCTTCCAGCAAAAACTCATTCCACAGTGCTTTCTAACAGTGCTAGCTTAAACTTCAGATGAATGATGAAAACCTCAGTTTTTACTAATTTAAAACAGTAGCTGCTTTCACAACCAGGTGAAGAACATAACTCGTGTTGATGCCCAAGCCAATTTTGTGACCAACTTTGGACTAGAACTGCTCAGCAAAAAAGGGAGATGCTCAATAACATTCAGTAAGTGGACAATCAGCAGAAAACAACTGTTAAAATGCTTCATTGCATTGACAGTATTATTAAATGATTCACACACACTAACAGAAATTCATGTCTTAACTGCAGTCAATAACCAGCATTATCACTTTCTTTAAAACAGAAGTTAAAAAAAACTAACCTCCTGAGAATTACAGACCATTGTGAGCTTACTTCAAACCTGGGTAAAACCACAAGGCAACAGTCAAAGCCAGGATGGCTAATCATCCTGATAAACATGATTCATTAAGCACCAAGAAAGCAAAGGAAAATTTGGCATCTCCACTCTACTGGAAGTATCCACACATATTCATAAACCATTGGCTTACCAAAGGCCTTCTGAAAAACAAACAAACAAACCACAACAAAAAACCAAAAAAAACAACCAAAAAGAAAACCACCAACCCAAAAACCCCTACAGCACACAAAGAAAATGACAGAAGAAAAATAAGAGTCCGGCTTTAACCAAACAAAATATTAAGAGAATGCTAAAAAACTTGACAGTAATCTCAGTGTTTCTTAAATTCAATGACCTTCCAAGAAAGGAGAAGAACTGCAAACGGGTGAGATTTGCAAGTAGCCCAAAATTCACATAGCTGGCAGGAAGATGAGGAGGAAGAACTTAAGTACCACCAAAGGCGGGCTGAAATTGAATATTGACAAGTGAAAGGTAACCACAAAGAATGTATAAATTGAACTACACTGATACATGAGCAGAAGTATCCAAGATAAAAGATTTGGGCATCACTGAACAGTTCAATAGAACATGGACTCTACACAGCAGGACTCTGTAGAATAGATGCTTAAGAAAAGGGACAGATATTACCAAAATTATTAAAGTGCCACTAATCAATCTTCATTTTGAAGAGCACATTGATTTAATAAAACCATTAGAAGCATAGATACTTTTCTATACCAACAGAGATTGCAAAGATTTGCACTTTCGAAGACAGATGACATCTGATAAAGGTAAACAAACTAACAGCAAGAAGGAAGGGAAATCATGACTTCTGTTCCAGCAGAACAAGAAATCAACTGAAAATAGCAAATTAAAATTGCAGTTTCATAATTAGCTTGTGGGTTAGAGAGCCACAAGATATCTTGGAAAATGCGTTTCAGCATTTTTTTAAATGACTGGGTATTTGTGTAACAGAAAAACCCACACTTACACTAGTCAGAACAAAAATACACATCTTCAGGCTCAAAGGCCACAAGATATCCACCAAGTGTGAGGAGTCTGGGGAAATAAATCCCTTACAAGTAGGTTATTCCATAATTATCCATGGCAGAAGTTTTTGTACTTTCCAAGAGCATGATGCTGGAAACATTAAATGCTAACATTCTAGAATCTATCCCTATCTTCCCACGAATCTGTTTTAAAGCAGGAGAGCAGAAAAATGAGCAACTCAAAACACATCAGCATGGGTCCCTCTCACCCAACATGCTATGTGTGGTGTGTTATAGACAGCTGACATCAGCAGATCGAAGATGCTGGAAACTCTTCAGGCAGCTCTTCCATATTACTATGCAGGACTGAAAACAGGAGCTGCAGAAGTGCCAACATAGTAACTGACCTCTAAAGACAGGGACAGAGAGTCCTCCCTGCACTGGCAACATCACAAGTGGAGTAAGCAGACCAAGGGGCAAGGCTGAACCGACGCCATGTTGAAATAGTCCAACTATTCACCTATTTGTCATTCAGTTTTGAGATTTTGTCTTTTTACCTTATGTATGAGCAGTGCATCTGTAGATCTCCTCTAAACTCAGGTTCCTCAGAACTGACAAGGTATGATCAGGAAGACGAATGCCACCTTGAAGAACATTTTCTGATGATCTGACTCAAGCAGCAAAACATACCTGCAGGCAGAAGGGTGCGAGCTAATCCCTGTTGTGCTACAGCCCTACAGAGACAGCTGATCCTTCTGCAATTCCAAACTGCCAGTCAAAGCTTTAACATCTTAATACACAGCATGCTCTAATTAAAATTTCTAATTAAGGGGGGGGGGGGAGACAACAAACCACTAACCAGCAAAACTAATGTTGCAAATTAGCAAGCCTTATGTACAAATTGAAGGTAGTCTTTGTGGCTCTTCTGTGGATCATATTAATGTTAGTATTTTAAGCAAATAATTCTGGACATAGTTACCACGAGCTTACTTATGCCCATTTGAGTAGTGGGACAAAAGTAACGTTTCCTAGACGAGTCTCCTTTGTTAGAGTACATGGCACGCAACAGACAAGCCATCTTATCATCTGCCTTTGAAAGACAGACCAAATCAAAAAGGACCAAGGAACAAGTAGACAAATCCTGTCTGCATTGCCTCAGTGAAAGATGAAGTTCTCATGCTTTCTCTTACTTTTGTCCCAGACAAGAAAGAAAACGTTCTGAGGAGTCTGGACTAACTACCCCCAAGTCTCAGTAGACTCAGGAGTGGCCTTCACAGGGTAGGCAAGTGAAATGTGGGAGTCAAGCAGCAGAAGCTACAGTCTGAATATTTGGCTCCACCACTGCAACATCCCACATGTGACAGTGGACAACTCACACTCATTCTTCCAATTCTGTACCCATCAATTAAGCATGGATTTACTGCAAACATATCAGAGTGAATTGTACACAATGGTTTTAAAATACATCTATACCAAGGGCAAAAATTGTCAAATACTGTCAGCACTGGAAGTGATAAATCAAAATGCTTCGCAGAGGGCTCTTCTCAATACTGATCTTGCAACAACTTCAACTTTATAAGCAATTGTTATGTTAAAAACCTGCGATGCTTAAGCCTTTATATATCTATTATAACAACAGAATTACTAAATAAATGTGTGCTCAGATACTGTTATTACAGATGTTCTAGGCCTCTACAAATACATTTCAGCCTAAACCCATGCCTCTGGTCCAGTTGTGTGTTCCTGACAGCTCTATTTTCATTCCAAACTGGCAAACTTTTGCTTTTCTACTGTTCTAAACCCAGATGTCTCCCTCAAACCGCCCAGTCATGCCACGCTTTGCCAGACAGCAAATGAGATTTACAGCTCAACTTAGAAATGGACAGAGGCTAAATTGTCCACTTAAGTCAGCAGGGCTGTAAGCACAGATCAATCTTCAGAGTTAAAAACAAAACAAAGAGCTCCCACACTGAGGTTACTGTGATTTGGATTTCTCTTCAAACACAATGCTTCTCTTGCAAGAGCTCCCAAGCTACATTTCTAAAAAGGCAAAATGACATAACATCATCCCTTCTAAATTCATTAACGATTGAAACCTACCTTAGTTCCTACACGACCGAATTGGGGCCATATACAGCCTAATAAAAGCAATTTTGTGGTCCAAGGAAGATGGAGTCTAGTTGACATGAATAAGGCCCTTGGAAATCTAAGACTGCATGACTTCTAATCAAAGAAAAGGATAAGAAACTGATCTAAACAGAACCTTCTAGAGCTAATGAACAGCCTAAAGTTCTTAGAGGATCATAAGTAACATGAGGATCATGCCAACGTAACGGTGCTAGCAGGCACCTCAGTCACTACCTGAGTTGTTTAGTTTAGCAGCTCTTGATCCAGACCTCAAATTACCTTTTGGTTAAGAAACAAACGAGAACAGGCAGGACTGGCAAGGACTTGATAGCCAAAAAGACGGTCATGTTTTTAAGAATGAGCCTTGGAGTGCAGAATAGGGCTCAGATTTACCAAAGATTTACCATCTTGCAGGGTTTTTCTGATTCTTGTTTGATGAGTTCCTTTCACAGCTCATCCTGAGCATGAGCTCCAAAAAGAAAAGAATGAGATGGGATTCCCTCTCCTGTCATTTTTTAGGAAAAGAATGACACACACACAAGAAACCTGTGGTGCTCTGAGAGGTCCCTTAGAGCATTCATCTTTGACAAGCAACAGTCACCTTGAGAAGGATGAAAAAGATTTCAGTCTTGCAGACTGATTATACCATCCTGCAGAAGCACTCATACCAGACATGCAAATAAAAATAAAGAACTTTAATACTTAGGAGAAAGGGAAAAGCCATTCTACCCTACAGTCCACTAACAATTGGAACTAAACCCAGTGCTGCATGCACAGCAGCAGATGCAGGAAAGACTCCACATTCTGGCATGGGCAACAGGAAATAAGCAGACCCACCATACTCTTTCTCTTCTTATGTAGTGTGTACAGTGGAGCTACAACCCTATCAAATTATGCTTTTAACCTATTTTTGCACAGAACAGTAGGAGAATTTGTGGGGAATCCCAGAAGACTACTCCCCTTTCTCCAATATCTTGCTTAAACAAAACCTCCCCAAACCCTTGAACTCCTTCCGGATGCCCATCGTCTAGCAAGACTGGCCTCACCACAGGCTGTAATCACACAGTTGTTCTCACTCTCCCAAGCTCCCTGTGCTAGGCTTTATCTTAAAATTATTCTATTTACATACTCCGTAAGTTCATTTGGAACTCATGTGTTTGTAAATAAAGAGCTTTTCAGCTCACTGTGGATATTAAAATAAAAGGAAAACACAAAGAGTTTTTAAAACAGCTAATAACTAGCACTCCTCTGCTGCCTTTCATCCTTCATTTCACAAGATCCCAGAGCACTTTACAGATGTAAATACAGAGCTGCTCTCCCAGCAGTGAGACACAGAAGGTCCTGGGGTGGAACTTGGCTGCTCTAGGACATGACTGCATCATTACCATTCCTCATCCTGCTCTCGCTTTTGCTCTGCCACCCTGTGGCTGTTCAACTGCACAACTCCAACAAGCAAGTGAAGTGCCTATTGCCTAGGAAGAACCATCTCGTACACACCAAGAACTCTGCTGGTGCAGGTGGCTCGTTTTCCCCATGCTCGGGTACTTGCCATGAATTAACACAATTGGTAGGATTTGAGGAAAAGAGCTATTTTCAGCTGAGCCAGAAACACACCAAGAAGGGACACTGGTACCTCGGGGTTTGGTCAACAGATTGGAGTTAAAGGCTCTGTCCCAGTCATTAAATGCACCACAGTTTTTAATAGACACTGTTCTTTGAGAGATGGGTTGCAAACTTGATTCAAAATATTCATTATCAATGCCAGTGCATACCACATTTTTAGGTGGGGAGATTTAATTTTGATTCCAAGTAAAGGATGCCACCTACTGAATCCTTGCTACCATGATTGCATGCTTTGACCCTCACGGCTCAAGACCTCTGGCAGGATCACAAGCCAGACTGCAGTCCCAAAATAAATTCCAAGGAAAAGCAGAAAACAGGCTTGGAAAAAGAAAGCTTTTCTCACTGCTACTCTCCCCACAACCCAAAGATGTATTATTCACTGAACATCTGCACAGCCATAATAATTTCTAGTTTTGCAACACTGACAACCTTAGCAGTATTAAAAAACCTCCTTACATCTTTATTCCATTTTGGATTCATTATAATACAGGCCGACAATATATGCCAGTACAGTACATTCTGCAACATTTAACCCCCGTTCCCGGTTGCTGTTCTTAACTTCACGGCTTAATGACACAGAGTCAGTAGATCACAACATGACCCCGTTAATATATTTTTAATGCCATTTTTACAAATTACAGCATAATGCACTGATTATGAGGATGAAAGGAAAGTCTCCACGTCTGTCTGGAAACCAAATAAAAGAATGTTTGAACATCTGTTCATCCTACAAATGTCTTTAAAAGCTTTGATTTTCCCATAATCATTTTGTTCCACCATTTCACCCTTTTTCGAATGTATATCCAACAGCCTCAGGACACCAACCAGAGATCTGCAGTAATAGCACATTATAATCAAAGTTCTTGGGCACACTTAAGTTCTTCTTTTGGAATTAAAAATAGGGAAAAACCACAAAATCAAACCCCAGTCTTTAACAGATACCTCCCCAGATATCTGTCCTACACAAACTTCTGCCAGGGGAGCAAAATGAAAGGACGGGGCCTTGTGACAGGGGCTTTACGTGGAGGATTACAAAGCCCAAGGACAGGACACGGTGTTGGGAGAAGGGACTCACAGCAGGCACTACATGTGTACCTCCACACAACTCCTACAGCAGTAGCTGTCTATGAGGCCTCTTCAGAGAGGATCTCCTCCAGAGGCAAGAGCAGAGCCAGAACAAGGAGTAGCAATGAGCAAAGATGGGAAATAGGACCACTGAGGAGGAGGTTAGGTCTTGGGCTGAGAGGATGGAAGAAAAATGCTGAATTAGTACACTAATCTGGAAATGAGACAGAAGGTGAGGGGAAAGATTTTACAAAGTATATTACAGGAGACTGGATGAGAAAAGGATGGAGGTCCAACTCTGGAAGCTGTTGCTGCTCCCTCATTTGGAGTACCCCAATTAAATAAACCATGGGACCTTCAGCAATTTCAGCCAAGCAGAGGACTACAAAATTAAATATTCATGACTGACGAGGTTTCAAATGGATCAAGTTCCTTAACGACTGACTCACCCATCCTACTATGGTAGAATCCACAGTGTAGAGGGGAAAACATTAACCAGGCAGTGCTTTGTAAAAAGTACGTACCACCATTTACCCCAACAGCCTCCTCTCCAGAACTATTCAAAGTGCCTCAGGAACGAGAAAGACAAAAACCTGTAAGAGCAAGGCTAACAATTCTGGAGCAGTTAACAATATCCTACAGCAGGACACTTCTCCTGATGACCACCCTTTTCTTTCCAAAACTCCAAGTAGCGTTGGCAGAATTTAGTGACCCATTTAAAATTTGGTAAGGACATTAGAACTATACAGATAAAATATAAGTTCCTTAATTATTAACTTTTTTTTTCTTTTTTAAATGAGAAGAGCTTTTATACCAATAATTCTCAGACTATCATGGGATGGTAATAATGGCATTCTTCTATGTCATCTGTTTCTCTAGATTCCATCACTGCAGTATCTTAAGCAGAGGTAACAGTGCAGGGTAAACAGGATTTGATAAAGGCTTAAAAGAAAGATAACATAATAAATATTCTTTCCAAAGATTGCCTTTGGGGGTGTCTGGAAAGAGGAGAGAAATGGGGAAGGAGAGGTGACAGGGGTGTGAAATGCATTTTTTTCATTATAGAAGGATACATTTTCCAGCAAGGCTGGCAGCACAAGTCACATTAAGCCATAGCTGAAGTTGCCTGCCTAATTCCTCTGGGATCACACTCAAAGCATACCCCATAATCTTAAGGGATGTGCTAAAGCTTTGCTGGGACTCACTCAGCAAAACTGTTTGGGATTATTCCACAAAGAACTAATTCTGTTCTGATTTAAAGGGGCACCACCAACCTAGCTTAGACACCAGACCTGGCTCTGTCTCACGCCTATCCAGCTGTAAATATCCTCTCAATAGCTGATATTTTTGCCATTTGTATCCACTTTGGTTACCTGGAAATTGAAAGAAAAAGAAAGACTGAGAAAACCAGGATCACATTAGCATGATGGACTCACACCCATTAATGGGTATTTGATTAATAACACTTTGAGCACTATTAATAGCATAATAATATGATTAGTGAGTGTTGCAATGTATTACAGTTACTTCCACATGCAACTAAGGCACTTACATTTACACATGCGGTCATCTGTTGTGGCTGGCTTCAGTGAACGGGTCACAGGCTGCTATTTAACATCAACAAGCAGAGGTACTCTTTTTGTTCAAAAGGCAGGAACTAACATTTTCCATGCTGCCAAGCCTGAGTCCAATTTCTGTTCCAGACTGCAGCTTTCATACCTGTGGAATTATTGCTAGTCTTCATGTTAAGGTGTCCTATGCCTTGTAAATAAAAAGGGGATATTACCAGTACACTCCTTTTTATCAGCCTCGGACATGAAATTGAGAGGAAGAACTAAAGCAGCCATGAAATCCCTATTAAACAACTAATAGCTTCTAAAGCATCTTGGAGATACTCATTTTACAAGGCTTATGCTGCAATCTTCTATCGTTATTTTAATGAAATAAAGTCCTTGACTATTTCCAGAGGCAACTTTTTCTTTCACACACAAAAGACATTTTGGTTACAAAAAAAGAAAACAATTCTGGAGTAGGATTCACCGCAGAACCGGCAGGAAATTCAGAAAAGCTATACAAAATGTCACTGAAGATAGGTTCTGAACCTTTGGAACAGCAAACAGAATAATTAAGACTCTCAGTTACACGCATCATTATGTTTAATACAAAAAACATTTCTAGATATAAATCATATTTATAAAAAGATCCATACCATCTCTCAGATAGCATCTTACATAGCTGCAGCTGAAGGAATGTGAAACATCCATTTTAGGTTTCACCTATTATATCACATGCTTTCTGTCCCCCACTTTGCTTGGGGTAGTCAAGCTACAGTAATCAGCTTCACTATGTGAGTCGCATTAAATTCACATGTTGACTAGATTTAGATTAATAATGGTGGCAAACTTTTCAATCAACAGAAAATACTAAACAATTCTCCAGAAAAACACTGCAATGAGAACACACACCCGGAACGTGCCCTTCCAGCAGGTGACATTCTCCGAAAGGCTGCAGAGATTCACATTGTGAAGATAGCAGAATAAGCAGATTCTAATAGAAGCAGCCAGGTGGTAAAGATTTTGGAAGGAAGGGTGCATATAGTCAGCAGGAACTGTGAGGAAGGAACGGGTCTAATGCATTCAGACAAGAAACAGGTTCCACCTAAATTCATTTCAGAGTCTGGTCTTTTCAGGTGTGATCAGAGGCCTCTCTTGCTTTCTCAGGATTGAATCATTTTCTTCTGCATGTCAAAGACATATCTTTTAAAGAGAAGAGAGATGGTAACAGGTTGGGCAGAACCATTCTTGCTGCTTTCATCTTCTTTGGTTGTATCCCCCTTCCCTGCCTTAGATTTCTTCTTGGAGGCAACGTTAAGAAGCATCTTGGTATCTGGCTTCAGCCCATCTGTAAAAATAAAAAATAAAAAAAAAAAGAAAGAAGAACATGCATGACAAACCACATTTCAGCATAGCTGGAAAAAATGAACAGGCAAGTTTACTTCTGAAACCCACCAAAGAAAAGAAGAAAGTAAATCACATGCATTAGGAAAGTCACATTTCTGCATCACACTTCTGGAATACAGTAACTTTGTTGTTTTGTAAGAGAAGCCTTCAAACATAGTTCACAAAAGTGATATCCCAAATCCAATGCAGTATCCTGGCTGTATTCTTCTACAGCTTTTAAAGCATTAAATACAGATAAAAATTTCAGCAAGCCAGACCAACTTGCGTGGTCCAGGCCTTTTATTCAGCAGACCTTTTCTATTATTTACACACATCTTCTAAAGTTTCTTCTCATCAGTAAGAATGAATATTTATAAAAATATGCCACAAATGAAAAATAGCAACCAGTAAAATACTAAAATTAGAGTCAGAAGGTTCTTGAATGTCTTTAGTCTATTTCCCAGACCTGCCAGAAGCACACTGCTTAGTGTATCATTAACAACTGATACAGTTTTGTGTTTGGTTGGGGGTTTTTTTGTTGTTGTTTTGGGGTTTTGTTTGTTTGTTTTGGCTAAACCACAATATTTGTTAAGGGTTATACCTGTCACTTCCTATGCAGACTAGAATTAACCTGAGTAGGATTCTGGGGATCTAACTTAAGTCTTTCTCCAGACATTTGTGCCAAACAAAAACATTTGTCCTTTTCTTCCTAAATGAGTAGGGTTTATTACACTTTTATATTTTCTTTTAACTTGACACATTGGTGACATTTTTAGATAAGAAATGCAAGATAGCAAAGCCCAAAGAAACGTTGTAAAACAAGAGAGATGCAGCTCCTAAAAGAGCGCTCCTGAAGAATTGCTTTCTTAAAGCAGAAGACAGCAAACTCCTTGGGAGCTCATTCAGCGCCACCCGACCACGCTGCAATGTGGTTCTCAGGCATTTAGCCAAATTCAGTTCAGGTATTTTTAACCTGTGGTGTCACATAACCTTATCTCAAACACTTAATCAGCTTCTCTCCCCTCATATTGAAATTCAGATGCGGATTCTCATATCACAGCCTGACAAAAAGATCGAGATGCTTATGATTTACTGGAGACAGGAGGTCTACAGCCACAGGTGATTTGCTCCAGCACAGACACATCCCGAGGCACTTACAACTGATTGCGGGGGGACGCGGCACCAGAGCCCACCTTCTCATCTTGCTGTGTCAGGGAGCAAATTGTTCCAGGCAGCATCCCCACCGCCGGGCAGAGGGAAGGGAGGGAACGAAGAAGTGTTGAAGCAAACCCAGGAAAGTGCCAATTTGCCGTTGCCAGTTTGCTAGAGGTTGTAAACCAGCCTTAACGCCCCACCGCGCGGCCACGAGTAAGCTTTTGGAGATAGAGGGGTTTTGCTTTTTTCAAAAAGTGCGAGAGAACAAGAGAAGAGAAAAACACTACATTAAATATATAACTACACAAACTACAATTTACACTAAGGTTGCAGAAGTCCAGCAGCAAGCAGAATCAACTTTGCCTTGTTCTGCAAGGTCTTGTATTTCACAGTCAAGGCAGCAGCTGTTTTTCTCTTTTCAGATGGCAGAGTACAAAAAAAAGTAGTAATGATTATTTCATTGTGAAAATGATTGAGACTTTTTCCTTGATGGGTGAGAAGTCTGATAATAACTATCTTTGCACATGTAAGGTTCAATTAATCAAACTAGATACTATGGTGTGGCCTGACCATACAGTTATTATATGGTTTTATTACAGCATACAGTCATGTTTGATGCAGCGGTTTCAATTTTTTAATTGGATGCTTTCATATAAATCCCATTACTATCATTAGCCTTACAATCACTCCATCCTCATTACAAAAAATAATTTACCATTACATGAAAAGCAAGTTATTTCCTGTTTGGAAAGCTCCGAGAACATCCTGGGTGCTGCTAAGGAGGGGGGGAAGCAACTGTCAAAAAAGAGGAAAACAAAATAAAAACAGCAAAAAGAGTGATCTCATGCAGTCAGTCCTGCTCTCTACCTTTGCAGGATTTATTTCACATTGTATGTTTTCTACTGGTCTGACCAACCTCATTGTAAATGTCCCTGAACAGGGTTTCCTCCACTCTCCTGGGAAGACATTTATTTCTTGGACAAAGAAACACTTCATTTTGCTTTCTAGTTGGTTTCCCTTTCTAGGTCTTATCACTGTTACTAATGTTGCTGTTACTGGCACATTTCTGTTTAAGAAAGATGTTTAACTAAGTCTTCTCAGAAAGACACACTTCAAATTAATTAAAGCAAACAAATCCTAAAACACTTCTATTTACATTAGTAGGCTTTGCGAGACACTAATTTCCAAAAAACGCTAACTGGCGGAAAGGAGAGAGGAAGGGAGGAGATGTGGCATTAAAACTGCAGCCAAAATTCTCCCGTGTGGGTATCTGGAGCGAGGTACCTCACTGGTAGCGCAGAGCCTTGTCCGCATCCGCCGGGCCCCCGGGCAGGGCAGCCTCTCGCCCCGGAGCACCGCGCGGCTGCAGCAGCAAGCGGGGGGACCGCCAGCCCGGACGATGAAACACCAACGGCTTTGGATAAACCGAGCTTCCAAACCTGCCGGTGACATCGGGCAGCACTTGGACTGCCCAGCAGATCTGGAACCTGGTACGTCTTGGGTGTTTAAACAAAGAATCTCATGTTTGAGAAGTTTCATTTTCAGGAAAAAAAGGATATGCTCCACATGGAACTGTACTGGGGGAAATGCATTTAAAACTGAGTAATCTCACCTCCTCCGCCCTATCACTAACTTCCACACACGGAGGAGCAAAGACAGACCTCACCTGCAGCCCTTAACACCTGCCTGGATTCGAATACAGTATTGCGGGTAAGAAGTTCACAGAAGCAGCGTAAGAACGCAGCAGTTCCTAGCAGTGAAACGACGGGCTGACAGCCAAAGGCAGCTCAGGTATTATTAAATTCACAAGGTATCTGAATTACCTAATCAGATCCCATGGCCCTCGTTCTGCAAACAGATTAGGTGGCTGGCATCGTACCCCAACAAATGGCATTTTCTGTTTTTCTGCTCTGGTGCCAGGAGGTCTAAGGGCTGAAGAGCTCCGCGATAGGGAGCGGCACAAAGGAGCGGGCAGGGAGAGACAGGCGGGGGGCACAATCGGGTTTCATCTACCTCCGCGGATTTCTCGCGTTACACACAATGCATACTTTACATTTTACAAAACCAAGGAAATGAAGGGAAATATATCTGCCACCGAAGAAGACATCAGACCTTTAATAGCCGAAATGACGGATATTTTTAGATGGAGGTCTAGTTTAACTTACTTACATTAAGGGTCTAATCTGTCCTGAACAATAGCTATGTTAGCTTGAATACATAGTGAGAAATCTGTTCCATTAATTAAGTGCTGCCTGTACTACTCGGATTTGTAGCAAATGTTAATAGATTTTTTTCTTCCTCTGTTGGACAATTACTTTATTTTGCCAAGTTGCTAATGGATTAAATTGAAAAGGTCCGTGTGTTTAAAAAAAAAAAAAGCACTTTAGCTTCAAAGTTCTAAGAAATGCCTTGCATATAACAGTGGGAAATACCAATATTATTAATGGGCAGTCCTCAGAGGCACATAAGATATCTGAAAGCTTAGCAAATTCATTCCCAGCCATCATAACCATGTCTGCAAAAAGAAGTGCCCAGACAGGTCTTATGTAAAATGTACTTGCAGCATCAACTAACCCAGGTTAGATATGAAAAAAGTTATAAAACAGTTGAATTCACTTCATTCTTTTAGTTTCAACTCCTCTTAATAATTAACAAATAAGAATACAAACTCTTAGTGTTATTTCCTTTGTCTCAGCATGGTCTCAAGGATTTAATCAAAAATGGAGACATTTATAAATGCAAAAAAAATGAATTTTCAAATTCAAATGAAAAGCAATACCTTATCAGGAAAAATATCTTCCAAGTCTAAGAACAGTTTCACATGTATGAAATAAAGGATAAATGCAATATTTTACAGTTTTCACAAATAAAAGCTAGCTTCTTAGTGATTTGCAGTATCTTATATAGTTAACTGCATCGCAGCCTGGAGTTTTACAATTACTCACGCAAGAAGTTTGCATAGAAATATGCAGATTTCAGTAACTTCTTATGGAAATTTCACATTGTAGAATTCTGGACCCCTTCTTGTGTAGAAATATAGAAAAATCAATTTTGTTCTTCACCCCCCCCATAAAAATCCTCATATCTACACAATTTTAAGGCTTCTCCAATGCTTCCTTTTCTCCTTCCGTTAATCCCTGGGGACAGGGACTCAGCCTGGCAAACCCTGGGGAGCGCCGGCCAGCAGACAAGTCACAACAAACCCAGAAAGCATATCGCTGTCCGTAACCAGCATGGGTTACTTTTGCCTGGTTTTTACTACCACAACTTCAGCTGGAAAGAAGATGAAAACTGATACAGTATCTGCTCTTCTAATTCCTTTTGCTATTCCCATGGCAGGATGAAGGAGCACTGCTGTGCTTTTTCCTCCCATATACACTATTTCAAATGTTACCTGTAAGCTTAGATCCTACTTTACCTTTTACATAACTTCTCCACTTCACATCCTCCTTCACTTAATATTGTCATTCCTTATCAACATCCTCTCTCATCTTTGTTGCCTTTTTTTTTTTTTGCTTATTAGTCTTCTGCTCTCTCTCCCAAAGTCCAGCTCCTCCTTCCGTGACTCCCAATTCCACTTGCTATTCTGCCCTTCAGGAGTTTCACCTCTCCTCCCTTTTCCAACTTTATTTGTCACATTTCCTATCTCCACATTTCTATTATTTCCACTGATCTCTTCAATATTTAGGCCTAGTCCTGCCTCCTTCAACACTAATGAAACATTCTGTTTGAGTGGAAGATTTTAAAGACTGAATGCTAGACACACTGTAGATGAGAAGCAAGATAATACAATCCCTCCTTGTAGCCCAGCCAGAGACAGGAGTAATTTTTAAGCAACTCATAAACACATTATTGAAAACAGGTGTAATAATATAGGTGCAGCAGGGCAGGCTCTCCAGAACAGCCGAGGAGAATAATTTATTTTACTGAACTTCAACAACTCCCTTTGCATACGCACACTTGTAAAAGCAGCCCCCTGCTAACTGTCCTACCTAGCACTGAGGAACACGAAGGTATTAGCGTGGATGATTACAGACTTTTCTTATGACACTGAAAATCGTAATGGGGGAAAAAAAGAAATTGTATTAAAAGATTTCAAGTCTGCTCATTCATCAGAACACGACCTTCAGGTCAAAGCTATAGTTCATCCTACCAACAGAAAAACCCAGCAAACATCTGACAGCAGCTGCCTGCAATGGTACTTGCCCTGGTTTGCTGGGAAAGCGCTGGCTCAGGATTCTTGCCCCGGTACTAGGAAAAAGCACATTGAAGCTACACCAGTAGCTACCACCAGAAGAGAAAATACTCCTTTTTGCACTCGATATTAAGAAATTCCTAGACTATTCTTGACCTGCTGATATTATCTCCAAACCTCCATTCAGGAGTTTGTGAGCAGTTTCAGTGGGAAATCAAACTTTGTCTTTGCCTTCTGTAAACAAAATATCCGATTCACTTCCTTCAAACACTGCAGGTAGAAGACGCCACTAGCTGTAATTTCTTGTTTCCTGCCAACACCCAAAAGTTAAAAATTGACTATCAATAATAACTAATAAAATAGCACATTTGATGCTAGAAATAATTTTTATCTGAGGCAAACGTAACCTTTTAATATGACAGGCAGACATTTTTCTTTTCTTCTTGAGGAAAGGTAAAGAGAGCAAAACTTGAAAGCAGCAAAGGGTTGGGGATAATCCTCACTCACAAAGGATTATTTGTAACAGCTGGTTTTCACAATTTCAGGATTTCCTTAAATTGAACCCTCGTTACACAGTTAAGGAGCATGTGCCTGCATCACTTCTCCTGCTAACATAGAGTACAAAAGCTAGTTGACCTGAAAATCAGAAATGATGAGAGCCCCGGATGGAGACATCCCTGCCACAGCCCGATGGAGAGGGACATGCTGAGAGCGGACACAGACCATCTCTCCCCCCCTGCTCACTGCAGTGACGGACCAGGGAAAGGAAATAGAAACTTTTCACTAGTACTGCAGGACTTGAGACTCCAGTTCTTCAGCTCAATCACAAACCAATTTGATTTTTTTTTGTTGCAACATCTATGTATATTCATCCAAGACTTAAATATATACATATTTACCTACATTCAAAGAAGGGTATAAGGTTCAAATACAGCACTTATCTGTTTCAGATTCTGATCGACTTTAAAACAAGAAAAATAAATCTATCAATGGTTTCCAGCAAACTTAAGAGAAATGCCAGTGGTACAAGTGTTGACTCTCAGTGTCCCACAATATACTAATAAGCACACGCTTGTTTTCCACCTAGCCACAAAATATGTCAGCAGTTCTTAAAAAAAAATAAAAAATCATTAATCTGTGTCCTAAAAACATGAACAGTTCATGCAATTATCCCTAATGGAACATTCTGGAGTTTTGATTCAAACAAAAAGCAGAAACATCCCCAAATCAGAGGATCAATTTGCCCAGCCCCTCCTGCTACAGTTAGCTCTACAGTCAGACAGAAAGGACAAGAATAACAGAAAATGTAACATCCTGCTGCTCGAGCTATTTACATTAAGCTCCTAGGTAGCAACTCTTCTTCTCTTCTCCTAAAAATATCCAAAATCCTACCTTTTGATTTTTTTCAAGCTAAGCAAGTCATTTTTGTTCTTCAATGTCCCAGCAAAAAAACCTTGAGCTGATCAGGAAAAGGAACATCTTTGTAAGCCTTCCAAGACCAAAAGCACCACGTTTCTCTGCCCATAAACACTTCTCTGCCCATGGTTTCTCTGCCAAGGGAGCAATATCAGGACCATCAGACATGTCACACCACATCTAGTAGACCAGCTGACTGGTCACCTAGAGACTGCTGGCCCTATCTAACCTGGCATCCCATCTGCCTGTCATTAATGTACGGTACTTCAGAAAGAGTGGGGATGAAAACTGTGTCCTGAGCTAACTAAACCCTGGGATCAAGTTGGAATTCTCTACCTGACATCAGGGTCAGTATGTCAACACCTACCAACCTTTCTAGCCAAAAGATTTAAGCACAGTGCTCCTTACCAGAGCCAATCTACTCTGCTCCTAGGTGTTCATCACCATGATAACAAGCATAATATGATTACCCGGACAATTTCAATGTAATAGTTGACCAGAGATTCACTCAAGAAACAAGGGATACTCCTTTCCTCGCTCCCCTCAGGAGCTCAGGATTTGAGCTTCAATTACTTTCACAAATCAGGCAATGAATTTTACTTATGTAAATCCCTTCACAATTCTCCAGTAATTCTATTTTGAGTTCACACTACCTTTTTCCACATCTCTCGTCAGCGCTCTCAGATATTTTCCTAGAGCTTCAAACTCCAGAGTAGATTCATTTTTCTCTTCTGTCTGGTACAAGATCTGCTATTATCACCTTGCCTGAATGCATGAAGTTGGCCAGGGAGAGCAATCAACCTCCAAGGGGACCCAAAAGTAGACTCCTTCCTTCCAAGTAAGAATTACACTAATGCCTCAACATGGTACTTGGGATCTACACAAAATATCCGTAACTCATTGCTTGATGACGGAGACCAGAAAAAACCCATCTTCCAGCCACTTTGAGCAGAAGTTGACCGCCTCACGTCCTGACCAAATGTTGTTGTGACAGCCAGCCTGCATCAGCAGAGCAATTCCCACAGTCTCAGCTTGGCAGACTCTGTTTGGAAATCCTTAACTACTAAAACATTTTCCCATAAATTGGGGAACAGTGCCCTGTACCACATCAGAGAAGGCTGCAGTTCAGTAGTGAACTGAATTGAGTCTTTTGTATCAATTTGTTAAGTTTATACAGGCTTTTGGACTGAAAGACATAATTATAAGAGGTGGCACTACTGGAAATAACATGGATTTCATTACAGGCTCCTGCTTAGCAGGGAAAGAGCTAATCTTCCTTGATGAGGAAGACAGAAGCTGTTTTAATTCAAGAGGCTGACCTAGGTGAAGTTCAGGCTGAAGCTGTTTTTGGAAAACTCTCACATCAAGCCGGACACAACCCTTTCAAGCTCAGTGCCAATTCTACACAATGGCTTGAACTGCACTCTCCGGCAGTCCTTAAAGGCACATTTTGTATCTTGGCTTTTGCTGCAAGCAATCAAGAAAGAATGCAAGAAAACAAAACTGTTTCCCAAGCACTGTTTGCTGGTGCCATAATTAATATAATCAAACAATTCCACAAATTGCTTCCAATTGCTGGCGTCACTTTCATGTGCAGAGCCAGACTTTCAAAGAAGGGCCCTTCTTGTCCTACATCCCTACACTGGTAACCCCTGTTCACACAATAGTAAACAAGACCTCGCTAAATAGTATAGGGTAATTTGTACTGTAATAGGTCCCCAAGGCACCATGGACACAATTTGAAATGCCATCTAATTTTTCTTTTTAATTAAAAAAGCAGTTACTATATTTAAACAACAACACAAAAAAGTTCAGAGGGGACAGACTGGAGTTTCCCACAGCTCTCTGGGAGTTTTCTCAAGGTCAGGAAGAGTTTTATAGGCTCAATTGGTACATATTTTTTTCTTTAATTAGTCTGCCATACCCTCTGCATGAAGTCAGCGTCTTGATTTTCAGTCTGATATTTTTCATATTGCTAAATGGAGCACAGATTTAAGGACTGCACCATATCTATCGGCTGCTGAATGGGTATCAATGCCGTACTTCCCTATACACACCCTGCCTGTCCCCTTCCTCTCCTCTTAGTCCTAAACTCATTATCATCTACACCGAGTACACCTAGCACACCACGTTGCATTAAGAGCATGCCATTCATTCAGTTTTACACTTCTCAATTTCCAGCAAGATAAGGATATATTATCCTATTTCCCAAATATATGTAACATAACCACATTTTAACCTTTTTTTTTTCCCCAAAAAATAAAACGTAATAATTGGAACACCAGATCAGATGGCAGGGTCCATTTGTAAGTCATGTAGCAGGACAGATTTCCACACTTGATACTTCCCCACCGCGTATCATACCATTGCTCTGCAACCACCTCACTATTTAAGTAGTCCTAAGTAGTAGTAAACCCGCACACACTTTAGAAGGATATTTGCAGTTCCCACAGTCAGTTGTCCATAATGCACCCTAACCCAACATACATTTCAGGCCCAAATAACAGCTCTGAAATGAAGTGACACACTTGAGATCTTCATTTCTTGCTGGTTGGCCATACTGCAGTATGAGTAGGTTGAGAGTATCAAACCTGACCTTGTTTTATAGGCCAATATATATATTTCAGCTGCCATTATGTTGTGTGCCACAGCTGTTTGTGGCTAAGCCCTCCTAGGGCAACTCTACCAGAGAAGATGACTTTATGACTTTACACTTTGCACTCCTGGAACATAACTATGATTTGTATGCTCTACAAAATTTTTTGTTTCTGTATCCAGAGACTAGCTTTAATATTACGTGAGAGACTCCAATACACCATGATTACTAGGTCTAGGCTACACAAATTAAGTGTATGCACAATAAAAAAAAAAAGGATCAACTTGCATAGCTAGAGACAGCCACTAAGGTAATGTTTGTGTCCTCAAATCCAACACTGTCCAATTAGCCTAAAGGAAAGGATTTTCAAATTAATTTCTGCATGAGCTATATATGTGCTTTCAGTACATTAGCAAGGCTGTAATTATGCCAGCTGATATATCATACCAGCTATTACTCAAACTCTTTTTTCACTTGATGGCCACTCAAGGTCCATGCAGTCATTGCATTTATGCCTAAGCGCTATACTCATTTTCCCAGCATACTGGCAGGGAGAGGCAACTCTCCTGGGAAGAAGGAATGCAAGAGTTGGTTATGCTTAATCTACTGATGCTGTGCTTTTAGCCTGCATGTTATTCAAGCTCCATGAAGCAACAACTGAGTGCATGGAAAACGCCCAGTGCGCACAACAGCAGCAACTGTGAAAAAACAATGGAACTAATAAGGACATCAAATTATTAATACAAATAATATGCAATGTAGTTGGAAGCCTGGGAATGTAGACAGGCTCTTGTTACAATTCAACAATAGAAAAACTACAGGCAGGTCAGTGTGAAATATCCAAGACCATTCAAAACAGTCAGAGACAGAACATGGTCTTAAAACCGCAGTTATTGTCACTGGACCTCTAAGTACTTGTCTCACAGGAAGGGAGAGAAAGAAAGAAACATGCAGACATCAACATGATGAATAAAATTTGGGAGAGTCGATGATGACTGTTGTACCTGTCAGACTTTCACGCATTTTACTGTGGTGGTGGTGGTGATCCTTGCTGATTAAATCAAGAGAGGCAAAAATTCATAAAAATGTCCCAAAGAGTACAGCTACATATGTAGAAATAGGTCATGCTAAGCACTAAGCACAGGAGCTTTCATAATTTTAAACCCACAGAATATCATGTTGGGACTAAATTTCTATCCAGCAAGGGAGCTCTCAGGCCAGAGCCACTCAGCAACAGGCCAGAAGACACTTGAGTTTTGGTCAGTATCCCAGTACCTATAAAATAGTAAATGAAATGAAATGAACAATGCTCATGCTAAGGTGAGCAGAAACAACTGAAAATGTATTTTGAATTCAACATAAGAACCCAAAATTTCATCTGCCTAGTGAAAAGACAACAACAAAAACGGTACCAATACACAATCTCTCCTACAGCAGCCTTTCAGAAATGCATACAATGTGGAAAAAGTTCAGGTCTGCAGATCTGACACAGAATCAAAGGCAATTCATTACAAAGCAGCTTCAAATCAAAGTGCTAGATCCGCAGGCCTGTCTGTAATCCCCCCATCTTGCCTCCAACTCTTGATGTGGAGTAGGCACCACAGAAGCCAGTTAAGCTGGACCAACTCCGCTGATGTATCCCAGGCATCTGCTGCTCAGCACTGGTCCAGAGTTTAAGTTTGGCGATATTCATCTTCCCCTGGGCTGCCTTTATAAAGCAATCCTGAACAATGGGACTTCAGAATAAAGAATAAAACATTTAATTTTTATTTTTTTTTTTTTTCAAACTTCTAGGCAAGGGCCTTTAATGCGATTAGAAGGGGGAGGGGGATTGGATAGCAGCTTTTTCTTTTTTATGTTATGTATATTGTGTGTAAACAAATATGCAATTTGCTTTAAAAAGATAAGGTGATTAAATTTTTATCAGGCTTGTACTCTGTTGTCACCACAACAAAGAGAATTAGGAGGAGGAAAGAAAGGCCTTTTTATTTGAATTATGCTCTTACCAGAGGTTCTCTACAGCACAGCTGTAAAGCCACTCAATGTTCTCCAAACAGGCCCTTTGATTGCATTTTATTCAACTTGTTTGCATTTGGAGCAATCGAAAGGAAAAGAACGCTCCACATTTTGATGTCTTAATGTTCCTTAATACCTTCTTTAATTTATATTAAGCTTCTTAACTAGGGTGATGAATTCTTCAAAAACAATAAAGACCTAGTGCAGAAATCTTTCTCACACCATGAAAATTGAAATTATAATGTATTCATGGCTTTTTTTTGTTATGAAAAAACATTATTTAGAAGAAAGATTTAAAGCATATAAAAAAATCCTGAAGTTGTATGAAAATTACTTGATCCACAGAAACAGATGAAAGTTCAAACTAATTATTACAAGGGAAAATGTTGTGGGAGGTAGAGGAGAAGAAACAGTATGAGAATGTTGGGTTACTATGAAGTTTTCAGTCTATAAATTCCTTCTCTATGGCTTTCTACAAAAAAGGACACTGGAAATTCATATTATTTTGTTTTACCAAATGATTGCCAGTTCTTCCTCCTTTATTATTCACATACACTTCTTCCCTAAAATGGCTCTTCAGGTTCACTATTCCACAGTGTATTTCCCTCCCAACATTTTTCCCAGCCTGCCAAGACCAAGAGCACACACTGAAACTGGTGAAGAGCATAACGGAGCTCAAACACACCCACAGATGTGGCATCTCCATGGGACGCACGTTCCTGGGTGAGGTTCCCAGACTGAAATGTCGTGTTCGCAGGTGGATCCCAGTCAAACGGGAGGCAAGCTGCATGAGAAAAGCAAGGGGTATGTAATAAAAAGCACAGAAGAAGCCACCTGAGGGACAAGACTGGAGGAGTTTGTTTTTGCAGGCACTGTATGTTTTCCAGTTACAGTTACGAGATGCTCAGTCTGGTTAAGTTTCAAACACTAATTATCTGGCCCATGTAACAAAACTCCCTCTCAACGACTCCAGCGTTTTTAAAAATCCCGTCTGTAAGAAATGAACACAGCTTTCAGTGAAAGTCCATCATAGTACAAGCCAGCCTTAAGCAAGGAACATCCAAAAGAGCATATTCTTGCTCTGCTTCCCAATTTGTCTACTATTTTACATTTAGGGTTTTTTGTTGGTTTTTTTTTTTTT